>CM053792.1:326572103-327172103 GCA_028749045.1 Cupressus sempervirens | reverse complement strand
GAAGTGTCGACTAGATATTGCAAGGTGTGTCACCCACCTTTACTATGACTCTTTGTCTGCTTAATTTTTAGTGTGCCATCTGTTACTAAAGTATCATTTGACTTCTTTGTGGAGTGCCACTTTTCCTATTAAACTATCATCTAGACTACTGTGAAATTTTTTTCATATTCTCATCTTAAGTATGTGCCCATCTTGGAAGCTTGTCTTGACTAGTTAAGGTTATTGTATGTGACTTTTCTTGGTTCCTTGGTCTGAAACTAGTAAGATGGAGTTTTTTTTTCAACTAAGATCACTTAGATGCCTTGATTATACTCTTGATTAGTGGAATTTCTCACTTGTCCAAACAATATTTTCATATTTTTTCTTGTTTTTTTATCTCTTTTATCTTGTCTCAGCTTTGCTTGATCCATAAGTGTCATACATAGGGTATTTACCTATAGCTTGGGACCTTGTGGTAAGTTTTTCTATGCTAAATTTTTTTCTCTTTTACTGCTTGGACAAGTGGCATTTTTACTTGTCTTGTTTGGACATCAAGTGTCTTGAGTTGTCTATTAGCTCCTTACATTCTCTCTCATGCTAGCAACTACTAGGCATGTAGGAAAAGAACCACAAGTTATCCTTGATAAATCCCCTAAAGAAACGTATGAAACTTAATTTGAACCTCTTAATGACTTCAGTAGTAACTTTGAGACACTTATTTGATCTCCTAGATCAGAAATTGGTCTCTCTTACACAATGTCTAGAGAGGAGAGATAGGAAATTCACTATCTCTTCATGCAAAATGAAAGACACAGAAAAATGGACTTAGTCAATGTAGCCTTCATGGAAGAGCCATCACAATGTATGACCGAGAAAATTGATGCAAATGTGTTTAGAAATGATGGATAGTTCATTGCATATTATTTGCAATTTGGGTAAGAGGTAGGTATGGAAATCTATTGAGGTTGTCATTTATGGAAACATATCATCCATATTAAATCAACATGTTATGAAAACAAGCTTTGGTTTGAAGAGTCAGAAAATTGTCTAAGTGTTGAAAAAGATAATTGTTAACAAAGGTACCTTTTTGGTTTGTGGAGTTCATAGACAGTGAATTGGCATGTGCAGACTTGAGGGAAGCTAGAACAAAATATACAAATATTATGCATGAGAGCACATGTCACTATATACAATAGAGACAAAGTTATTAATGTTTTATCAGTTGCAGTCTTGTATAGACAAAACATAGTAGAGGCAAGAGAATTATCAATTGTATTAAGGAATTATTTTGTTTACTAGATAATTACTTAACTAATTTGGAATGACATCCTAGATGTTAACCCTAACTTAGCAAAAGTCAAAATGATAGAATAACTTGTTATAAAGGACCAATTTTTGGATGCAAAGTTGTATGATATCTTTGGACATTGATATACACTTACTTTGTGATGCAAACTATATGATAGAGTATAGATATGACAATATATGCTAAGTTATGTACAGAGAGCTACAAAGGACAAATCATATATTGTAGATATCAGCATTATCAAAAGGCTTATGCATATATTCCTTTTGTGTACATAATATATCATTATAATTGTATGTATGGGCAATGAGCTCATCTTGTATACATTTTGTAATTATAATAACAATTCCTAATAGGGTTGAGGATTCTAACAAGGCCTATTCCTCTAACAAGGATTGAGACAATATACAAATGTAATAGACTCTTAACAGGGCCAATATCTTTCACAAGATACTTTTGATCAGTGGATCATTTTGTGGGTACCATCTCCACCAAGGTTTTCCCTTGGCTAGGGTTTCCCTAGTTAAAAAATAATGATGTTAAGAGTTGCATTATGCTATTTCTATGTTTACTTTTCAATTTAACCACATGTGCATGTTTTAAGGTTGTAAATGATATCTATAGTTGGGCAAAAGTTTGTGAAATATTGATTCACCCCCCTCGGTCCTCTTAGTATTTCTTGTTTCTAATAATTGGTATTAGAGAATAGCTACTTAGAGAATTTTTAACAACTTGAGTAAGATCACTATCGATGTAGATTATTTGCATAAGATTATAGAAGAAGTTCTAGAGGAACTTGATGTGATCACTGAAGAAAGATATAGTTTGAAGAACAGATACAAAGAGGCAAATGATTATATTCAAAAGTTTAAAAAGGAGATTGAATTTATCAATTCCCAAAAGAAAAAATAAAATTATTAGATCAGAGAAAGTGATGCAATTTCTAAGCTGAAGAACAAAAATTATTTCTTGAAGCATGAACTTGAGATTACCAATCTTAAGATGAGCTTGATGGAAGATGAGAAGAAAAATCAATCAGATTTGAGATTTGATAATGCAGAAATGAAATCCAAACTTACAAAGGTGGTATCTGAACATGAGTCCAAAAATTTAGAATATGCAAAACTTGAGAAGTATATTTCTATTGTGAAAGGAGAGATTACACATAAAAAAGAAAAATCTTGAAAAGTTGTATTCAAGCACCGAGAAACTTGATGAGAAGATCATGGCTCAAAGACCTACTTTTGATAAGACTAGTCTTGGTTACTATGAAGATGAAAAATCTAAGAGATATAATATTACTAAGGAACCAATTATTCTAATTCAACTGCCTGAACAACCAGAAAAAGATCTAAACAAGGAAGAGCCTAATCAATCTGAAGAAGTACCTAAAAAATGTAAACTACCTAAAGGATTAAGAAGATAATTCACTAGAAAAAAAATTGCATGCAATAAAGTTGGTCACATGAAGAAGGATTGTACAAGTAAGTATACTAACACTATTTTTGGTTATTGTTATAATTGTTATGCATATGGACATAGAGCTAGTGAATGTAAAGGACCTAGATTTAATAATAATATGTATCAAGGTACTAACCCTATAGCTAGTAGAACTATTCTAGTGCAACTAATGTCATAAGAAATAGAATCATGTGTTATAAGTGCAACAACTTTGGACATATTGCTAGAGATTTCAGATTATAGATAAGTCAGTCAAAACCTAGATATGAAAACAATGTGATAACATGTCTCTCGATTCGTAACAACATGGGACATAAAACAATATTTTGTAGGATGAACAACATGAGAATGCCAAACAACATGAGACAACAAAATCCAAGGACAAGTAACTTGAGAAGGAATGTAAGCAACAATGTTAGAAGGAATGAAAATAACAATGACAAAAAAAAGGAGAAAATGAAAGAACATATTGAGAACTTCGATGAAATATTTGTTAAAGCTAAAACTCCAACAAGAACACAAATTTGGCAGAGCTGAAGATATGTGACACACTTGAAAACAAGTCAAAGATAGTAATAGTTGCTAACAAACCCATATCAATCTAAGCTATTTACTCATTAACATTAAAAGGAGAAATAACATTAGAAAATCATTTACCCATTATATGATTAAATCAAGGCTTGTGAAGTTAGGACAAGCTTTAAATGGATAAAAGGAGGCTACAGTTAAGTGCACATGTATTTTTGAATTCATATGTGAGTGCATAAGAAAAAATAAATTCTTTGGTCAGAGGAAACAAGTTTTTCATCAATAAGAACTTGCATAATTAATGCAAAATTGAATTGAATTGCATATTATGATTAGAATCGATGGAAAAAACACCATCTGATCACACAAAAAGTAGAAGATCCTTGAAGAGAAAATTTGAGAATGAATTACAATCAGTTTGGAAGATTAGATAAAGAATTTAAGTTTTTTTTACACAAGAAGCCCTAATTTACAAATTTAAAGGTGATTAGGTTTATAAGAAATTAAGAAATGGAAGCATCTGTGTTACATAATGTTGTGGAGGTTCCAAGAATTAAACTAAAACTAAACCCTATACCACCTATTAAGGACCCTAACACTACATTTTCCCAAATTCTTGACAAGGTTATATATTTAGAAGATGTTAGAAGTTACACAAAGTGAAAATTATAAACTACAAGGTAGATTAACATATCTGATGAATTTAATAAATTATATAAATAGGACATGGCATTCAAAGAAGGATTTGAACATCTAGGTCATAATGACATTGTAAAATATATATTTTATTATGGGTTTGACAACAAAAATTAGACTAAGATAATTCTATGTAAAATCCATGATGATACGTTTTGGATAGGTGATAGAGTGATAGACATTTCAATAGAATTATTTCATGAGGCAACTGGTTTTAGAAATCAAGGATCTATCCCACTTAATGAGAAGAATGTTAAGAAGATTGTCATTGAAAACACAAAATCAATGTACAATGGGAGAGGAATAGTCATAAGTCAAATTAAATAGGATGATGTGAGGTTTGTGAGTAAGATTATTGCAACTCAATTATGTTCTAGTTGTTAAAATGGGGTTTTCGTTGTACCAAAAGACTAATGCATCAATCCCCAATACAACCACTCAACTTATAGTACATAGGAGGCAATTAAGCCCTTGTCTCAAATCCCAAGGGTAGTGCTAAATAAATTTCCAACAATCTCCCCCTCATCGTTACCCAAGGGTCTAAGGATTTAAACTTTTGACCAACCTTTGATACCACTTGTTAGATTGGGGTTGTCATTGCACCAAAAGACCAATCTATCAATGCCCAATACAACCACTCAGCTTATAGTACACAAGAGGCGATTAAGCCCTTGTCATGAATCCCAAGGGGAGTGCTAAATAAATTTCCATTACTAGTTTTAGAGATGATGAATTGGCAATTGGATTTATTCATTTATCTTACAAGTTATTTGTTGAGAAAGCTCAAGTGAATTTATGTGAAATTATGAGAATTCAATTGATTGAGAACTTTGAGAGAAGAAGAAAAACAAGAAATGAATAATTTCAATTTTTGTCATTGATCACATACATATTTTTCCATCTTTTAAAATATTTCCATGCATGCCTATAACTAATTGGTGTAGTGAGAAGTGCACTATGGAGAAAATAATAGATTTGTATAGAAGGCACCCTATGAATAAAGTGGATGATATCCTAATACTCATTTTGAAAAAAAAATAGTCAACGATGAAATTGAGATCAAGGATTCCAAAATTAGTAGTTGAGAAGTATAAGGATGAGTTACGTTTTATGATTGACATTGATTCTACCTACATGGAGATAATCACTCCTAGAGTGATATTATTGGTAATGGGCTAGCATCCCTCGCAGGGTTCATGACATGGCTTAAATACCTCATGTGGTTCTATAAGAGTATTAGTTGTACCAAGCATTAATAGGTTGATCTTTTTTTGTAACGACAACCCTAGCCTTTCTAACAATCGATATCGGATCTTGGTCATAGGTTTGAATCTGGTAGCCCACAACGAGTGACACTAGGAGGGGGATTGTTGGAAATGGGCTAGTGTCCCTCATAGGGTTCGTGGCATGGCTTAACCGCTTCGTATGGTTTTATAAGAGTATTGGTTGTATCAGGCATTAACAAGGTGATCTTTTGGTGTAACGATAATCCTAGCCTTTATAACAGATATATGTTGACCCACTTGGCTATAAGGTTATTGAGGAAGTGATTGAAGCATATGGAAAAAATATTCTAAGTGCAGACGTAGACCTTATAAATATTAGATTTGGTAGCTATGAATAAAGCATGAAGTTGGCATATCAAACAAAGCTTGAGAAGTCAGCAAAAAAGAAAGTTAATAGTGAAATGAGAATGATCTTAAAGAAAACTAAGATGACACCACAAGAGTTTTTTGATGTTAAGGAAATTATAATTGAGATGCATCATATTAGACAAAAGGATTCCTTATTTGTTCCACCATTATTAGTTGAAGGCACTAGTAGTGAAGCAACTGCAATACAATTTCAAAAGCACAAATGTTATTTTGGATGAGCCTATGGAAGAAGAAGATGTCAGTGTAACACATGTTCCATTATCTACACATTCCAACACAAAGAGATCATTGAGGTTAGTTGAGGTAAAACAAGAACAACTTGATTCCCCTAAGTCTAAAAGAGTCAAAGAAATGGCTATTGGACTAGGCAAGAGACTAGAAATTAATAATATCCTATGAAGGGAGGAAAATGAGAGGTTAGATAACTCCACCTAATTCCCAAGAACAAAAATCACCACCACAACAACAAGAATAGGGAGAAGGAAGCATTAAGAAGAACATAACTTGGAAAGCAAGAATATAGAATCTGAATGATTCTATATTAAATGAATTGAAATCTTAAGAACCTCAAAAAGTACTATGACAAATACACTATATGTGAGCAAAGGAATTTGGATGCGGTAGTAATTCAATACGTGATCAAATTCAAGAAACCCCTACTTACAATACACGGATAATTACACAAAGAAATTTATGATAGACCGAATGAAACAAAATTAAAGACCAAGAAAGAGTAAGAGAATCAAAAGAGATCAAGAAATTCTCGAGAAGATGATAGAAAAAAGTAAAGTTTGATAAATGTTTAGATTAATGAGAGTTATCTTGATAAGAAAGCAGCTAAGGTATTAGAAGAATAAGTTAATCTTTTCAAAACTTTGGTAGAAGTTTCTATAGTAAAGGCCCAAGCTGAACATGATGCAAATCTTTTTAGAAAAGTATCCAAAAATGTCAAAGATAATTTGAAAAACTTAGACACATGCTTTAAAGAGTTAAGAAGGTGTGTTTATGAAGGAAAAGAATTCTATGACAAATGTTCTTTGTCACATGATTACATTCAGACCTACACCATAAAGATCAAAGAGAAAGAAGGTGAATTGAAGAATGTGATAAGTCACATAAGGAATGCAGATGCTCAAGTCATTGACTTGGAGTAGAGAATCAATAAGATTTTTGGTGAGACCAGATTATTGGAGGAAACCAAGGAGTTGATATTGTAAAGATTATCTTTATTAGGAGAACATTTATCATTGAAGATAGATCTAGTGCAGAAGTAGCTTGATGATTTCTTGAAGACCAAAGTATCATAAGAAAATTTTTCTTATCCATACTTTCAAGTTATTGAATTGACATCTTATGGATTGAGCACACTTATAATTGTATATGATTCAACTAAAGATGCATGAAATAAAGGTTTGATCAGCTTGAAGAGTAGTTTTATGATTGTATCACATTTCTAACCAATTCATTAGTACAGTGAAGGTAAAAATCAAAATTTTGACTTGTAAGTAGTTTTTGACTTGCCTTTGTCATTAATATCAAAGGAGGAGTGTATTATAAGAAAATTGTATATGTTGAGGGATAAGGTATAAAATTTGGAGGAAAGATGCCTCACTAAATGCTATCTTTTGAAGTTGTGTATATAAAGCATAGATTTTACATCATTATGTCAAATAAAATTGTGTAAGGAAATATATAAGAAGTACTAGAATTATAATTCTGTATTTGCCCCTTTAGCAAATAGAAGAAAGGGATATTTCTTACCGAAATTTGTTTACTTCTATTTTTTCCTAATAGTTTTACTAATCCAATCAATTAATCTTAAATGACTCTTGGAAGATAATGCGTCTTATTGTTGTTTCATCATAGGTGGTTATAAAATTTACCCTTAACCTTTAGACATTAGGCATTCCTATTGTTATTATATTTTTTGTATTAATCCTTCTATGCATCATCTTCCTTCAATATCATAGAAACAATCAATGAATTCTAGTACCAAATATTTTCCTCACAATGAAAATTTTAACTATGGCACAACTTTTCATCAAATGGATCTTTGATATAAAATATTATCATCTCTCAGTTGTGAGTTATAAATATTTCATTAGCTTAAATTTAAAGATATTGAAACTTTCATTCATATTTAATCCATAAGAAACCTTTCAATAACTCATTATTTGAGCTTATAAATATTATATAGTATGAGCAAATTGATCAAGAAACTATATTTATTCCAAATTTTATACCACATTATATGAACCCCTTAGTTAGAGTAAATAATTATTTATTCTATTTACTTAAGCTTACTTAGGTTAATACATTTATTTAATATTTAGTAGTTAATTGTTGTAGTGATGAGTTGTTGACAACATGGGAGTTTGTTCCCTTCTAGCATGTTCCACCTTTTTGTGGATGCTTAGTTGTCAACCTTATCCTCTACCACTTTCCAGCTTGTTTCTACAAGCTTCCATGAGGCCTTTATATTCGAGCTCTCTCATTGTATTTTCTCAACTCATTTTTCATTGTAAATACAATTTTTTCTTTTGCAATATGTTCTCTCTCATGTTCATTTAGGGTTTTTCCAAGCTCCACCTCTTCCTTCTTGGTTTCCCTTTGATAGGTTATTTGCATGCAGGTGATCTTGGTGAGCTATGGAGTTGGATTTCATCAACTCCTACATGGTATCATAGCCTCCTTTCTACTTCTTGCTTGAAGGATTTTTGAAGCCATGATTCAGAGACACAAACCCTAGTTTGTTTGTGCATTTTTCTTCAATCCGGGGGAAGAGCATTTTTTCAGAGTACTTTGAGCCTAAACAGATGCTTCCATTGGATCTAGAAGATCATTTAAAATCAAGATTCATATAAAAATTTTCAATTTTGGTGACAGGGCTCTGGGAGGCAAAAAAATTAAGTTGTAGGGCTAGCCATATGGTCATACATACATTTTCAATGTAGAAAAATAAAAAATAAAAAATTGCAAGCTACTCCACCACAACCACCGTGGGGCCGCCTGCCCACCACCAGTGCCTCACCAAATGCTAGCACGCTACCCTTTCAATACCGCAACCTAGCCTCAGTCTATGCTCTGGCTGAGCTCCACCACTTCTAGCGGCACCTCCCCAATCACCAACAATGTTTCCTGCTATCATCGCCTCCACTCCTATTTGCTACTCCTCCACTGACTACGCAACTCATCTGCAACGCTCGCCACTTGTTCACTCGCTTGGACACAGTTAGCAGTCCTTTCTACTATTTGGAGGTATTTTGCAGCACAATCAACATGTTTAGTGGTGACACATGGCACTTTTCTACGTGGACCCTACCGTGTCACCCGCCACCTTGCCCACTTGCCACATGGCATCCACATGGTACTACCATGTGGCATGCCATGTAGCCTATTTTTGTTGTGACAGCCCCTAGGCTGTCAATTGTTTCTAGTAAAATGCTAACATCAACATGACATCATCCTGCATTAGTACCCCTGCTAGGCTCTCTAGGGTCATTCTCACCTACTTGCAATTTTGTGGCCATAACTTGAGCATACAGAGGTATTTTTATGATCTGAAAGAAGTACCAAAAAGCTAGTTCTGAGATGAAGACATTATATTTTCAAGTTTTGATGTAGTTTAGTTGCTCATTTTTGTAGTTGAAGTTTGAAGTTCTTTTTTTTGACTCCGGCATGTATATCTTTTGCATCCCATGTCTGTTTTTTGAAAATGTTATATTTTTGGAAAGATGGTTTTGTCATCTTTTCAGAAATGTGGTCTTTTTTCTTTTGCTCTATGGTGGATATCTTGGGTGTGATAGGTCCGAGGATCATTTTCTTGGAATGGGATCCTTTGTTTTGGGTTGTACTATGCTTTGTATCAGCTTGTTTTCTTTTTTTATCATTATAGCTATCATTTGTAAGCATTTTTATGTATACACATTGAGACAAAGTGCCACTCTTGTATTCTGAGGGTCACGAACATTGTTTTGAGATAGTTGTACTTGCACTATTTTTATAAAGCACCATGGGGGGATAGTTGTTGCCATTTTTGTGCCCTCTTCCTTTGTCAAGTGAATGTCCCTTTCACAAAATTAGCCCCATGCAACATCAATGTGACCGTGTCTTTATAAGTGTTTGTACCTCTTCCTCTCTCGTCATTCTTGGTTCTATCTACAGAGGATTTTGGCCCACCTTCTCAGTTGCCTGTCATCTCACCCCATCTATATTAAGGGGGGGTTATGCTATTTCTCTAATGCATCCTTGGTTCGATGGTTCGATAGTGTGAGCTATGTATTTAGTGGTTGATCCTACATACAAGGTGATTTCAGTGGCTAGCTACCTATGCATTTTGGTGAGATGGATCATCTACCATATAGACATGCTCGGTTTGTGCCTTCTTCTTCTATGGAGGTTCTTCAGATCAGAAGTTTCTTTTTTATGGTAGATTTTTTGGCTTCTTCATGCATCAGTGATGCTCTTCGTGTTCTCTCTTTGTTCTTACTTTATGGGACATTCCACTAGTTTGAGGCTTCTTCAGTCCATCACTTGGTTCTTACCTCTTTTCGGGGGAGGGTTTTTCCCATGTGGTTTTCTCTCTTTCCTTATTTTTAGAGGTTACATTTCTTTGCATTATACATGGGTACCTAACATCGGGACCCATTATACATTTCATCTTAGTTTTGTGAGCTTAAGGCATTCCGCTAAGTTGCACTTAAAAGGGGGTGTTAGAGTAAATAATTAATTATTTATTATTTATTCTATTTACTTAAGCTTACTTAGGTTAACGCATTTATTTAATATTTAGTAGTTAATTGTTGTAGTGATTAGTTGTTGACAACACGGGAGTTTTTTCCCTTCTAGCATGTTCCACCTTTTTGTGGATGCTTAGTTGTCAACCTTATCTTCTACCACTATCCAACTTGTTCTACAAGCTTCCATGAGGCCTTTATATTCAGGCTCTCTCATTGTATTTTCTCAACTCATTTTTCATTGTAAATACAATTTCTTGTTTTGCAATATATTCTCTCTCATGTTTGTTTAGGGTTTTTCCAAGCTCCACCTCTTCCTTCTTGGTTTCCCTTTGACAGGTTATTTGCATGCACGTAATCTTGGTGAGCTATGGAGTTGGATTTCATCAACTCCTACACACTTTAATCTAGTTTTTTTCCTTTTTTTGTTTTATTGATTCTTTCTCTAAACATTTAGCCCTTCATTAATCTTGTTGCCTTATATTATTCCACAAGCTTAAAATAATATAAAACCATTTTATGAAATAGAATAAAACCATGTTATGAAATATTATTGACTCGCTAAACTAATTTCATAAACAATTTTTAGGCATATCTAAATTCATAATATTGATTCATCATTTCTTCATATGAATAGTATCCCAATTCCAATATATCAATTTTATTTTTATAGTAAATGTAAAATAATATCTCTATTACTCATAATAAAAATCAACAAAGAACTAAGTGTGTCCTAATTTTTCTTGATATGCATTTCTTAATCTCTTAATTTTAAATATAATTTCTTGGTGATCCATAATAAACTTAATTATTGTACTTCATAACAAACTTGGACTAAGTAAAACAAAAGATACATATCAACTACTTTATATAATTAAGATGAATTAATTGGTATGTAGACATATTGTCAACTTAGTGTGTATTGTATAGATAGACTAGTTATATGAATATGTAGAAACACACAAAAAAAGAAAAAACTTTAAAAATATATGAAATCTAACAAATTAAAACCATACTTTACCTTTTTTCTTGACTCGTTCATTTGTTCAATCAATTCTCGATTCTATATTTAAAACCACGGAGTTAGAAAATAGCTTAAATTAAGCAAAAAAATGATTTTGAAAGGAAATATAACTAGTATAAATAATTAAAACTTGAAATGAAATTAAATATATACCTTCTTTTCTCTAACATGTCGCAACCCTTTTTCAAGTTTTTCTTCTAATTCTTTTAGTTGCTCTATAGTTAACCCTTCAAGATCCTCATCTTTAAAATCACTACATAATGGAAAATTATATATTTTCATTGGAGATTTAACCTTATATCTACATAATCTTTTATAGTATTTAAATATTCTATAGTTTAGTAATACATATAAAAATTATAATATACCTTATATGAACCTTTGAATCTTCCATCTTCTCTGTAAAAAAATTTCTCTGTTCACATTAAATGAGACATATTATTAAAAATATGTTACTCTTACAAAAAAAAGCTAATATAACTAAATTATGTTGACAAATTTACAAAAATTAAAGACCAATCCACTAAAAACATTATATTTTGAGGACCATGAATATTTATATAAAATTCATAACTTGTTTAAATCAAGATCACATATCTAAACATTGATTTATTAAATCTACTTTAGTATTAAAAGAAGAGAGCTTCTAAAATTGTAAAAATTGTTTCCAAAGACTCAAAATTGCTCCCAACTAAAGAGAATAAAAGTGTTGACTGATGGAGGCATAAAATGGATAAACTAGATACTAGGGGGGTGAATTAGAATCTTAAGCACTTAAACTTTTCAGCAATTTATTCACAATTATCACTAAACTTGTGCATGTAAAAATTGTAATGCAAATCTATTGTAAACATATAAATCTGATCTATCACATGCACAAAAATAAACACATAACACAATATTTGTTACCCAGAAACCCTCCAAGGTGAAGGTAAAACAGGGGTGGGGATGACATTGACAAATCTTCACTACTACAGTAATAAAATTAACTTGTGATGGTTACAATATTTGATCATAATATATAATCTACCCTATGAGGGGCCTACCTTGTTAATAACTTAAGAGACTACTAGGTCTCACCTTGTTAGAGGATTTAGCACTTATAACAAAGTAAGGACTTTGTTAGGAGATTTACAAAGATTTGTTAAGATCACTCTATTAAGAGATTCACCTAATTCAAAATGGTTAAAACTGATTCAGTTCCTAACTCTTGGCATTCTTTGTAAGCTAGTTTTGAGTCTTCTCATTGCTAATTGATCCTCTCCTCTAATATGATAAACTTGTCTTTCCCTTTCAATTCACTACTATGAATAGGTCACTTGCTTTGTTAAGTGATAAAAAAACCCTTTCATTGACTTTGATCTAATCTCAATCCTTCACTTGCATATTACTCCATGTTCGCACATATAATCTTCTTATCCCTTTCTCACATCCCACATGATCTAGGTTAAGATCATCACTATTTAAAGATTTTCATAAAGAGTTTTCTAGATCTTCCATAATAGCCTTTCCATCTGAATCGTTGATCACATAACATAGAGATATGTGATCCGTGTCAATTAAATCTTTTGTAACAACCTCTACAATATTTAAATGTTCATTCCCTGTTGACTTGTAAAATGTGTTACCTCAAATTTTGTTCCATTTCTAACTTTTAGGTAAACTTTGCATTGCTTAGTCTTTACTATTTTGTGATGCTTTCCATTTTTGTTTCTTAGCCTGTATTGTGCTCTTCTAATGCTTGACATGTATTTCACTTGACACACACTATGTAACTCTAAACTTGTATACTTTAAACTTGCTCAGTCATTGTTGAGCCTAGCTCGTATAGAAAATACTTGGTGACCATAAACTTACTCGGCTCCTATAGAGCTTAGTACATACTTGCTTACCTACATGACTCAATCTCTATAGAGTAGCTCGGTCATAGTGATCACCGTCTAACTCTTCCTTTTAAATGACTAAGTGTTTGACACTAATAGACAACAATGGTTAGAGATATCAACAATCTCCCTCTTTAACATTAGTGGAAAAAAAACTTTGTCATATTTAAATCTTTACAACGCAATCTAATAAATGAGTTCTCCCCCTAAGTTCTATGACTTATGCTAATAAATAATGCATAATAAATGTAAAAATGAATGAGAAATCTATTTCACCTTTATTCAAATTTGTATCTCTCTTTACCTTTATTTGACATCTCATTTCATTTCTCCCTTTACATTACATTTCCCCTTGTTTTTTAACACTATATGTCACTACTATTAGTGTTACATAGGTGGAAGTAATACATATTGCTAATGAATTCCTTGTAAACTTTGGTAATCATGGATAATGTATGATCCATATGGTTCTTTCAGCCTCCAAAATAGTAATCTATAATTGTAATCTTGTAGCCAAATCAATTAAAATATTAGCCATTGAATGATTACAATCTTCTATGATAAGATCCTGGGTTGTTTTAGTTCTCTCTACATGATCTCCAAATGAGGTATCATCATTGCCTAAATAGAGATCAATTCAGATTTCATATGTTTGTTAGCTACCTGAAGCTTGACCAATGTGCCCTGAGAGTTTAGAAGATTATTATAATTATCATTACTTGATCCTGTTGACTCAAAAATAATGCAACAAGATCTCTTCATCTCAGTCTAAATTTTATTTGTTTTTGCTTGAATGTTATTGGTTAATCTTGGCACATCTGACAAAATTGTGTACAAATGGTGTACCTTCTGTATTACCTCAATCATAACTTGTACTCTCTCTTGTAGTTGCACTTTCTGCTCAACAATGGTTATAGAAACTTTTTCCACAACCTTATTTTCAAATCTTCTCGTTGACCAATCCATTAGTTTCTCATTTGTCTCCATATTTCCAGCATTGACTTGATCAACTATATTTACAATTCGGTTGATGATTGGTGCATCTTCATCAAAAATTTGAAATTCAAAAGCATCAACAAAAATATGTTTTACATCATGTAGTACCTGCTTCTACTTAAGCTCTCTTCTTAGCTCTTCTTGTCTCTTCTTCTTCACTAAAAACTTATACAACTAAATTTTTTTCTCCAAGGTGAGTTTTTCCAAATTTAATTGTGGCACTTGTATCTTTCTCTAGTGTTGTAATCATGCTTATACATGTTGCCTTATACATGCTGTCTTATGGACTTGACACCCCTTTTCTTTCTCCAGTGTTGTAATCATCTTCGATGTTTATAGTGTTTGTCTCTTGTGTCCTTGTTGATAACCCAAAAATGCTCTTCCAAAGCAACTCACTTTGATGTTCCACAACTTCCTCTTTCTTTAGTAAGATAAAAAAATGTTCTATATTTTGGAACAAATATTCTTCTAAACTATTCCAAAAATGCATCATGTTGCTCCTGGGATAGATCAGGCATTACTCTAACTAATGTGTTAGTCCTTATCTTCTTCTCTATTTCACTAGGAGCTAGTTTGAAATCATTTCTACCATAGCCTCCTCAATTTTATTTCTAGCATTATTATCTAGTGTATCATATTTTACAAATCTAAAAGTAGATAAACTTGGGGAGCTCCTTATGTGTGGACATAACTCATCAATAGACTTATATTGCCTCCTAGGTGATCCTTTGACCAATCTTCTTCTTATGGTTCTAAGGCCACTGGGCTTTGTAGACTCTATTACTTTTTGCTTTGCAATTTGCTTGGCAATAGCAATTGCTCTGCTCCTTGGCTTTTTGGTGGTGGAGGATAGAGGGGTGTCAATGCCAACTTCTTCTTGGTTCCTTGGGCCTTCTTTCTTAGTAGCATGACAACAACTAGGGCTTTTCCCTTGTCACCTTCTTCTTCTTCCTCTTCCTCATCACCACTATCTTTTTCTTCATCTTTACAAAGAGCTTGTGTCAACTGTAATGTTTCTTTCCCTTTCCTAGGGTGCCTAGCATAGCTTTTAAATATTCTATCATTATTTTCCTTTTCTTTTTCTCAGAGGCCATCCTAATATTTATAGTTATTCTTTCTTTAGCTTCTTCATATATACCAAAGGGTCTAACCTCAACATCTATCTCTTCTTTTAGAAGTGCATCAATGTTAGAACTCACTACATCACTATCTATCTCATAATCAAAACTTTGTAACTAAGCCTTCCTCAACTTTGCTGCTTATACCAAAGTGTTATATCCACAAGAAAACATATGTCACTCTAATACTTTGTGACTGGCTCTTCAGGTATCCTCATCTGCCTTTTCATCCTTTTCTTAAATTCATCAAAATAAGCATCCATTACATTCTCAAAGTTTTCTCCCAATTGAGTGATGTACTCATTAATAAGCTTTGTCACTAGTTTGTCTTTCTCCCATCCAACATTACCAACACAAGGAAAATACTTTTGTATATAAAAGAAAATACACATAATGAGGGATCCCAACTTACACATTGAATTCTTTACTTTTCCTATAGATGAAAAATTCTCTGCAAGTTGTAGCCGTTTAGCTCGAAAAGATCATACTCATGATCTTTCAATACTATATTCCATGCTTGATCCACAACCATACATGGAACACTATTCAATCTACTCAATTTATAGAATTTGTGAACAATGAATCTCACTACAAACTCAATTAGTCAATAAAAATGGTTGTGATGGACAAACCAAATCCATTCCACTTGACTCCAATGTTAGCCTCAACTTCTTTACAGCTCAAACACTGCATGGTTTTCTTCTTGTCTAGGGTTGATAGCCTATAACCCTATGCAGTATTTTCTTTGTAATCTCCACGGGTCCATTCTATAGCAGTACTTCACATCATAAATTATGCTCAAAACAATTTTAATCAATTCAATCTTGAAATTTCTCAGGAATTCTAGGGCATGAGTTAACCCTTTCCTTTCAACAACTTTGAATTCGTCCTTGAAGATTCTTTCATTGAACAACTTCTCATAAGCTTCCAAAATCTCATAGTCTCCTACTTCTCCAATTTTATACATATAACAACTTCTAAAATCATGGATCATAATGACTTTAAGAGGTATTGAAGATAGCACACTCATTGAGTCTCCTTTCATTTCCATTTCTAGAATAGCATGAAACTTTGGTGGAGGAAAAGCACCACTCTTCACTAGTTGAATTTTACTAACATCTTAGCTCATCCTAGTGGTTGATGAAGCTACCATGTTTGTATTTAGGGTTTGAAGTTCTTTCTTCTCTAGATACTTGGCATAGTTCAAATCTTCACTTGTTCAAGCCTCTTCATTCAAATCACTTTTGAAATCTTTTCTAGTCACTAAAATAACCAAATCAATATATGCTCTCAAAAATCTTCATGCAAGGTATGAGATAATGTATTTGAAATTCATTATATACCTTCTTTTGATCGATTTAGGGTCTCATTTAATGTTGAGTTAGATAAGTGGAAGCTAGGTGTCTTGGTCGATATTGACTCCTTTTTAACTAGGTCTTTATTTTACAACTCGGGCTCTTTCATATCACTCAGTCTCTATCATTCCTCCTCTAAAAATGCTCAATCTATGTTACAATTCTTGGTCAACATAGACAATTTTATTGACACTCGACAACCTTTCATAAATTTTCTCATATACATCTTAAATATGAAAATATGGACTTTTGGCACATTCTCATGTAATAGACTAATGTATGATATATCAATTAAGTATATAGTTCCATACATACCTTACTTGCTTAGTTTGAGATGACATGATCACATTCTCCATTGGATTGGGTGATCTCATCTCCATTTGCTCCACTATTTTCATCTGCTTTCTTTTTCCATTTTATATTCATTTCCTTCTTGATTTTCTCAATGTCCACTTGGCCTTTTCCTTTACTTTTGTCTAATTTTTTGAATGTACTTGAGTCCTACAATTCTTTCTTAGATATCCAAACTTGTGACATTTGGAACATGCATTTTTAGGTGCATAATTCTTCCTCTGATTTGTCCAATAAGGTTTTGTTTGTAATTTGCATTCATATGCTCTATGCCCATACTTCTGATAGTTATAGCAATATCCTTCAAATTTAAGTGTAGTTATTGTATTCCTCAGTCTTGACCTACAATAATGTATTTGATGTCCTTATTTCTTGTAGTAAAAACACTAATGAATAAACTTAGGTTTAGAATTTTGCATACCATGTTTGATTTGAAAAATATTTGTAGTATGACCAAGTTTTCCACAGTGATAGCATGTTGGTTTGTCCTTTGACTTTGCATTCCTCTATTCTCCATTCCTAGATGATCCTCCTTTCTCAATGCATGAATGTATTGACCCATGAGAATAGATAGAGACTTCATAAGATCTTCAAAGTACTTCATTGCCTTTTTTGGTTTGTTGAATCTCTCCATGGATTCTTTCTTGGTTTTCAAATCATTCTTCAATATGTCCTTTTGTCATTTAAGATTTGCAATTTCCACATCCTTGTGATTCAATTCCTGATTTACAAGTATTAGTTGATTCTTCATGTCCAGTTGAGTGTTTGTGAGCTTCTATACATCTGATATCCTTTCTTCAAGTGTAGTAGCCATTAAAGTCTAGTATTCATTACCCTTTTGTCTTCTTAAGTCATAGTCCTATCTTCTTTAGCTTTCTTTTTTTGTTTAGTCACTTCACATAGTCAAACTAATTGGATTTCATGTCCTCTTTTCAATCCTCTTATTTCTTTATTTAAGAGTTTGTTCTTGTCAAGTAGATCTACATATGCTTTTTCATTTGGATTAATTTTTCCAGACACTCCTTCAGTCTCAAATTCTTCATGGGAAAATTGTTTTATCTTGATGGCAATTTCCTTTCTCCTTTTTAGGGAATCCATCAAATCTTATCTTTCCTTCACAAGTTTCTACAGTATGATTTGGATGTCAATCACCTGATTGTCAATAACCTTGTCCAGTTTGAAAGCCTCCATCTCCAAGCGATTAAGCTTCCCTCAAAAAACCAATGCTCTGATACTAATTGTTGACTGATAGATTTATAAATAGGATAAAATAGATATTGAGAGGGGGGGTGAATCAAAATCTGAAGCACTTAAACTTTTCACCAATTCATTCGCATCTATCAGTAAACTTGTGCATGTAAAACTTGTAATGTAAATATGTTGTAACATATAAATCTATTGTAACATATAAATTTTATCTATCACATACATGAAAATAAACACATAACACAATGTTTGTTACCCAAAAACTCTCCAACATGAGGACAAAACTGGAGTGGGGATGACACCCACAAATATTCACTACTGCAATAATAAAGTTTACCTATAATGGTTACAATGTTTGACCATAATATATGATCTACCCTATGAGGGGTCTTCCCTATTAAAAGCTTAAGAGACTACTAGATCTCACCTTGATAGAGGATTTAACACTTACAACAAAGTAAGGATTTTGTTAGGAGATTTACAAAGATCTATTAAGAGATTTGCCCTAATTCAAGTCTATTAAAATTGATTCAGTACATAAATCTTGTTATGCTTTGTAAGATAATTTTGAGTCTTCTCCTTGCTAACTGATCCTCTCCTCTGATTTGATAAACTTGTCTTTCCCTTTCACTTGGCTATTGTGAATAGGTCACTTGCTCTATTAAGTGATAACATAACTGTTTCACTAACTTTTGATCTGATTTCAATCCTTCATTTGCATATTACTTGATGTTTACACATATAATCTTCTTATGTCTTTCTCACATCCCACATGATCTAGGTTAAGATTTTTGATATTTAAAGAGTTTTCTAGATCCTTCCATATAGAGATATGTGATCCATGTCATTTAAATATTCTGTAACAACCTCTACAATCTTTAAATATTCATTCCCTACTAGCTTTTAAAATGTGTTACCTCAAACTCTATTCCATTTCTCACTTTTATGTAAACTTTGCATTGCTTGGCTTGTATTGTGCTCTTCTAATGCTCGGTATGTATTGCACTTGCCACACACAATGTAACTCGACACTTGTATTCTTGAAACTTTCTCAATTGTTGTTGAGCTGAGCTCTTATAGAAAATACTTGGTGACCATAAACTTACTTGGCTCCTATAGATCTCAGTACATGCTTGCATAAATCACTCAACCTCTATAGAGTAGCACAACCATAGTGATGGTTGTTTGACTCTGCCTTGTAAATGACTAATTGTTTGACACTAATAGACAACAATGGTTAGATATACTAACAAAAAGGACAAATTCAATCAACATAAATTTGGATACTTTGGATACATGCTATATTGGGAGAATAGACAAACCCTTAAATGATGCTAATGGTCATGAATCAACACAATATATAGACAATGCTAGCATATACATATACATATGGACACAAACTTGAAATATTATATATATTTAAAATATAAAAATAAATATTTTAAGTAAGATGTTAAGATAAGTTTTTTTACAACTTATTGTCGATGTTAAATTTACTATGTAGATTTTTTCTTGTACTTTCAATTATTGAGATTTATATTGAAAAATCAAAAGATTTTAATGAATGGATAAAATTGGTCTATTGAAATAAAAAATTAATTGAGATTAAAGATTTTTTTTAAAAATAAACTGAGCAGAAGAGAGAGGGGTTAATCATATTTAAATTTAATGAAAAGGCAATAGTGTGGATTTTGACTAGTATTATTTGAGTTATATTCCTTCTATCATAGATTCATAAGATTGCATATAGCCATCTTCTCTTAGTTACTTGTAAACAATCATATGTTGTCTACTTTGTAGAAGCATCAAAATAATTGTATTTTACAACTAATTTGCATTCTTATAGGTTTGAACATAATTTTTTTATATCATATTTGTTTTATATTACTGTTATTTTTCTTTCAATTGTTTAAATTGTAGTTTCGTAAACATATCCCATGTGGTACCAAAGCAATTTTTAATTGATGGATAGCTTTGCAAAACATATAAAGATGACAACTCTAATATTAGTAAATCATTTGAGTGTGATAATCTCTTACATAATGGATCTTGTAGAGAAACACAAAAGTGTAGAAGAAAGAAAAATTTATAATGAGTTTCATAGTAAAAACAAAAGTCAACTACTTTTTCCTACATCATAGTAAAGCAATGGAGGCCAAACATATAAAGAATTTTAACATATGAATTCTTCGTAAACATCACAAACATTAAAAAACTAAAGTATTTTAGATCATGTCTTTTATGTGACATTTTCTCCAAGAAAATGAAGGTTATAAAATAATCTTTCAAGAATTAAAAGGGAAGATAAAAATATATATTATAATCATTTAAGTTATATGAGATACTATTAAATAATATTATATTTATAAAAGAGTGATCAAAGGTATCTTTTTCAAAAGGTGTAATGCTTTGGAAAATCACCACTTTAAAGATTAGATAAGTCATTATGTTCAAAACTTGAGAAAGGGAAGATCACTCATGGAAGAAGAAGAAAAGAAAAATAATAGTAGAAGGAAGTGGAATAAATTAAAAAGGGCACATGAGAGAGCATAGTTAATTTCTTTGGTTGGACACTAAGCATTGGTGAAGGGGCACAAATACGTGTCCAACTCGAGTTACAACATACACCTAAGAGTGTCCTAGCCAAAGCTATGTTATTTTCATATATAAGGAAAGAGCTTTTCTAATTGATCCTCTACTTGTTATTCATCTTTAGTGGATAACAAATTCTTTGTGATTCACAAATATGTATAAATTCATTTTATATTGTAGTCATTAAGTTATTTCTCATTAAGACTAATATTACAAATATTCTTTCTTTTTACTATTTGTACATTAATAATTATAAGTAATAATTGATTAATATATTTGTGACTTAAATGTTGGTTTGAAGGAATATTTAATTTATATTACATTTGATTATTCACTTTTAGAAATACATTAATTTGTATAAGATTTTATAATATAAGATAAATAATCTTAATCTCATCTTATTTTACTTAAGGTAAAAATGGTGTATTACAATGTCATATCTTCCCATCACTTCTAAAAGAAGTCTTCTTTATTAAATATTCCATAAGTTATTTCTTTTTCAATCAAAACAATATGAACTATACTAAAAGTTATCGTTCAGATATTTTACAATGGTCCAACTACTAAAAATGTTGTACATTTGACATCGATGGCTTTATTTCTAGGACGTTCACTTTTATAGCTTAAGTGTTAGTCATAAGATAAGAATTTCTAATATTATTTTAATGAATTAGAAATAAGAGTAATCATGATTCCTCCATATATAGACATAAGCTGCATAAACATTTCTCTTCTATTAAATTGTTTAATAATTTCCTTCTTATCTAAGGAAATTCTTTAAGGAAAACCAAGCATCGTTTCTACCCATGGAAACAAAATTATTGGAATAAATTCATAATATCTTAATAAATACCCATAAGAGAAATTTTGACTAAAATAACTTCAGCAATCATTTTGCATGATGTCAGAAACTATTACAAATTTCTTTCCTAAAAAGATGATCAAAATGGCCAACTCCAAGGTTTTGGATGGTTGCTTTTCAACCTAGTAGCTAGCCCAATTGAAGGTAAATCTGAATGTTCACAAGGAGGCCTTTGTTGGTATCTTAAAATCTACAAAACTCTGAAGGAATTCATAGACAAACTTTTTTTTTTTGTATTTTCTATTTAATGATGAATTTAAGTTCTAATGATGCAACTATATGAATTCCTATTTTGACCAAGTGTTCAAGGCAACTAACAAAGTTAGGGTAACCATAAATGTAAAAGAAATTGCTAAAAATGAAATTCCTAATGGACATAAGTCAAAGTAACAATGATTCTATGAATTAAATCATCAAAAGAATCAAGTAAGAAACCAATGAAATTAGGAGTAGTGTGTCCTCAAATCCATTAACACAATCATCAAAGGGAGCAATGAGAATTGTAGGATATTTCACAATTCATAAAATAAATTGCTATGATAGAACTCAAAGGTGATCCTTTCTCCAATTCGTCACAATTGAAGTGTAGTGTCTCTCTTGTTTTCAGTCTATACCTTGTTATATTTTGATTTGAGAGATACTTGTTACTCATGTTACTTTTACATTTGAGTTGACCTGAGGATCAGATGCTATACTTTGATTTCAAGTCTCATAGATGTTAGATTACTATGTTGTTTAGCTGATCATATTTGCATGATGATGTCATTTTGAGATGACAGTATGTTTTATGATGATATATTGTTATCTGGTATTTCAACATATCTCTAATTATGTTATATATTGGATCTGATGCTATGGTGATTTTCTTCATTCTTTCTGTGCTATGCTTTATGTGAATGTGAGTAACGTAAATGGATTAATTTTGTATAGTTAAATAAATGGTTAAATTATGTTATTTAATACATTTATTTATTCGGCTATGTTATTATATGCAATTGAACTTGATCATGTGTTTTAGTGTGCAAGATTTATATCCCTGGCAGTGGCACATGGAGTTAGTGATTCAGCCATTCATATTTTACCAATGTCATCCTTGTGTGGTCAACTTATCTTATTTAATTATATAAATAAAAACTTCCAATTATCTTTTAAATTTGGACTCATTTACATTATGTGATTAGATTTGTGAACGCGTCTGTGCATTTAGAGGTTCACATTTTGTGGCAAAAGTTATTAAGAAATTCTATGATTTTGGTTTAAGGGTTTTTTGAGCTTTATTTTAATTGGTTTTAATTTCTAGAAGCTTTTCCATAGATGAATTCCAATTACTTGGAATAGCCTATTTTCATTTGGATTGATTCAAGGTTTAACTAGTTTTCCTAGTTATTTACCCTAATTGAATATTCACTCAAAAAATGAATAAGTATCCAAAGAGGAAATTAATTCCTCACTTCTCACTTTTGTAAATTAGAAATTTGAGAAATTTTTCCAAAATTCTCTTCTAGAGTATTACACTTTTGTTTGTTGTGAGAGCTACGGGCATGGGATCTTTGCAAGATCGATCTTGTTGGATCCAACTCGAGGAGACCTTACTTTGCTACGACTTTTGCCAACTTTTGTGGGACATTTATTCTATCTAGTTGATTCCTATTTTAGCCCTTTTGGCTATCAGGTAGGGCTCTCCTATTTTCATCTTTCAACTTCGTTTATGTTTCTATTTCTTGTAGTTATATGTTAGGAGGTTGAGAACTAGTGTTCCCCTCCATTTCTGATGGCTAGCTCTGCTTGGTTGGTTGGGTATGAACATTTTCATGATTTTTAGTATGAGGGTTTGGGGTTTCACACTGTTATGCTAGCCATTTTTTCATATAGTGTCTGAATCTAAATTTTATTGAATTTTCATACCTTTTGTGCCCAACACCAAATGGGTTTTATTTTTGAAGTTTTTGAGTTTTGATTTTTTTACCTCGATTTGTCTGCCACCTAGTTTTCTCAAGTTTTCTTGGCATGATGTTCATGGACTTGGATTATTCATAGCATGTTGGTTAGGCCACTGTTGCACCTTTTTGTTGCACTTGGATACATGTTACATTCATCCTCCCAAGCTTGTATTCGGTTGAGTGTTATTTTGCTAGTGTTCTCATCTAGCCCTTGTTTTATGATCTTCGTGATGGTGGTTTGCCACACACAAGCATGTGTACGTGCATTTGCCAGGTAACTTGCGAAGCTCAATCTCCCATTTGTATTTTAATGGAGTTATGCTCATTTGGGGTTGGGTTGGTAATATGCATGCCTACAAGCATAAATTGTTGGATGAGTATGGGTAGGGTATGGTAGCACGGAGGGGGCTTCTATCTCACAACTTGGTGACTATTGTGCCTAGTGGGTTGGCATGAAGAAGTTCTAAAAAAGTGATAACTAAATAAATTAACTAGTTAATAAATTTAAGATAATAAAATTTTGTGAGCACGCGATTAAGTCCAAAGACATAGGATTGTGTTCCTCCCCAAGAGTGCGAGTTGTCATTACTAGCTTACACCACACGATGCCAAGCTATTAGTTCGAGGACACAGTGTGATGTGCTTCTTGCGAACATTTTGATTCCACATGATATTTAGCTTGGGCTTTCCAATTCTAAGTGACTCATCCTCCATTGAGCCCCTACCTAGTTGACCCATAGAGTGTCTTACCAGGACCTATTGTACTTGCATTATCTCATGATCTTGGTTATAGTCATCTTTATTGTTTGCTATGAGTGTTAGCCATGGATATTTTCTTTATGTGTGTTTGTGGTTGGATAATTATTTCCATCAACATGATGGAAGTGGGCCTATGGGTTCCACATGGTTGGGAGGCATAGCTACCTTTACCACTTTTGGGGACTAGTGTACAAAGATGGTCTTTAATTCTAGTGCAATCGGTGCTTGATGTCTCACTTGGTACATTCAGGATTTTGGAGTATGCTTCCTTGCAATTTATGCTTTCATTGGAATTCTTGGATATCATGTTTAGATGATGTCAGTTTATTTGATGCATTCTTATATTATGATGTTTAGCATATGATTAGATGATGTGATTTACTTAGTTGGAGTATCTATTGCTTTACTAGATTAGCATGTTATATTTCCTTGTTCTTATGATGTTATTACATTTTAGTAGTGATGCCTCAAAAGATAATTCCAACTATCTAGTTGATAGTTTGGGATGTTACAGGTGGGGGGTGGCTAGGACCTTCAAGGTCTCATGATGCTATTATGGTTGGGATGAACTGTGCAATAGTTTAGTTATTTCTGTACATCGTGATGTTGCTTTCAGTATGTTTCCTTTTTCTATTATGGTTTAGATGGTTAGTTGCTCCTTCTTTCTTGTTGCTCTTGTGTTCGAGTGTTTATTCCTTGAGAAAATATTTTTCCTGCTTCTTCATTTTATGTTTTGCCTATTTGTTTTTATACTTCCTCATGTTAAAGAAGTGTTTTCATGTGCGAGAATGTGATCTCTCACACTAGAAGGAATTCTCTCATGCAAAGTGTGGAGAAAGCTTGCGTGAGATTGTACTCTCTCCTGTGTGATACTTGGCACTTCCTCACACACAAGTTGGCATTCTCTCATGTGAACCTCAACTACAAAGTAGAGAGAAATATTGGCTAACCCAGAGTGTTTCCTCATGCAAAAGGGTAGTTCTTTGTATGGTGTGGTGCACTTTCTTGCATGGAGGTTTACTTCCTCTTGTGGAAAAAGGGTGTATCCCCACTAATTTTTGAGGAATGTATTTTGGTGTTTCGAGTACCCTTTAGGATGGCTTGTATTTCTAGGCTTTGATACATCAGAGACTTGAGATCTATTCTCATCTTTGGTTCTCATCTTTTAATTTGAGTGTGTCAATTTAGTAGTGGCACTTGGAGATTTTTTGGTTGTCAAGATTGTTAGTTAAGTCTTTCATTGCGATCATTGTGATGCTTGTATGTTGATTGTCATATGCATCCATACTTATTTTTCAAAAAAACTATCTTGGCTTTTATTTATCCTTATTCCAAGGATCTTCGAGTAGGACATTACATGAGGAATTTGTTAGCAAAAAAAAACACTAGAACTAATTGATCACATGAGTTGTAACACGAAACAAAACCATTGCCTCCATTTCCATTCACAAACATAAAATTTACACTACAAATAGAATGAAAGCACCAGTAGCATACTTTATTGCATCAAAATACTAACCTTGAATGCATATTAGATCTCTATATTTATAGAAAACCCCATCCTTAATGTCATTTTTGGATCTAGGGATTTTCCCTTGCAAAAAGCATGTTAAAATCATTTATTTTAATCAAATTATGTACAAACAAACTCCTAACTAGGTGCTAAGTAGCATGCACTCTTGATTGTATTAATTACGTGGTGCATGGACCTTTAAATGACTCAAAAACTCCCAAAGAAGAAGCAGATGAGAAGGGAGAGGTTTGTAGATGATCTGGGAGTGTCTAGCACCTATTTAGATCCAAAATTGAGCTCCATTGTGTGTCTCTATCAGTTAAACAACCACTAAAATGCATTTTTGATGCATGAAACACTTTTTAAAAAAACTTGTAGTTAACTATCGATGCACCTTAGTGTTTAGTGCACCTTATGAAGCACACCTTATGAAAAGCACACCTCTATGTTTTGCGCACCTTCGCACTAATGCATGTTTGGGTAGTAGGAACAAAATTGCAAAAAATTTCTAAGTGTCAAAATTTTAATTTTGAGCATCTAGGTTTTTTGACCTCTATCAAAATGATTTTTGGATATACTTCTTTAAACTTTTGAATTGTGTAGGTGATTTCTTGATGCAAGGAGGGATGAAAAGCTAGGGCCATAGGCTCACATAACTATCCAATCACCTTGCTAAGTAAACACAATGGAAGTAAATAATATAGAGAATAACACCAAGGAGATAGAGAACATTAATCACTTTATTGATTCATCCAATTATCAACATGCATACCCAACTGTAAGGCCTTGTGGGTTACGACCAACAAGATTTACCAATTTTGGTCCTTAGTTTGGACTTCTAGGTCCCTTAACTTCACACTCCCATCTAGACTCTCTAAGTGATCTCTCTGTGACCACCTCCCTTTTTAGCCTAAACCTAAACACCCCTATTTATACTTTCCAATATGTCTATAGAAGATTCTATATCATTACATAATAAAAGACCAATCGTAAAATGGTTTTCACATACCAAAAGACAAGATCCTAACATTAAATTCATGACCCAAATTAAATGCATAAGTCAGCTCAAACTAAGAACCAATCAGAGAATAAATTAGTCAAAGAAGGAATTGAGCATCAAAAATATCAAGTTCACTTAGCACATGAAGGAAAACTAATCTAACACTATGTAAAAACTTAAAAATGACTATAATTCAACAACAACTAAGCTCAACAACAATTGGAACTTGACAACAATTGGAGCTCGATGGTAACTAGGACCTGACAACAACTGGAATTTGGTAATAACTGGAACTTGAAACTAATAGGAAGAATGAAAAAAATGAGCAGGATTACAAGGCAACCCAGGTTACTCTTGCATCAGACAACTGGGTTGAAAGAAATAATTTAGCTGAATCATTGAGATGTCACAACCTGAGTTGAATTCAACTCAGATTGAGAAATCCATGTAGCATCTTCAACTAGTTTTCTCTTCCACTTCACCAAATATTCATGGTAATCTTTTCCTCTTATGCTTTTACCAACTTTGTGATCCAAGATATGTTCAACCTCTTCAATATACTTCTTAGGATAATCATCTAGTACAAAAACCTCATCATATGACTCATGATATATATGCTAATCAAAAACATTGAATATAGGAGATATATCCATGTCATCAACAAACTTAACTTCATTCCAAACTTCTTCATTTTCAACTTACTATATGTTCAAATAGGAAATCTTCATATCTTCAAATAAACCATCACCTTATCACCAACTTTAGAAACATGATGTCTCCTAGACTTATTACAATTCTCCTTATACTTCTGATTACTTTGTTCCAACCTCAACTTCACTTCCTGATGTAAACACATTATAAAACTAGAAAATTCTTCCCCTTCACCACTTCTTTCTCTTCACCAACAACATCCCTCAAATCTTATAGTCCTCTAGGCTACATTCTAGTAACAATCTCAAAAGGTGTTTTTCCTATACTCCTATTCAAAAAATTATTAAGTGCAAACTCATCTTATGCAAATACCATATCACAATTACTCAACTTATCTCCAACTAAAAATCTCAAAAAATTACACAAGCTTCTATTCACAACCTCTGTCTATCCATCTTTGTGTGCATGGAATGTAGAACTAAACTTCAACTTAGTAACCATATTCTTCCGCAAAGTCCTCCAAAAATAACCAACAAACTTACTATCTCTATCAGAAATAATACTTCTTGGTAATCCATGTAATCTAACAATCTCTTTGAAGAAAATCTCAACAACATGCATAACATATGATGTTTTCTTACATGTTATAAAATGTCCCATCTTAGAAAATCTATCCACAACAAGAAATATGGAATCATACCTTCTTGTTGTCTTAGGTAATCCAAGAAAAAAATCCATACTGATGTCACTCTAAAGTTTCTCTAGAACATAAATAGGTGTATACAATCCAGTATTCTTACTTACTCCTTTTGCAACTTGAAAAATTCTACAACTCCTTACAAACTTCTAAACAACTTTATGTATTTGTGGCCAATAATACTTATCCTTAAGCAAAATCAATGTCTTATCAATTCCAAAATGTCCATCCAATCCACCACAATGTTTTTCCTTAATCAAATTAACCCTCATAGAGCTTCTTGGTATACACAACTAAATTAATTTGAACAACATACCTTCTTGAATGAAATATTCATCAAACTTACTTAGTTATTTTGATAGATTTGATGTATTGCACTCTCTCTACACCTAAGGAAAATTGGGGTTAGTATCATACAACTCCTCCATCTCATCAAAACAAAGTACTTCAACCTTGATCTTGGTCAAAAAAGAACATATTCTGCTCAATACATCAACAACTCAATTAGTAACTCTACTTTTAGACTTGATCACAAATGTAAAACTTTGCAAATACTCAACCCACTTCATATATCTTTGATTCAACTTATGTTGACTTCCCAAATACTATAAAGCTTTATGATCAATATACAACAAAAACTCCTTAGGAAAAAAATAATTTCTCCACTTCTTCAAGGCTTGAATAATTTTGTATTAGAATTATTCTTTATCTAACACAAAATAATTCCTTTTAGCATCATTCTAATTCATACTAAATAAAGTAATAGGTTTACCTTATTGACTCAACACAACTCCTATTTCATTATCACTTGCATCACATTCAACTTGAAATACCTTATTGAAATCAGACAAGGCTAATACATGTCATTCAACAACCTTTTGTTTAAAAGTCTCAAAAAATTTATCAGCCCCATGTGTATAGGAGTTGATGAAATTCAACTCCATAGCTCACGAAGATCACCTACATGCAAATAACCTATCGAAGGGAAACCAAGAAGGAAGAGGTGGAGTTTGGAAAAAACCCTAAATAGACTTGAGAGAAAAAATATTACAAAACAATAAAAATTGTATTTACAATTAGAATGTGACGAGAAAATACAATTAGAGAGCCCAAATATAAAGGCCTCATTGAAGCTTGTAGAACAAGTTGGAAAGTGGTAGATGATAATGTTGACAACTAAACATCCACAAAAAAGTGGAACATGCTAGAAGGGAACAAACTCCCATGTTGTCAACAACTCATCACTACAACTATTAACTAAATGCATTAACCTAATTAAGCTTAAGTAAATAGAATAAATAATTAATAATTAATTATTTACTCTAACACGCCCCCTTAAGTGCAACTTAGGGGAATGTCTTAAGCTCACAAAACTAAGAGAAAATGCAGGATGGGTCCCAGCAACAAGGCCATGTTAGGTACACATGTACAATGCAAAGAGATGCAACCTTTGAAAATGGGGAAAGAGAGAAAACCACATGGGAAAAACCCTCCCCCAAAAAGAGGTAACCTAGTGAAGGACTAAAGAAGCCTCCAATTAGAGAAGTGTCCTCTTAAAATAGGAACAAAAAATGATCATGAAGAGCATCACTGAAGCATGAAGAAGCTACAAAATCTACCATCAGAAAGAAACTACAAGCACGAAGAAGCTACAAAATTTTCCATTAGAAGGAAACTACTGATCTGAAGAACCTCCATGGAAGAAGAAGGCACGAACCAAGCATGCTTATATGGTAGATGATCCATCTCACCGAAATGCATAAGTAGCCAACCACTAAAATTGCCTTGTATATAGGATCAGCCACTAAATGCATAGCTCACACTATCAAACCATCAAAACAAGAATGCATTAGAACAACAACATAACCCCCCCTTAATGTAGATAGGGTGAGATGACAGGTGACTGAGAAGGTGGGCCAAAATCCTCTGTAGACAGAACCAAGAACGATGAGAGAGGAAAAGGTACAAAAACCTATAAAGACATTGTCACACAAATGCTACATGGGGCTAATGTTGTGGAAGGGACACTCACTTGACAAAGGAAGAGGGCACAAAAATGGCAACAACTATCCCCCCATGGTGCCTTATAAAAATAGTGTAAGTACAACTATCTCAAAACAACATTCATTAACTCAAAATGTAAGAGTGGAACTTTATCTTAGTGGGTATAAATAAAAGTGCTTATAAATGATGTCTACAATGATTAGAAAAGGAAAAAAGCTGATACCAAAGATAGTACAACACAAAATAAAAGAAACTATGCTAGGAAAATGATCCTCGGACCTGAAATACCCAAGATATCCACCCTAGAGCAAAAATGTCAAAAACATGATAGAAAGAGCATGGGCTTGAATCTAAGGAAAAAGACTACATTTCTAAAATGGTGAAAAAACCAACTTTCCAAAAATAAAATATTTTCAAAAAACTGACATGGGACACAAAAGAAAAGCTTATCAAAGTCAAAAATAGAACTTTGGACTTTGACTGCAAAAAATTAGCAACAAAACTACATCAAAACCTAAAAATACCTATACCAATGTCTCTGTCTTGAAACCAACTTTTTGGCACTTGTTTCAAATCAAAAAAATACCTCTATATGCTCAAGATATGGCCACAAAATTGCAAGTAGGTCAAAATGACCCTAGAGATGTGTAAGAGGGATGATGATGTAGTGCTGACATAAGCATTTCAATGGAAAAATTTGATGGCCTAGGGACCATTACTGCAAAAAATATGCCACATGGCAGGTCCACATGGTAGCCACATGGAAAAAGCTGACATGGCAAGGTATATGTGGCAAATTGTCATATGGCGCCCGTGCCACGTGTCTTCCTGCGAGTGGTGTTGATTGTTCACAAAAAGTGCTGACTATTCACAAAATGTGCTAGTTGTGCAAAGAAATCCTCACTAGTGCTGAAAAAATCCTCACTAGCATTGAGTGTACAGAGGTAGCGTAGGAGTAGTGATGGGGCTGCCAACGGGCAGAGAACCCCAACTGAGCTAAGGCAGAGGTGTTAGGAGCAGGAACACTGCCAGTGGAGAAACCCAGGGGCATTTTTGCATGGGCTGAGGCAAAGAAATCCTCACTAGCGCTGAGTGTACAGAGGTAGCGTAGGAGTAGTGATGAGGCCGCCAACGGGCAGAGAACCACAACTGAACTGCCAGTGGAGAAACCCAGGGGCATTGTTGCGTGGGCTAAGGAGTTGGTTGGGCAACATGGCTGGCATAGCTGAGGTGTCAATGGCATAGGGGCAGCCCCATGGTGCCACAGTGGCATGACCTAAATGTGTTTTATTTATTTTTTTGATCAAATTCATCTGTATGATTGTACGAAAAGCCCTACAGCTAAAAAAAATTTGCCTCCTGGAGCTCTGTATCCAAAATTGACAATTTTATATGAATCTTGACTATAAACGACCTTCTGGATCCAATGGTAGCATCCGTTTGGGCCCAAAGTGCTCCTAAAAATGCTCTTCCCCTGGATTGAAGAAAAATGCACAAATAAACTAGGGTTTATGTCTTTGAATCATAGCTTCAAAAACCTTCAACGATGTAACAGCAAGGAGGCTCTAATACCATATAGGAGTTGATGAAATCCAACTTCACAACTCACCAAGATCACCTGCATGCAAATAACCTGTTGAAGGAAAACCAAGAAGGAAGAGGTGGATCTTGGAAAAAACCCTAAATGGACTTGAGAGAGAAAATATTGCAAAAAAATGAAAATTGTATTTACAATGAGAATGTGATGAGAAAATACAATGAGAAAGCCTGAATATAAAGGCCTCATGGAAGCTTGTAGAACAAGCTGGAAAGTGATAGAAGATAAGGTTGACAACTAAGCATCCATAAAAAGGTGGAACATGTTAGAAGGGAACAAACTCCTGTGTTGTCAACAACTCATCACTACAACTATTAACTAAATTCATTAACCTAAGTAAGCATATGTAAATAGAATAAATAATTAATATTTAATTTTTTACTCTAACAATGTGTCCACTTAAAATCCATTTTGTCTCCTCCCAATGTCTCAGTCATAGCATTACAAATAGAACTAAAATTCTTTATAAACCTTCTATAGATACTAGCCAAACCATGAAATGATCTTACCTCACCCACATTCTTAGGTATAGACCATTTAGAAGTTTCCTTAACCTTCTCAGGATCCATTCTCAAACCATCAACTAAAATCATAAATCCCAAATCCACAATCTCTTCTTGCATGAAGGAACACTTCTTCAAATTAATAAACAACTTCTCCTCTTTCAAACTCTCCAATACTTGCCTAAAATGATCAAGATGTTCTTCCTTAGTCTTACTGAATATCAAAATGTTGTCTAAATAAAAAATAAAAAGCTTACCCAAGAACTACTTGAGAACTTCATTAATCAATGTCATGAAAGTACTAGGTGCATTAGTCAAACCAAAAAGCATAACCAACCATTCATACAAACCATCTTTCATCTTAAAAGTAGTCTTCCATTCACCACTTTCTTTGATTTTGATCTGACAATAACCACTCTTTGAATCAATCTTGGTAAAATACTTTGCTCCACTAATCCATTATGTCATTCATCTTTGGCATACGAAACCTATATTTCACTGTGATATTGTTAATATCTCTAGAATTAGTACACATTATCCATTCTCCATTCTTCTTAGGTGCTAATACAATAGGTACAATACATGGACTCAAGCTTTCTCTGATCAAACCTTCCCATAAAAACTCTTGAACTTTTTTGTTAAGTTCTTCATTTTCTATAGGTGTCAACCTCTATGGTGCTTTACTTGATAATTAGGTCCATGAGTTAGGTCCATACAATGACTTATACTTCTCAATGGTGGTAAACCGTTAGGTATATCTTCAAAAACAATGTGTTTATACTCATTCAACAAGCTTTCAATTTCTATTGGCACATAGCTAACATTAATAGTTTCTATTGTCACTCAACCTCTACCATTTTCTACTACTTGACTTGTATCTACTTCTTCGTCATTACTATACCCTATTATTCGACCATCACTACCATAACTTGGCCCTCTAGGAATTATGGAAAATAGAGTTGGTTCTTTTTTATTTCCTTCTCAAACTATTTTCCACTAACCATGTAAAGTCTTACAGTAATACAATTGATCCCATCGGGAGACTTAATCAAAAGAATCAATGTGTCCATTACTCCATTCATCCAAATATTATATTGATTCAATCTTCCATCATATACAAAATGTTTATCATATTGCCAAGGTCTACCCAACAAAATATGACAACAATACAGAGGCATAATATCACACAAAACTTTATCAAAGTAATAATAGATCTTTAATTTCAAAACACATTATTCACCTACCAATATCTTATGGTCATCCCTAATCCATGAAACATGATAGGGTTTATGATGCTTCAACCTCTACAATTGAAACTTTGTAACTAGATCCTTTAATGCCAAAATTATTGAACTTCCACTATCAATGATCACTTTGTAGCATTTCCCATCTATTAAACACTTGGTCTTGAAAAGACTTCTATGAATAGATTTTTTATCCTCAATTCTCTCACCACATAGAGTTCTTCTCACCATCAAATTTTATCCAACCTCAAGATCACTTTGAGGGTGCACAGTTTCACCTTGTATCACAATATTCCTACTACCATTTTTATTTTCACTAGAGTATCTACATTCGAAGGATATATGCCCTTCTTTTCCACATCTGAAACAATTACCACAAAATTCTCCTCTAGAATAAGAATTACCTCTTCCATTTAGTCTCACCTTTATCATCACTTTTACACTTAGATTTCCCTTATCTTGCACCGAATTATCAGATCTTCCACCTTGTCCATAAGGTCCACCTCTGGCTCTCTAGAATCTACCACCTCTACCTCTCTCTATTTTTTCATGCTTCTTTGTCAAGATCTCCTCAGCTTTCAAGACATATTGATATGCTTCTTTTATACTTTTCAATTTCAGAAAACTTATCTCATCTTTAATTCTAGATCTCAATCCATTTAGACACCTTGCAACTTTCTCAACCTCATCATCCACATGTCCAAATCTGATGTCAGATCTATAGAATTCCTTAGTGTACTCCTTCATAGTCATGTCCTTTTATCTCAAATTTGTACCTTTCTCAACAACATAACTTGGTAATTAGCATGAAGGAAATTCTTCTTTACCTTGTTAACCATTTTTAGCAAGGTCTTAATCTGCTCTTTTCTTGTTCTTGGTATATCAGTTTACAAATGATTATAACTTAGTGAGGCATGACCTTTCAACCTAGTGACTACAATCATTACCTTCCTATTATCAAGAGTGCCTTCAAACTCAAAGAACTTATCCATATCAAAGATCCAATCCAACATAGCATTGATGTCCAATTTTTCATCATAAGGAACAACTTCTACATCAGACTTTGAATGCTCCCTAGATAACACTCTCAACAATCTTTCCTCATCCTAATTTTCCTCAAGTTCTAGATTAGGGTTTGGTGTCATTGCTTCATCATCACTCAAATCATCAAGATGCACTCATTTCCTTTAGGTTATCTCCATGACATTTAATTGGGATAAAATTTGTCTTAACATTTCCATAATAGCAGTGTCAACATTTCCTCTACCTCAAATCATCTTTATAAACAAGCTCCTACAAGATTGTAACCCTCTGCAAGTTATAGGTAAAATTTGTAGATCTTCCACTATATAAACAAATTCAACTTAGGGATTAAGATGATCCAATCTCCACAAGGATGAACCTCAAGCTCTGATACCACCTAACACAAGGAGGAATGAAAAGATAGGGCCAGAGGAACACCTAACTGCCCAATTACCTTGCTTAGTAAACACAACAAAAAAAAGAACAGAGAGAACAACATCAATGAGAGAGAGAAAAGTAAACACTTTATTAATTCATTCAATTATCAACATACATGCCCAAATGTAAGGCCTTTCAGGTTACAACCAACAAGATTTACAAAATTTGGTCCTTAATTCTAACTTCTAGCTCCCTCAACTTCACTCTCCTATCCAGAATCTCTAAGTCATCTCTTTGTGACCTCATCCCTTTTTAACCCAAACCTAAATGCCCCTATTTATATTTTCCAAAATGGATTATAGAAGATTCTATATCATTACATCCAAATTAAATACATAAATCAGATCAAACTAAGAACCAATCAAAAACTAACTCATTCAAATAAGGAACCAGGCATCAACAACTATTGTAACTTTGCATCAACTAAACTCGGTAGCAACTGGAACTTGGTAGAAATTGGAAGTTGATAGTAACTGGAACTCAACAACAACTGGAACTTGGCAGCAACTAGAACTTGACACCAACAAGAAGAATGCACAAAATGAACATGATTACAAGGAAACCTAGGGTGCTCCTACATCAATTCTTCACTACTCAACAAATCAAAAGACTAATACTTAGTTTGTACCTCTCAGTGATAGTCATTGATATCCTTCCTAATTTATGTAAAATATTCTATCTTAGAATCTAACTTTTTTAGTACCACCTCACTCTTGAATACACGTCTGACATCATCTTCAAAAGGTTTTGTTTTAAATAATGCACAAAATTGTTGCATGATTGTTTGAACTGAAGCTAGTTGGGTTCTTGAGTCATCTCCAAAATTCTCCAAGCTAGGAAGCACTATAATATATATCCACCTCCAAAAACTATTCCAAAGCCTTGGCTTTCATTTCCTGAATATCCTCATAGAGTCCAATCATAACCTTATATCCAATCACAATCTTCTCAATCTAGTCATCTACCTAATCTAACTCTTTTGCCAAATATATATCTAGTTGCATTTGATATCTTTGACCCTTGATGGTTCTTAATGCTTCCAAATCATTGGTCCAAGTGGCCACCTCGTCCATCACTCCAAAATCATGTTCCATTGATATAAATAATATGTCAGTAATCTTTTGAATATTGTGAAATAAGTTTATATTTCCCTCAATTATTTGTACTCTATCCTCAAAACTATGGTGTCATCTCTGAAACGTATCCAAAAATGAGCTTGTGGGTGCTAGGGCCAAAGCTGATCTTTTTAGGCCACCTGCTAGGATAAACTCAGGATGGTCAACATCTAATTGACTGACTACCTCTTTTATGTACTCCAAAAGTATATCATTCTTCTTTCTCAATAGAGAAGGTTTTATGTAGTATAGGGAACACAAATAAGAGGTGAAAGGCATAATGCAAGAGAAGTACCTCCTTTCCCAACACCCTACCAACAGAAGAGAAGTAGCTCTTTTATGTACTCCAAAAGTATATAAAGTGGTAGTTGAAAAACCTTCTCTATATTATTTGGGCACATGTATAGACCATCCCCCCAGTAATACTTCTCATAACCTTCTCCTTTGGCACATAATGATGGACTAGTGTTATGATCAACTTTGAAGGTTGAATAGACACAAGGTGGGAAATTGCATTCACTAACCTGCATAGGATTAGTGATATGATCATCTCCAATCTCTCACTCGGTTTGGTGTGCAAAACTAGGAAAGCAATCCAATAAATATGTCCCATTTCATGTCTCGAACCTTTGAATACTTGTCTATAAATTGTAATTTCTTTTGGGCAGCCTAAAACTTGAAGGTCATTGGTTTGGGTGTTACCTTTGCTATCATAGATAATTATGATGATGTCATTTTAATCTACACAAGAGACACATGTTAATACATCAATGTCAAAAGATTGAAAGACGCTAACTGATATGAGCAAACTGGCAAAAATTGATGAGAAACTAGACCAAATTCGGCATAAGGCATTTAAAGTACACAAGCACACATTGCACACCTAGCATATATTCACAGGTGCAAATAGTGTGCTAGGCACAACCTTAGTGTTCCAATATCACACCATGTGCAAGTAGCACACCTCTGTTTGTGCACAAGGTGTGAAGAGTACAATCGAAGTACCTTGGTTCAACAAAGATGCTTGAAATAGGGTTGCACATGCTACACATTGTGCACCTTGCTAGGATGCATGAGGTGTGCATGTGTTCACTTTTTGTACCTTATGTCATGTGATTATAAGATGCACACTAGTGCAAGAGTGAACATGTAGTCTTTGGGAGATCAAGGAATGTAAATGACTAATAAGAGAGGGGGTTTACCTATTTATAGGCATGAGGGTTCAATAGGTGCATATTCAACACAACTCTGAAGGTGCACATGTGTGCATCTATGCCCCTTTAGGGAGCTTGGTATTTGAGGGCACTTAGTGCACCCCTCCTAGGTGTGCATGTGCGCTAGTGTGCATGTGCACACCTTTCTCTAACTTGGATAAATTTGATTTTTAGCTTCCCTAGTTTTTGTTTAGTGTTGATTGACTGGACATTTTGGACTGACCTAGACCCAAAGGGAGACCCATCCACTAAGGCACTCAACTAGGTGCCCTACTATGAAGTGTGGGATTCCTTTCCCTAAAATCAAAGAGGGGGTTCCCATTTTTGTTAAAAAATGGGGTGTGTGTATTGTGAAGCCACAACAAATAGCCTAGCAAAAAGGAAGAAACAATGTAGGCATTTCTTTATCAACAAGCTATCCTTAACCATGTGTCTCGTAAAGACTTGATTCCTAGTACTTATGACAAGTCACTTAGGGTTTTGACTCAAAACTCAGACCTTTGACCTTAATGATTAGTGTTTTCTTTTATGGATTAATTCCATCAACATTCCCAAGCACTTGTCCCCATGATTATTCAATAGTTTAAGAGAAACCCTTTATAAATGGGCATGAGATTTAAGAGTTCCCTAATTATCACACTCCCAACCATTGTTGACTAGATCTAAGAATTCGTTCAGAGGGCTCTTAACAAGACATCATTATTTGAATTTTGTAGGGAACTTGACAAATTATAGGGATAACATGTTCCCACTTCATTACCCTTGGGGTTTATTTTGTTTCAGCAAGGTAGTGATTAAGTATTTTTGACCTTGTTTGAACCATTTATTTTGAGGAGATTCCTTAACTACAATCATTTTTCTTTCTTTTTCTTTTCTTTTATACCCTCTTGTCTGAGCTTAGACTATGTGGGTGAGAGGTGGTGTGTTGATTTTTTGATCCCTCATTTTGGATGTCTTTTGTGTTCGTCTTTTAGTGAACTTCGGGAAACTCAAACACCAACAAGTGATCTTGGTAAGATTTATTAGGGAAACCCCTTTCTTCTCAAGCCAATGACTTTTGAGTTTGACCTAGCTATCATCTACTCATGTTACTATCAACTTGGTTATTCATTTATTTATGTGAATTATTAGTGTTGAGAGTGATCATTCTTATGTCTAAATCGAAAGCTGCAAACCCCTCATTTCCCATACACAATAGTAGTATTTAGTCTTTGCAAGAGACAATACCATATGACTGTATTAATGAAGAAATACCCTTTCCAAAATTTGAGACTAGTTGGCATGGTACACATACTTTCTATGCTTATTATCTGCCTAACTCACACTAACACAAGTAGGGTGGAGCTATGACACAAAGACTAAACAAATAAGTAATCCGCAATTTTATTTATTTATTTTTGAATTATTTTCAAAACAGTGTTTGAGGAATTGGCCATTGATTAGAAATGGAATCTATTCCCCTTCCGTTGTGCATAGCCTAAAAGTGTTATGCCCTAGGATTTCTACAATTTGGTAGGGGTTGATATATAGGTGTTGGAACCTTGTATGGCTCTTAGGATTTTCCTTCACTTTACCCCATATGAGCACTAGGTTAAAGATCCTAAAATCCTTTGTGGTGGCTCTTTTGTTGAACCAACATTTGACAACAACATGATGTCTTGACACATGTTCTAACGTCATCATTGTCTTTTCATCCAACTCTAAAAGATTCATTAGTCTAACTTGGACTATTTCTACATTTTTAATGTATCCTTTCACGAACTTTAGCAATGAAATCTTCAGGTTGAGGGGGAAAACAAGCTCTTGACCATAAACCAAAAAATATGTCAATGTACCCAAAGAATTCTTCGCTCTAACCTTGTCAGTCCAGAAAGCTTACTTCAATCATGTATGTCAAACCCTTTGATTAATTGTTAGCAAGGTCTTTATGACTATGGTCAAATTCTTGCTTTTAGATTCAACAACATTTTTCCCTTGTGGGTAGTAGTTAGATGAAGAATTTAATATCACTTGATTTTCCAAGGGCATTGAGTAAGGAAAATTGATGCAAAAAGGGTTACATTATTGTATAACAGGAAGAAGGGCATCCCAAATCTGATTAATATGTGTTCTTTTTGGAAATTGGTAACCACTTTCTATGTGCAATTCTGAAATATTCCACCTCAGTCCACCTAGCATAGTAATATGTGGTTGTCAATATAAAAGTGTGCCTAGTTGATGATAGTGGGTTCATTGGTCTGATGAAATATAGTCCCCATTTTGCAAAAGGGTGGGTCTTAAAGACTAGTTGCAAAGGCATAGCCAAAGTTTCTCTCTACTAGCACTTGTTTGACATACATGGAAGGAGTGTATGTCTCCATGGGTATCCTTGAATAGGGTGGGCCAGTAATGTCTGAACCTCAGAATTTGGTGAGTTGTAACCTCTTTTGACCCATGTCTAGTGCCATACTTTTTGTGATATTGTTACAATACCTCCTTGGCTTCATCGCAACTTAAACACCTCAAGTATATTCCTTCATAGTTTCTCTTGTAGAGTTTCCCATCTTTGAGCATATAGGATTCACACTTCATTTTTAGACCTCATCATTGAGAACTATTCATGCAATATGAACTTCAATTCTATAGGAGATAATACATAATATCCTAATACCAAATATCAGTTATGACCCCTTTGCCTATATAAACATGAGATGTTATGCTTGATTCTTCATTGTCATCCATCATTTTGGTCAACCCTTGTCCTTTTGCTAGTTTCACATGTTGAATCTCCAATTCAAATTATTGCAAGATAGCTATCCACTTCTCTCTTCTTTCTCCTAACTTATTCTACATCAGTAGTCACATGACCATAGGCTTGAGGAAAATGGCATACATTTTTCTCTAGAGTATGTAATGTTAGAAATTTTTGGTCACTAACCAATGCAATAACTTCTTATCGAGGTTTGGGTAATTCAACTCTATATTCTTGAGATGAAAACTCATGAATGTGATTGGTCTCCAATCTTCACCATTTTTCTTTTGTGTGAGGATACCAACACATGAATGCTCTGAGGTGGAAGAGTGGATTTTGAATGGTAGTTGATAGTCTAGGATGATGAGGACTAGGGGTGTGGAAATAGCTACCTCGATATCTTCAAATGACCACTTGACTTCGGATGTCAACTAGATCTTTACTCCTTTCTTTAGTAGATCATTTAGAGGATGTACTATCTCAAAAAAACTACTAATGAATTTTCATACAAAGTTGATCTTCCTAAAGAAATATTTTAACTCCTTATGGCTATTGGGTGGTAGCAACTTTAGGATCGCCTCAACTCTCTCAGGGTTGATGGAAATGTCAGTTTCCAATATGATGTGCCCAAGGAGATTCCCCTTAGTAACCCCAAATGAACACTTCTTGGTATTGAGGGATATGTCATATTTCTTTCATTGTTTGAGTACTTACTTTAGATCGGCGATGTTATTTATTCTATCTTTTAAGAAGACTATAAGGTCATCCATGTAGATGACAATTCACTTGTATATCAATCCTTTGAAATCCTCATACATGGTTCATTAAAAGGGGGCTCCCATGTTAATTAGGCCAAAAGGCATTAGCCTATATGTGAATGCCCCCATTTAGTACTAATTACAATTTTTAGTCTACTCTCCCTGTCTAGCATTGCTTGATTATATCTAGAGTATCCATGTAAGAATGACATCATCTTGGATCCATTCATGATCTTCAATACCTTGTCAAGTGAGGGTAATGGATAATTACCCTTCTAAGATGCCCTATTTAGGTTTTTGAAGTTAACACAAAGATGGATTTCTCCAGTTTTCTTTCTTACTAGTACAAGGTTGGCTACCCAGGTAGAGTGCCCCAATAGAAAAGATAATCTTAGCATCCAACAACTTCTAAACTTCTTTCATAATCAATGACTCAATGATTTGGTTCACCAATATTTGCCTCTATCAAAAAGGTTTACTATATGGCTTCAATGGGATATTATGCATGATGATGTTTGGGTAATATGTTTAAGATCCTCATAACTCTAGGTGATGACATCTCTATACTCGATGAGTTAGAGTAAATCATTTCTTCTCTTTCTTTAGTGGTGCATTCCTTCTCAATGTTGACAATTATGGGATTGTCTTTTGTACCCAAGTCATAGGAATTACACCCATTATTTCCCCTCTACTCAAGGGATGCCTTGTTGTGTATGACCTCATCATGATCAAAGATATGCTCTAACTCTACCATCCCTTTGGGTATTGTTGGTCTTGAGGTTTAGGATGTTGTCCTCATCCTTGCCTTTATAATCTTTTGATTCTACCTCGATCTTTTCATCAATCATTTGTCCATAAAACAAACTCCTACACATGATGAATTCTAAAATATGTTGATCATCTTGAAAAACTTGGAAGTTCATGATATTATCTGAGATTAATGAGTCAGCTACAAGTTCCACAAATTTTTTTTTGAGTTTCGTACTTTCAATCGGCAATTGTATTCTTTATTCTACAAATAAATTTGATGTTTAGAGCTTGGATGTCCTCCATCAAGTTCCAAACTCTCTTGACATAGGCCACTAACCTTTTATTGTTACAAGATTATATGGCTTTCAGTTGTCAAATCACTAGTTGATAATCTTCTTCTACTACGAGGACTTTTACTTTCTTCTCTAGTGCAAAGAGGAGTCCTAATACAAAAGATTCATATTTTTCCATGTTGTTGGTGCATATGAACTATAAGCAATAAGCAGCATAGAAATATTTTCTCTTGGGATTGATTAGCTCAATTCTGGCCATGACTCCTTGTATACACTTAGAGTTATTGAACCTAAGAGTCCAAATGGGTTCTTTCTTAGGTGCCTTCAACTTATGTTTATGTCTCCTAACCTTTCCTTTCACTTGATCTTTGGACAAATTCTTGGGAACCCATTACATCTTTCCTTGGGCCAGCCTATTACTAGTAGCTATTTTGGGCACTAGGGCAATTTAGCTCCTCCACTTCTCTTGGATCTCCTTAGTTAGGCCAGGGACCTTGGAAGTCTATGGTTCAGGGTGGACAACTATTGATACCTAGCCTTGACATTTTACAAAGAATGTCCTCTTATATAAGGTAATTAACCCTTTAGGAGGAGAAGATAAAGATTCACCATCTAAAGATATATCATTGTATGATGTGTTAAGATCTTTTGTAGTTTCTTCTATTAGAATACCCTTCTCAATGTCAATCCCTTTGAAGGGGACACTTAAAGTGTCATCTTGAACATCATCTATGGCTTGATTGAGTGACAAAGGGAAGCTATCTTCCTTGGTACTTGTTGATGGAGAAAGTTAGGTCAGCACCTGGGTGACAACATCCTGACAACTTGGGCATTCAAATGTGGAATCTCTCATACGATGCAACCCGTTGAACATAGAGAGGAGTAATATGTTTGGCTTTGCATCTTCTCCAAGGTATTGCAAGTTAGTAACCATATTATGTATGAACTAAGTGATGAGATTTTGTTGACACTTTTACTGACATGTAGTAGGGTTTTGACCAGATTATTTAGTTTGGGAGGTATCAAATGCCATCACTTTATAGGATCCTAAGTCAGATTGGAGGAGCAACAATTCATTGGGTGCATTGTATTTAGTAATTATCTTTTTTAGCTGAGGCTTAGCATCAATTTTAATTTGGTTATTCAACCCCTTCCATGGTAGCCATAATTGGGTGAAATCTATGCAAAACCATTCTCTAAGGAACCTAGTCCATTCCCTACTCAAGAGCATGTCATATGTTTTGGGAATTTCCACTACATTTATGTCGATGATATCCTTAACTCAAGGGGTCTGTATTTAGTTGAATGCATACATCTTTAAGTACCCTAATGACTTTAACTTATGTCTTATCAAGATAGATTACAACTTGATTGGTGGGTTGTGGAGTGACTCTTAGCCTTTGAGAGAAACATTATGTTGCATGAGGTGCCTAAATCCACAAGGTAGTTAAGAAGGGTCTTCCCAAAAATTCAAATACTTAGTAGAAAAGGAGGTACCTCTATTTTATCCTTGAACATGATTGCAATATCTTTGATGGAGTTAATTTATGGAGAGTTTACCTTTTGTGTGTTGGAACTTGTAGATGCCTTGATGTGGTCCAATGTCTTCAAAAGTACTTCCCTTTGGGTAGGACAACTTTGTAACATGTCATACCTAGAAATATTTTCCTTGGTTCTTTTCAATTCATTGGCGGCATTGTACTTTTCTGTGGACCATGCAGGATTATTTAATATAGTGTGCACCGCTCCTTATGCTCAAGAGTGTTGCACTTAGTTAGGTGTGCACTAATGTAGGATTATTTCTATCTCACAGATTAGGAGGAGTTAGGTGTAATAAAGGGGAATCCCGTTAGTTAGTGGTTCCTTCTGATTACATGAATTGTTTGTGTTGCAATCATTATTACAGAAAGAAAATACTTCAACTAACTCAAGTTCTACCTCTGGTTGAAAAGGAACACAAATTCATTGTTGAAAATGATTTTTTTGTCTCAATGTGCAATGACATATCATAGGATTCTAATAGTATTGTGTTGAATTGAAGAGGGGGAATGTCACCTGTATCTTGTGAGCTTTGGCCTATGTTCTAATTTCCCCCACAGAACATATTATTATTGGATATATTTTGGTTTATATCCACCTAATTGACTTCAAAAAATTAGACATTATTATTAATTTATGCTGGTATGCTTTCATTTTTTAGCTAAGTGTTCCATTGTCATTTTTGTCTAGGAAATCCAGTGTTGCGATCTGATGGGTTGAATTTATTTCCAATAGTTTTGTTCCCATAAGAGTTGAACTTCTTTAACTTGCTTTGTCCATAACTGTTGTTGTTCGAGTTTCCATTGAATAATTAGAAATTTTTATTTTGCCATTATGAAAATCACAAACTAGTGAGCTCATTTGTGACTCGAGACATGGTTTTCTTCATTTTCCTCAACTCGAATGTCACATTTCTTTCAGTTTCAACTCAATCTTCTATTAAAAAAATGCTACTTTTAGAGGTTCATATCCTGGACAGGTTATGGTGGATGTCAAGATTGCAACATCCTATCGTATTGGCATGGGATTTAGTGAGGGATACTAATTAGACATCATCAACATCCCTCGTATATATGAAAGTACCATTAAGGTGGTGTTATTTGGAACCATCATACCTCCACCATTCAGATTGGGCTAGTTCGTGAAAGTGACCACTTCTTCAAAAACACTCTCTAAAGTGTCAATATTTGTGGCAAGAAGTCTTCTCAGGAAGATAGTAGTAAGTTTATCCATGGAATTTAAATAGATTTGAATGACAACTTCTAGTGGTATGGTGTAGGGAGTCTCCAATCTTTGGTACGTCATATGAAAATGATGGCTAAACCAAGAGTTGGTTTTTTCAAGTCTCATTTTATCAACAATAATTTGTGATGAAAGATAACCAAGTTGATATTTGTCTTGAATTGGTCTAGGAACAAGTTCTCAAAGCTACCCAATTTTGAATAGATGTCAGTGGTACATTTACATGCCAGTTCAATGAAACTTCTCCCAAAGTGTATGGGATCAAATGGAGGACCACATCTTCATGCTATATTTTTTTTCTATTATAGATTTCTTTAACAATTTTTATGTGATATTGTGTTGTTTGAGTTTCACCATAGAAGAAATTTGGACAAAAGTTTTCATGATTCTTTAGGAGATCATGAAGTGGACCCTGTAAGATGATAGGAAAATCTTGTGCATTGGAAAAGAAAGCCATGGGTAAAGGGGGTGGCAAATGACTTTGGTGTTGAGAGATATTTTGTGAGATGGTTGTGGTGGGAGTATTGAATAGTGAGGCAAAAGACAATGATGGAATTTGTGGAGCAAGTGTACAAAGCTTCTGTATTCCTTTGCCACTATGAGACTTCTAGAAATGATCATGTTCTAGAAACTCGTGCTTACTAGGCAAGGACCTCAAATCTTGTTGAAAAGGGGACATTGGGTCAAGATCCTCCAGTTTATGTACCTCTAAGGTGGTGCACCTTAGTGTTTAGTGCACCTTGTTGGTTGATGCACCTTCACACTAGCACATCTTAGTGATTGTGAAAATCCAAACTCGAAAATTCTACAAGCTGCAGAATTCTACGCTCAGAAATCTATGAATCTGTAAGATTTTAGACTTTAGAATTTTGATAATGCCCTCCTTCTAGTGCCACATCTATATAGCAGTAATTTTTCCCAATGCCAATGAAATAAATTCTTACCAAAATTTCTCTCTTGAAAATCTAATCAAATTGGCCAACTCCAAGGTTCTGGATGGTAGTTTTCCAAGCTGCTAGGTAGCTCAATTGAAGATAAATGTGAATGTTCACAAGGAGGCTTTTGCGGGTATCTTTAAATCTACAAAACTCTGAAGGATGTTATCCACATATGAATATGATTTTTGTGTTTTCCATTTTATGATGAATTCAAGTTCTAATGATGCAGCTATATGAATTCCTATTCTAACCAAGTCTTCAAATAAAATAATAGAGTTAGGGTAGTAAGAAATTTAAAGGAAATTCTTGAAAAAATGAAATTCCTAATGGAAATAAATCAAAGTAATAATGCTTCTACCAATTAAATCTTCAAAAGGATCAATTAAGAAATGAATGAAATTAGGAGAAGTATATCCTCAACTCCACTAATCTAATCATCAAAGGGAACGATGAAAACTACAGGATATTTCACAAATCATCAAATTGTATAGCCACAAAAATAACACTTACACAAGAAAAATTGCTATGCTAGAACTCGAAAGTGATCCTTTCTCTAATTAGTCACAATAGAGGAATTTGTTATCAAATGAAAAAAATGAGAACTAATTGATAACATGAGCATTAACATACAATAAAACTATTGGCTCCATCATTGTTCACAAACATAAAATTCACAAGGGAAACACACATGCCAACAAGAAACACTACACATAGAATGAGAGCACCAATATCATACATTATTGCATCAAAATGTCTACCTTGAATACATATTACATATTTTTTTATTATCACAAACCCCATCGTTAATTTCATTTTTAGATCTAGGGCTTTTTCCTTGCAAAAAGCATGCTAAAATTACTAATTTTAAGAAAATTATGTACAAATAGACTCCTACCTAGGTGCTAAGTGCATAGACCTTTAAATGACTCAAAAAATTCTAAAGAACAATAAGATGAGAAGGGAGAAGTTTGTATATAATTTGGGAGCCTCTAGAACTTGTTTAGATCCATACTTGGGCTCCAATGTGTGTCTCTATCAGTTAGATTGCTGCTAAAACATGTTTTTATTGCATGAAAAACTAAAAAAATAGAACTAGCAATTAACTATCAACACCACTACAACTGATCAAAACTGTTGGCACACCTTACTGTTTGGCTCACCTATGTGTTTTTTGCACCTTTGTGCTAGGGCAGCTTAGGGTGGCAAGACCAAAATTGATAGAATTTTTTCCAGTGTCAAAACTTTGATCTCTAGCATCTGAGTTTTTTTATCCCTCTACCAAAATGATGTTTGCATGTGTCAGATTGAAATTTTAAACTATGGTGGTGATTTCTTAACTACTTGTCAAGTCTAAAGACTCATACTTAGTATGTATTTCTTAGCAATAGTAATTGATTTCTTGCCTAATTTATGCAAAATCTTCCATCTTGGAATCTAAATCCTTCAGTGCCTCCTTAGTCTTGAATACATGTCTAACATCATCTTTAGAAGATGTTGTTTCAAATAATATATAGAATTGTTGTACAATTATTTCAAAAAAATCTAGTTGGGTTCTTGAGCCATCTACAAAAAAATTCAAGTTGGTAGCACTATAATATTTATCTGCCTCGAAAACCTATTCCAAAACCTCAGCTTTCATTTCCTGAAAATCCTTGTAGATTCCAATCATAACCTTACTTTTGGTCACTACCTTGTCAATCCAATCATCTATCTTATCTAACTCTTCTGTCAACTATACATATAGTACCATCTTATATCTTTGACCCTTGATAGTCCTTAACGCTTCCAAATCAGTGCTCTAAGTAGCCACCTTATCCAACAACCTAAAATCTTGTTGCACCACTACAACCAATGCGTCAACATTATTTTGAATAATGTGCTATACATTTATATATCCCTCAATTATTTCTACTACTCTGTCCTCAAAATTGGGGCACCATCTCTAATATGCATCCAAAAATGAGATTGTGGGTGCCAGGGTCAGAGATCATCTTTTGAGGGAAGCCACTAGGGTCACCTCAAGATGGTCATGGTCTATTGGCTTGACTAGCTCCTTTATGTACTCCTAGAGCATATCATTCTACTATCTAAATTCCAAAATCATAGTGTCATCTTCATCCAAGTGCCAAAATAATTATTAAGGCTTGTGATAGTAAAAAAATTGGTCATGTCTTGGATGGCCTTCCCTAACACTACCTCTTTCATCTGATAGTCTTTAGGGGAAATATCTTCGAATTTTGCATGGGAAGGAAGAATAGCTATATGTGCTATTAAGTAATTGTTATGATTCCTCATGACAAAGGTTAGTTGCTTAGGATCATCTTGAATAGGTGTTGATGTCTTCACTACCTTTGTCAATGCCTCCAATCCCTTAGCCTCCGTACATTCTACATACCTTTGTTGGCGAGTAAATACCTCTCACTTTAGTCATAATGGAGTTGTACCCATGGGTGATATGTAGTGGCCTATAAATGAGATCATTTTAGAAACTAGCATGTTTCTCTTGTCACTCTTTTCTGGGGTCTTCTCCATCCTTGGTGGCTCGACTAATAGAGTCTTTGTTATCATCCTTGGAGGAGAGGTCTTCAATACCTCTATAAGTGGTGTTTACTCTCTCTCTAGCAATTTGTCCCTCCTCTAAAACCTCAACAGTGTGTAATTTCTAGAAATCATCCATGTTAACCATCTAACTATCTGATCTAGTGATTAGTGGTGACAAAGTGGTGGTCTTCTACTCTAATGGTGGAGGAGGAGGAAGCAAAAGTTCTTTTCTTAGTGGTGTAGGTGTTATACCCACTAGTTCTTGTAGAAGTGGAGGCAATTTATTTGAATCCTTGCCTAATGATTCTCTCTATAGAGTATCCCTTATCCCCCCACCCTCTAAATGGGTCCCTTTGGGCATAAAATTTAACTCTTAGAAGTTAAAGACATCAAATCCATATCCTTCTATGGACTCCATCTATTTTTCTTATTCCTAATCTATAGACTCTTTGAGCTACATGGGTTGTTCCCAAATAGAGGGAGATGTCTAGGTTGCACTCCTTCGCCTTTTTTCTTCGATGACCCTAGTTGATTGGTTCCTCTGATTGAACAAGAGATATTCAATCTCTTCCCCTTGCTCTTTCTCTTCTTCTTCTAGTATGGTCTCCAAAATTTGAGGAGATGTGGTGTCCTTCATTTTTAGCTTCCTCCTCTTTTCTCCTATCACCACTATTTCGTTCATATCCCTTTTAGGTACCAAGAGAGAAGCCTCTATTTGGGTAGGCATTTCTTCAAGTGGAGCCTAATATTCCTCTCCCTAAGCTTGTATTTCTTCACTCTAACCTTCTTCTAGTCGAGTTGCATCCTCTTGCATGACCTTCTTCCTTTTCTTCCCCTTGACCTTATCACTACAAAATTATAACACTTCCATCTCATGGTCGTATATAGTCTTTGGTTGCACTGGGGACTTCTCTTGGCAAGCTAGAACTATGAATTTAGTTGCTTTACCTTTCTTGGGCTTTGTCATAGCCTGTAACATTGGTCTATTAGGAACTAGCTCCAAGTGAAAAAGCTTCCTCACCCAATCTCTAGTCAATTGAATGACATGTCTTGCCTGATGGTGTATGTCATCATTCTCTTCTTGTACAATATCAAAATTCATTATAGGCCTTCCAAAGATCCTGAACCTATTGTATAGCAAGTTTAACACACTAGGACTATCTTTATTCCATATTTTAAAAGGAATGTAAAAATTGAGGGCTCTATCTAAAAGTTGTAGACCCATCCTACAATAGTTCCTGATTCAGACATTGTAGTCATCTACATAGTTCATCTAGTGATCTTTAGTAGTAGCATCAAGTATCAACTGCTTCCCTACGAGATGTTGGACCATCTCTATGGTGTCAAAATAAGGTCATGATAATGGATATTTGTCTAAGGGTTATTCATCCCATTCAATCTCATACATAACTATATCCCTCTTCTTCTTGACCTCGAAAGCTCTAATGGTGATGGACCATACACATGTCTTCTTGTGTTTCTTTCTCTCCCTATCATAGGATAAGGCCAATTACCTAGCTATCTCCAATAATATCAATCTTTTTAGTAGATAGCAAGGAATATTTTTGGACACAAGAGTGTCCTTACCACTTAGATATAGGTGAAAGTGTTAAACTAAATGAAATAAGAACCCACTTGAGCTACTCAGGCGACAATTTCCATCAATAGTCTCTTTGCATAATCCCCTTAAATGAACCATATCATAGAAAAGATGAAACCATCATTCATGAGTCTATACACTAGGCTCTTAAATGGGAGCTTCTACTATACCAAATGAGGGTGCACTATATATGGCCAAGCATTGGCATCTTGCATGCTTCCTCTCTTTATCAGTATTGGATAATCAACAAACTTAGCTTCCAGAATGTACACCACATAGGAAGTCATATGTAGAGGAAAAAACTTCACCAAAATGAGTTGTTCAAATAGTATTGGTGATGATAAAAACTTAGTCAATTGGTAGTCCCCTTTTCTTGATGGTTTCTATGAAATTAACTATCCATGTTTCAAGATGGCTGGTTGTAGGGAGTCCCATGACTCTTTTCAAGAGCACTATGTGTTGAAGTTGATGAAAGATCAACCCTACAACTCCCAAGAATCACCTATATGTAAAAACTTTTCATAGAAAGAGAGGAGAAAAAGCTACAGAGGATGGAATTCATAGATCCATTTATGAGACATTCTTGATGAGCAAAAAGAGAATTTTCTATAAGAAAAAGTGAATGAATGTTAGATTACAAAGATAAATCATCCTTAAAAAGGAGATCAAAACCCTATAAATAAAACCTAGGTTGCATGATGATAATTAATAAAATAATTAATTATTATATGCCCAAATTTTAGCTTAATTAAACTAGTGATAATAAGTAACTTAATAATTAAATCAATATGATTTCATTAATAAGAAAATACTTTATTGGTGTCTACCCTTGAGGAGTACAAACAAGTGCTTGGTGGTGGCTCATTTGAATATGGATCTATAGTAGGTTTGCATGTGGGGGTTCCGTCGAAGCATTTCAACAGCATACTAGTTTTTGTTTATTGCAATGGGTTTTCCTTATGTTTGGTGTCTACGAGGACTTTTTCAGTTTGTTGGCAGTTGTTCTAGTTTTTGTTTGTTTTCCTGGCTTCAATCTTTGCATGGCAGAGATTTCTATGGCATCAATTGTGGATCTTTCTTGCATGGAAAAGGATCATAATGGGTCCTCTTCAAGCATGCATGCACAACAAGTAGATACATTTTATATGAGTGCTAGCCCTAATATGAAAAAGGTCAATGGGTGTCTTCCTAGAATCCAGGATCACCTAGCTTTGGTCATTCCTCCTGATTTGGTGGAAGAAGATGCCTCATATTGGAGTAGACATGCTCTAATCTATAAGTTTCTTGGTATTCATATTCCTTTGTCCACTCTTGAGGCCTAGATCTAGCATTCCTAGCAGATTAAAGGAGATATGGACATTATGCTTGTGGAAAATAGCTATTTTATGGTTATTTTCTTGAATATTATAGATCACAATAGTGTTTTTGAAGGTGGCCCATATTTTTATAATCAGGTTAGATTATTTCTTAAACCATGGCATGTAGGTTTTAATTCAGCTAAAGAGATTCCTTCTTGAGTTCCTATTTGGGTTTGTCTACCTCGCCTCCCCCTAGAGTTTTGGCGAGAAGACATTTAACATAAAATTGCTAGTCTCTTGGGAAAGCCTGTGGTAGTTGCTACACAAAACCTTGATAAAAAGGGGTTTTTTTTGCCTAGATTTGTGTTGAGATAGATCTAAATAATCCCCTATTGGATTCAATGGAAATTTGTTTGAGATCTTCATCATGGATTCAATAGTTAGAATATGAATCTCTCCCTTTTCAATGTTGGTTTTGTCATGACTATGGCTATCTCCTATGACATTGCCCTAAAGTTCATAAGGAAGCTCATTCGCCCTCTTTGGAACCTCCTCCTCTAGGTAAAGAGGACAAGGGAAAGCTCCCATGATGGTTAAACCTCAGGGAAAGGACAAGGAAGGATTTTTAGCTATTAAAACTAAGGCTAAAGGACAAGGTCGGAAGAGGCCATTCAAGGATAGACAAAGAGATGGAACCTTTAACAAGTTTGAGGTGCTAGAGAATTTAGCTTTCGAAGAAGGGGTTCCACATGTGGTCACTTCTAATAGTGTTGGGGTTAGTATGGAGATTGTACTAGCACTTGAACTATAACCAGTTCAAGCTATTCAAGGACAACAAGTTGCTTAGGTGACTTTAAATAATTCTACAGAGGATGACTTTTTTTTGGCTGATTTAGCTAGAGAAGCTTTAGTTTCATCTCAAAATAATGGTTCATCTCATAGATTGGGAGTGTAACAATTAATCCTTAAGAAAGTCCTACTGATAGCTCCTCAAAAGGGTAGAAGATAGACCTTGAAAAGATAAAAGTGACAAGAGATCTGTTGGTGGAATTTGGGTTTGTTAAACCTATTGGTGCTCACTTTTCTCAAACCCCTCAATTATCATTCTCTCTTGAAATGTGAGGGGTTTGAATGTCACCTTTTGTCAAAAATTTATTTGTGATTTGATTGCAATTCATTCTCTAGATGTCTTTTGTGTTCAAGAGACTAGGGTTTCTGTTGAGGTTATACATCAACATGCTCCACTCATTTGTTATGATGGTCACTATCAAAGTATTGGTGCACAAGGGAATTCTGGAAGTTTGGCTCTATTCTAGGAACCTCAAAAGATATATCCCCTTTGGTGGATTTCTAATAATTATTCAATCTCTACGGTGGTTACTACCTTGGACTCTAATGAGACTATTCTTATGATAAATATTTATGCCCATATTAACATTCGTGGGAAGATTCATCTCTGGGATCACATTAGGTATGTGCATTCTTCTGCTCCTTATTTTCCTTGGATTTTAGGAGGGGATTTTAATTCCATTTTAAGTCTTGAGGAGAAACGAGGAGGTTGGGATAGGCTTGGTCCTGCTTCTAATATTTTTCAAGCCCAGGTGGATGTTCTTTCTGTTATTGATGTTAAGCCTTCAAATGGGGTTTTCACTTGGAAAAATAGATAGAGTGGTTAGGAAGCTATCTCAAAACATTTGGGTAGGTTTCTTGTTTCATGTTATTGGGTTGGTAGTGGCCTAATTAAAAGTTCTAAAATTCTTGATCAGAGAGGTTCTGATTATTGGTCAATTAAGTTCTCTTCTTCTCCTATGGCACTCCCTAAGAACCCTTCTTTTATATTCCAACTTATGCGGCTCTAAGATTCATCCCTTTATGATTTGGTGGCTAAGTGGTGGAGAGAGAGTGGCCTGGCTTATGGCATGGCTATGTTTGTCTTTGAGCAGAAACTTAAATATATCAAATATCATCTTAAGAGATGGAATACTTCTTGCTTTGGGGACCTTTAATCTAGAAAGTGGAATGCTCTAGATCATCTTATAGTGATTACTCACCAAATCAGGGACTCTAGGCTTACAGAGGCTCTTGGTAGGGCTGAATCCTAGGCTATGCAGGATATAGAAGAATGGGAACCTCAAGAAGAGATTTACAGGAAACAAAAGGCTCACATTGATTGACTGCAAGAAGGGGATAGAAATACTACTTTTTTTCATCATTTTGTTCAGGCTCATCGCAATAAAGGGTATATTTCTTCTCTTGTTACTCCTGAAGGACTTAAGATGTCTTCTTAGTCTGTTATGACCAAGGAAGAACTTCAATTTTATTCTAACCTTTTTATTAAGGATTCTCAACCTGCAGCTAAGGAGGAGAACTTAATTCTTTCATGCATTCCTTCTCTTATCACTAATGCTATAAATGATTCTCTTCTTTGTCCAATTTTGATATCTAAAATTGAAGAGGTTGTGTTTGGGATGAATAAAGGTAAAGCTCTAGGCCCAGATGGCTTCCTTGTGAAATTCTTTTAGGAATTTTGGGAAATTATTAATATGGATCTCTTGGAGGTGGTTTAGGATTCCCTTTAGAATAAGCAAATGCTTCATGCATTGAATTGTACTTTACTAACTCTTATCCCTAGGAAAGAAGGTGTTGACAATCTTGAATCCTTTCATCCCATTGCTCTTTGTAATGTTGTGTGCAAAATTATCACCAAATTGATTGCTGATAGACTCAAGATATGCCTTCTAGTTGTGATTTCAGAGGAACAAGGCAATTTTGTGGCTGGTAAGCAAATTCTTGATGGAATTGTTATTGCTTCTGAAGTTATTCATTCTATGCATACATCAAAAGAGCAAGACATGTTCATTAAGTTGGATATGGCTAAGGCTTATGACAGAGTCAAATGGAGTTTTCTCCAAAAGATCCTCTTGGCCTTTGGTTTCTGCCAACATTGAGTGAACTAGATTATGAGTTGTGTTACTTCAGCTTCTTTTTCTATTCTGGTGAATGGTGTTCCTTTAGAGCCCTTTGGTGCCTCTAGAGGACTTCACCAAGATGATCCTATTTCACCTTACCTCTTTATCATTCTAGCTGAGGGTTTGGGCTAGTTTCTTAGGCTTCGTGCTCACCAGGGTTTGATTCATGGGTAGAAATGGAGTGTTGTCTTGCCTCCTATTTTACATCTTCAGTTTGTGGATGATACTTAATTTATGGGATAGGCCCATCTTCAGGAAGCTACTTCTTTTAAGAATGCTTTGGATGTTTATCTTGTAGCTTTAGGATAGAAAATTTGGGTCTCGACAATAAAAACAATTCAAATGAGGTACCCAAGCACAACCAAATCTCTAATAAAATGATCATGAAGAATACCACTAAAGCATTAAGCTACAAACACTCCTAAATTGCTGATCTATAGAACCTCCACTATATAGAACATGAGCAAGTAGAGAAGAATAAATCTAAAGAGATGATCAATCAAAGATGGAAGGTATCTTCATGGCCTCCAAAAATAGGAATGAAAGAATGTCTATATGGTAAATGATCTGTCTCACGGAAATGTATAGGTATCCATCCATTGCAATCACCTTGTACATTGTATCAAATACTAGATAATAGGTCACTCCATCAAACCAAGAAAGAAATAGAACTAACATAACCCCCCCATAATGCTAAGAGGTAGGATATGAACATTGAAACTGAATGCAATATCTCCTATAGAAAGAAGAACCAAGAGCATCAAGAGTGCACAAGAAGTACAAACACCTATAATGGTGCATGTCATTAACACATCGTGATGTTAATGTCATGGAAGGAACATTCACTTGACAAAGAAAAATGGTGAATATGGCCAAGATGAAAACCCCAAAGGCACTTTATAATGTAGTGCAAGTACAACAAAACACAAAGATGTGCAAGAACCTGAAATGTAATAGAGTGACACTGTATCTCAGTGTGTTTGCAAAAATACTACAAAAGGATGTCAACAAAGATCAAAAGAGACATAAGTTTGATATAAAAGATAGTACAACCCATGACAAATCATCTAAATAAATGAAATATATTCCAAGACCTAAAATAACCAAGATATTTACTTAAGCACAAAAGAGGAAAAAACTAAATAGGATGTGCTTGGAGCAAAATCTGGGAAATAGAATATCTCAAGATATGTCTCCTAGAGTGCAAAATAGAATCTCTAACTTTGAATTCATAAAATAGAAACCAAACAGCATCAAAATTACAAATAAACTACACCATCACAACTAGCTTTGAATCAACTTTCTAATGATATCTTGTTTGCAAAAAACAAGGCTGGATGAGAAAGTTATGACAAAACAATCATAGCTAGGTCAAAAAAGAGTCAAAAGGGAAAAATAAAAATCACTACCTTGAGACTTGTGCCAAAATCTCTCGAGACTTGTGCCAACTAGCACCAAAAATCACATCAGTAAATGTTTTATTTTCTTACTAGAAATTGTCTTGGAAAATGTACAAGTTTCATACCAAAAATTGCCCTAGGAAGTGTGCCAATTTCATACCAAAATTGCCCCAAGAAGTGGGTCAAAAATCTTGATTTTTCAATATGAAAACATTGAATCCCATGCCAAAAAAAAAATCAATTTTTAAGCAAAAAATCTCAATTTTTGTGCCTAAAAATTATAGAATCGTTGCCTTGGGAAATCTGCCTAATTTAGTAGCAATTTGTTTTGCCTCAAATTATAACTATGTCCAAATTGGGCAAATTTTATATGAAATAGGGGTTTTTGGGTGCTTTAATCTCAACATTAAGGTCCTTTTGGGCTCAAAGTGCACCGAAAAAAGGTGACCCCCCAGATCTATTACAAAAATACACTAAGAAATGAAACCCTCTAAAAGAAAAAACAACACAGATCTAAAAGCCAAGTCAAGCCTCTCATAAATAGAATAGGTGCATGAAGATCTGGAGCTCTTATAACATGTTGAAGTTGATGAAAGATCAACCCCACAACTCCCATTAGTCCTTTCATAGAAGGAGAGGAGCAAAAGATATGGAGGCTAGAATTCCTAGATCCAGAGATGAGACATTCTAGATGACTGAAAAGAGAAATTGATATAATCAAAAGTGAATAAATGTTAGATTAGAAAGAGAGGTCACCATTATAAAGGAGATCAAGACCCTAAAAAGTAAAACCTAAGTTGCATGATAATAATTAATACAAGAATTCATTATTAATGTCCAAAGCTTAGCTTCAATAAACTAGAGATAATAAGTGAATTAATAATTAAATCAATGTGATTTAATTAATTAATAAAATACTTTATTAGTGAAGATTCATTATTATATGTCCAAACCTTAGCTTTGGTAAACTAGAGATAATAAGTGACTTAATAATTGAATCAATATGATTTAATTAATAAGAAAAATACTTTATTACTCTAACACTATGTCGTAGCCAATATTGTATATCATATGTCCTCAACACATATCAACCTTTCTAGGTCTCCTATTGGTAGGGGGTCAACCAAGAAGTTACTTCTCTTTCACTATTCCTTTCACCTCATATTCGTGTTCCCTGTACCACTTGTCTGCTATGTCAAAATTTATCTTTTGGAATTGGTTTGTAGGTCGTAGGTGGAACAACTTCTCTATATTTTTAGGGCATATGTCCAAGACCATCTCCCCAATGAAACTTCTCACAACCTTCTCCTCTAGCATGCAATCATGGGCCAGTGCCATGAGGAACTCTAAAGATTGAATAGACATGGGGTGGGAAGTTGTGTTTCACTAAATTGCTTAGGATTAGTGACCAAATCAACTCTGATCACTCTATTGGTTTGTTACACAAAACTAGCAATGTGTTCCAATCAATATGTCCCATTTCTATCTCTCAAACCTCTAAATACTTGTCTACACACCATAATTTCTTTGGGGCACCCTAAAACTTGAAGTTTATTGATTTGGGTGCTATCATTGCCACCATAGATGATGATGATGCCATTTAAACCTATACAAGAGACACATGTCAATAATTCAATGTTGAAAGATTAAAAGATACCAACTGGTATGACCAAACTAGCAAAACTTGATGAGAAACTTAACGAAAAATCAACAAAATTGACAAAAGGCCTCTAAAGCACAAAGCACACATTTTGTACCTAGCACACATGTGTAGGTGCACAAAGTGCACTAGGCACAACCTTTTTATTTTGAGCTCACAATATGCGCAAGTAGGGAACCTTTTCGCCTTGCTCACTTGTGTTGGTGTGCAAGGTGTGAAGGTATGGTCAAAATGCCTTGCTTCAACAATGATGCTTAAAATAGGGGCACACATGCCACACATTTCACACCTTGCTAAGGTGCACAAGGTACACATGTGGGCACTTTGCATACCTTGTGTTGTATGATCATTGGATGCATAGTAGTGGAGGTGTGAATGAGTGGTCTTTGGGGGTTCAAGGAATGTAAATGACTAATAGGAGAGGGGGTTTCACCTATTTATAGGTGTAGGGGTTTAATAGGTGTGCACCCAACACACCTATAAGGGTGTGCAAGTGAGCATGTGTGAACATTTCTCTTACTTGGAAACAAATGATTTTCTAGTTCCCCAAATTTTGTTTTGTGTTAACCAACTAGACATTTTAGACTGACCTAGACCTAGAGGGAGACCCATCTGTCAAGGCACTCAACTAGGTGGATTGTAGTGGAGACTGGGATCCCTTGCCCTAAAAGCAAAGAGGGGGTCCCCTTTTTTGTTAAAAAATGGGGTGTGTGTTGTGAAGTCATGACATAGCTCACTTTATATGAATATTTTTAATGTGGATTTATCTCACCAAAAAAAATTGTCTAAAATGTAAAAAATCAATAAGGATTCCTAATGAAATAATGCCTTTCACTTAAAATCATAATGGAACTATTGTACATTTAAATATTTTAAGAATGAAGATTTCTTGAGTCATGAGTCATAGTTAATCATGACTCAAGCAATCTTCATTCTTAAAGTACTTAAATATACAATAGTTTCAGTATGATTTTAAATTATAGGCATTATTTCATTAGGATTCCAAGACCTCCCACATGAGAGGCTCACAAGTTATTATTGTGTTGTGGTCTCTTTGCTAGCATGAGTTCTGATTATACTACATTTGGGGAGTATTCTAAGCATTGAAGAGTATTGAGATGTTGCTTTCATGACTGTGTTTGTCATTGATGTCAACATAGCATGGTTCATGTAAAGACTGGTAGAGTAGCAAACACATAACTTGATGGTATGGACAATGGTCTAATTGTCTAGTGATGTACAGTTATAAACATGTTTGGCATAGTCTCTTGATGATATGGTCAAGTGCATAGAGTCTAAGTCAAAGACATATGAAAGTTGTACTTGATTTATAGAGAGCAGTTCAAAGACAGGGTATTAGGAAAGTAGTTTTTGATGTTTGTTGGCTATCTTACATCTAAGATGTAATGAAGAGATGTGTAGTCATGAAGTGATAGAGGATAGTCAATTGATGTTGTTAGTGAGTGTGCAAGCCCTAGTATTGCACGTGTGAAGTTTTTTATAGACTATGAGCCAACAAAGCTATTGTAATTATACTTAATTAATTATCTTATAATAATTAATTGGGAAAGCCTCAAGGTCAACTCAAGGAATTACTATGAAGATATGGTATAAAGGAAAGATGTTTTCCTTGATTTTAGTGTGTGTTCAATTATTGTGATCATTGTATGAAGTGCTAAGTGTGAAAAGAAGTGTAGTACTTACTGAATGCATGTAAGCGATCGAAGGGATTATTGGATACAATATTTGTGATTTGGTTACAAGATCACAAGGAGCAGAGATCTGGTTGATAGGACAAAGTAAGAGGAAGGAACAATACAATATAATTATATTATTTTGCAAGGAATAATATAGAGATCATTTGGACAGTAGGTTCATTGGTCTTATCCTTGAAGTTTTTTGGGCAGTAGGTCTAGTTGTCTTCCACAACACCTAATAGGGTTGGCACAACTCCAAACAGGGTTGGAATCTCCTAATAGGGATTCAAAGTCTCCTAATAGGGACTCATATGTACTGAATGTATTCATAGGCTACTAACAAGGTCTATCCTCTAACAAGGAATATTTATATTAGTACATCATCGTGTGGGTGCCATCCCCATCGAGGTTTTCCCTTTGATCAATGGTTTCCCTCGTTAACATATCTAGTGTTATTGTGTATGAGTATCTTGTTGTGGTTTCAATTTATATTACTCATATGGTTAAGTTTTTTAAAGGTTGATAATTATGATATTATTTGGATAACTGATTCCCCCCCTCTCAGTTATACCAATGGACTATATATTCTAATAATTGGTATCAGAGCCTCAGGTCCTTGAAGGATAAGCTTAATAGCTTTGGGAGATCGATGGTGAATATTTTTAGAAATGATAGTCCTAGATTTGATGGGGCCAACAATGATAGTTGGAAGGAGAAGATGAAGACTCATATGTTGTGCATGGGTCTGAGATATTGGATCTTGACAAAGGGAAAGAAGACAATTGTAGAAAAAGCAAAGCTTGAAGGATGCAATGAAGAAGAAAGAGATCTATTCATGTGTAACATGAGAGCAAGAGAAGCTCTGCTAACAATTCTTCCAGAGAATGAGTATAGTTAGGTAAAGTCACTTGAAATATCTTATGAAATTTGAAAAGCATTAGAATCTACTTTTGAAGGTGATGATCATGCTAAGTGGATGAGATTACAAAATTGGATATGTGCATTTCAAGATGCTAGAATGATGGAAGATGAATATGTAAGAAGTTATGTTGGTAGAATATAACAAATTATTGTAAGAATTTGGTCTCATGGTGGAACCAATCATGATGATGAAGTTAAAAGGAAGATCTTGAAAAGTTTCACAACGCTATTCAAGCCAATATCTCAGATGATTCAGCTAGTAATGCCTTGCAATGAGGATTTCACAAAGGAAACATTAGTTGGACAATCAAACTAAGTAGAAGCAGATCTGAGATAGTCTAGAGATTTAGCAAGATTTGAAACAGCCTTCGGTGCATTGAACATTCAACATACTTTTACAAGGAGTGCAAGCACTCATGGAGATTTTGCTAGTAGCAACATATCTGATGAAGACAAGAAGATTAAAGAAGGAATAGCCCTTCTAGTGAGAAGAGAAAAATATGGTAAAAAAATCTTTAAATGTTGGACTTGTAATGAATTTGGTTATTATGCATCTAAATGTCCTAAAAGAGAGAAAAGGTATAAGGAAAAGTTCAAGCCTAGAAGAGATAGAGATAGAAACTGTCTGTATGCTAATGAAGATGAAGAATATGATGAAAAAGGTCAAAGTGAAAGTGATGATGAATTAAGATTTGTGGCTATCAAGGAAGACGATCTTGATAGAGAAATTAGAGAAGAAAGAGGTCTAGTTTGCCAAGTGGAAAATAAGTCTGATTCGATAATTGATGGTGGTTGCTCACATCACATGACTAGTGATATAAATAAGTTTGTTAAGTTCAAGAATCATGATGGAGGTTTTGTTAGAGTTGGTAATAATGCAGCTTGTCATATAACAGGAATTGGATCCACTACTCTTGATGGTAAAACTAACATTGATGATGTTTATTTTGTTGATGGATTGAAGCATAACTTGTTGAGTGTTCGATAGTTGGTGGACAAGGCTTATCTATTGCAGTTCACTAAGAAGACTTGTATTATCAAAGACAAAGATGGTAAGATGATTAGAATTGGCACTAGATCTAGAGGTTCAGTTGAATCCTACTAAAATAACATGTTTGGTGGGTAAAGTGGATAATAGTTGGTTGTGGCATATAAAATTTTGTCACATAAACTTTGATAATATTGTAAAGGTTAGTAGCACTTTTTTAGTCAAAGACTTGCCTAAGATTACAAACCCTACTAATGTAGTGTAAGGAATGTATTTTGGCTAAGAAAAAGAAAGTATCATTCCCTAGCAATAAGTTCACTACCAAAGAGAAGCTAGAGATCATTCACATAGACCTAAGTGGTCCTTCTAGAATAAGAGGATTCTATGGTGAAAGGTATTTTATGATTTTTGTTGATGATTTCACTAGAATGATGTGGGTAGCATTTCTTAAAGAGAAATCTAAAGCTTTAAAGAAGTTAAAGATATTTAAGAATAGAGTTGAGAATGAATTTGGTGTTAAGATAAAGTATTTGAGATCTAATAGAGGAGGAGAATTCACCTCTAGAGAGTTTATTATATTTTGTGAAGATAATGGAATCAAAAGGTAGTTATTTGCACCTAGAACACCTGAGAAAAATGGGATTGTTGAAAGAAGGAATAAGTCGTTAGCAGAAGCAATGAGAGCAATATTGTTTGAGAATGATTTTTCAAAGACATTTTGGAAAGAAGCAATTAATATAATAGTATACACTCTGAATAGAATACATATCAAAAAAGGTATGTACAAGACACTTTATAAACTATGATTTGGTCGCTCACCATCAGTTTAGTATTTTAGAATATTTGGGAGCAAATGTTACATTAAGAGAGATGATGATATTGGTAAGTTTGATCCAAGAAGTGATGAAGGTATGTTTCTTGGTTATTTATTGAAAAGCAAGGCTTACAAATGTTTCAACTATAAAACTAAGACAATAGTTGAATGCACAAATATAAGGATAGATGAAAAGTTTGGAACCAAGGAAAAGATGGTAGATTATTATTAAGATGAAGAAGAAGATAATTCTCAAATATTTAGACATAATGTTGAAGCTTTCTTTGAGACTAACAATGATTTGTAGAATGATGTGCTATATGTGAGCAAAAAGGAGAGCATAGATTTGAACCAAGAGAAGAGATAAGAATTGAGATATCAACTCCTACCTGTAACAAAAATTTTACAAAGAATTACCTTCCTAAATAGATAATTGGAAGTAAAGGTAAAAGTGTGATGATAAGGAATAGAGTAAATGAGGATATATGTCTGATATCTCAAGTTGAGCCTAAGAGCACAGATGAAGCATGTAAAGATGATCATTGGATTAAAGTAATGAAGAAACAATTGGATTAGATTGTGAAGAATAATACATGGGAGTTAGTTCCTAGGCCTAAAGACAAGAATGTGATAGGAACCAAATGGGTATTCAAAAACAAAAATAATGAACACGAAGAAGTTGTGAGGAACAAGGCTAGACTTGTCTGCAAGGAATACTCATAGCAAGAAGGCATAGAATATGAGAAGATATATGCACCTCTAGCGAGAATGGAAGCAATAAGGATGTTCCTAGATTATGCAACGAATAAATAAGTTCAAGATTTATCATATGGATGTTAAATCAGCTTTTCTAAATGGAGAACTTGAAGAAGAGGTATATATTGAACACCATGAAGGTTTTCCTTTATTAGAAGAAAAAGACATGGTATGTAGATTAAATAAAGTTTTATATGGCCTAAAGAAAGCACCTAGAACTTGGTTTGCAAGGTCAGATAGTTATTTTGAAAAGCTTGGATTTGCTAAAGGTACGATAAACAATAACTTGTATTTGAAAGAAGTTGAAAATGGTTTGCTAATTATTGTAATATTTTTTGATGATATCATTTTTGGAGGTAATGATAAAGCAAGTGATAAGTTTGTTGACAAAATGAAGAATGAATTTGAAATGAGCATGATAGGAGAAATTACTTTTTTCCTAAGATTTTAAATTATACAGAATAGTGATGGTATTTTCATTTCACAAGGTAGGTACTTCAAAGATTTGTTGAAAAGGTTTGGTTTGGAAAGTTGTAAACCCATTGGTACGCCTATGATAACTAGTCACAAATTATCAAGTAAAGATGAGACACCAGTAGTAGAGCAGAAGAAGTAAAAATTCATGATTGGGGGTTTGTAATATCTAACTCACACTATACCAGCTATAGCAAATGTTGTAGGTATTGTAGCTAGATTTTGAGCTGATCCTAAGGAGTATCATTTTGCAACAATAAGGAGAATATTAAGATATTTGAAAGGGACATCTAACTATGGAATTTGGTATAACAGATCGAGTGATTTCACTCTATGTGCATATACTGATGTAGATTGGGTAGGCAATATGGATGATAGAAAGAGCACCAATGGTGGAGCATTCTTTATTGGAGGAAGATTAGTTTCTTGGTTAAGTAGAAAGCAAGATTGTATTTTGCAAAGTACTATTGAGGAAGAGTATGTTGTAGCAGCAAATAACTATAATCAAGTTACATGGATGAAGAAGATGTTAAATAATATTAGAATTAAGTTTGAAGAACTTGTTATCGTTTACTATGATAACACAAGTATAGTATGTCTGCGAATCATGTATTGCATTCTAAGTCTAAGCATATATCTACTAAGTATCATGTGCTGAGAGAGAAAGTAGTAGAAAAAGAGATTAGATTGGAAAATGTGAGTACTAAAGATCAAATTGCAAATATCTTTACAAAGGCTTTGCCTAAAGATACTTTTGAGTACTTAAGAGGTATGCTTGGAGTTATGCCTCTGTCTACTTTATAGTAGATGATGCAGAGAGTGCATTAGTCCAGTAGTATAGAGCACTACTGTTAACGTAGACTAAATGTTGATGCTTCTCATATAATGGAGTATCTATGATGATCTGAGTCACTAAGGACTCTAGGTATTTCATATTGAATAGTTTCTTTCATCACTGGAGTTGGTTGATGGCTTATACTGGTAATTGGTATTTAACAATTGGTATGTTTTAATAGTGAGATTGAGGTCTTTGATATTGATGTCAATGGGGGAGAATATACATGAAAAAATATCTCCTAAGGTATGGGGGAGAGCATCTTCTAAGGTATGAAGGAGAGATATCTCTTTAGAGAGATTTAAAAAGATTCGTGAAAGGAAGCAATAATATGCACCTGATGTATTGTGAATTGTTTAGTGTGAAGTAAACAATTAACATTCTAAGAAGAAGAAGTATGCACCTATCTGCATTTTTTGCATTTGACATTCTTTTTAGCATGTTGATAGCTAATGTCGATCTCAAAATCCAAAGGATTTCAAACTTGCTTGATGGAGAGGATTTGAGTAAATGAGAACAAAAGTAGCAACAAAGTATTACTTGGTATTATTGGAACTTAGATGTTTATTGTCATCTATGATACCATCAATGTCAAAGGGGGAGATTGTTAGCATGAATGCTAATGATAATACATTTGGGGAGTATACTGAGCATTGGAGAGTATTAACATGTTGTATTCATGATTGTGTTTGTCATTGATGTCAACATAGCATGGTTTCTATAAAGACTGGCTGAGGAATAGATAAAGATCTTGATAGTACAAAAAATGGTTTCATTGTCTAGTGATGCACAATTATGGACATATTCAGTACAGTGTCTTGATGATGTGATCAAGTGTGCAAAGTCCAAGTCAAAGATGTACAAAAGTTGTACTTGATTTACAAAGAGTAGTTCAAAGATAGAGTATTGGGAAAGTAGTTCATGATGTTTGTTGGCTATCTTACATCTGAGATGTAATAAAGAGATGCACAGTCAGGAAGTGATAGAGGATAATCAGCTGATGACGTTAGTGAGTAAGCAAGCCCTAGTATCACACATGTGAATTTTTTTATAGACTGTGAGTAGATAGTGCTATTGTAATTGTAATTAATTAATTATCTTATTATAATTAATTGGAAAAGCCTCAAGGATGACTCAAGGAATTATTATGAAAATATGGTATAAAGGAAAGATTTTTTCCTTGATTTTAGTGTGTGTTCAAGTATTGTGATCATTGTATGAAGTGTGAAGTGCAAAAAGGAGAAGAGTGCTTATTGATTGCATGTAAGCAATCTAAGGGATTATTGGATGCAAGATTTGTGATCTAGTTACAAGATCAAAAGTAGCAGAGGTTTGGTTGATAGGATAAAGTAAGAGGAAGGAACAATAGAGTACAATTCTATTATTCTGCAAGGAATAATACAAAGATCATTTGGACAGTGGGTTCATTGGCCTTGCCCTTGAAGTTGTTTGAGCAATGGATCCAACTATCTTCCACAACTCCTAACAGGGTTGGAATCTCCTAACTGGGATTCAAAGTCTCCTAGCAGGGACTCATATGTACTGAATGTATTCATAGACTCCTAACAGGGTCCATCCTCTAACAAGGAATATTTATATTAGTACATTATCTTGTGGGTACCATCCCCACTAGGGTTTTCCCTTTGATCAAGGGTTTCTCTAGTTAAGATATATGGTGTTATTGTGTATGAGTATCTTGTTGTGGTTTCAGTTTATATTACTCATATGGTTAAGTTTGTTTAAGGTTGATAATTATGATATTAGTTGGATACCTAATTCAACACCCCCCCCCCCCCCCCCCAATTATATCAATGGACTATTTATTCTAACACTCTTTCCTCTATTTACCACAATGTTTATTTCTATTTATAAATATCTTTATATATTTAGTAAAAATTCATAAATTATTTTCTTTCTATTTTAACCAATCACATATATGAACCCTTGAATTTTCTACATGTGTCACTTGTCTATTATCTCTTCATTTGACCTTTTTCCACCTTGCATATGTTTAGGTCCAATGCACCTTATGAATTCAATAGAAATCTTCTACAACTTAATCTTAACCACGCATTTTCCTTATTGCCTCTCAATCATGTCCCCTCCTTTCAAAATCCTACCTAGCATTTCATCCTATGCAATTTCATCTTTCCTCTTAATCTTGACCATTAGTTTTTAAAAGGTTTCTATAAAAGATAATTTATCCTCACTTTGGTATTAATCTTGTCTACTCATGTAGTCAACTTGGCCATATATTATGTACAAACTTCATCATATTATCTTATGCTATCATATATGTATCATCTTGCTATCAATATCAACATAATTATCACTTATTTGTCAATCAAACATCTCCATTCACCATAGCCTCTTGAACTTTGTGCTACAAAACTCAAAGAACAAAAATTTCACTGACATGACATCTTGGTTGATAGAGGAACAAGGGAATTAAAAGTTTTATGAAATAATTGGGTTTGATTTGGTATTTATGTAATATGTTTCTTATGTTTTTATGAAGTAGTGTCTCTTGGATGATGATTGAATTTGTATGGAATTCTTTTCTTATGATTGGGCTTGATTAGGATACATATTTTTGCATGAAATTTTGAATTGTTTTCAAATATATATTCTAGTTTTATAATATTTAGATTAAATTAAATTGTAAAATATATTTTTTCAACTATTATTTGCATAGAATCATTTAGCAAAATTCAAAAGAACAAGTTCATTTTTTCCACTATTGTACAAATAAATAATTTATAATCATGCAAGAAAAATATGAGTCTAATTTACATATCATTACCTATTTTTATTTAAAAAAAACCTATAATAATATTGTTAGAAGAGAAAAATAAACATTTTAAAGTATTTAGAAAGATATATCACATATTTGAATTAAAATATTTTTTTAAATATACTAATGTAGCACATTACCTCATCATCATCATCGATAATGCTTTGAGCCTTAAAATATCTTCCATTTGATTGCATCCTATGTAATTGAAATAGAAGATTAGACATCTAAACAATGTTGTGCTCAAATCTTCTTCAATACAATAAAATATATAAAATAAAAATTTAAAAAATTGTTAAATAACTTCATAACTAATTTATTAATGGAAAATGATTAATATCATTATTAAAGTTGATTATTTATGTATAAATGATCATTTGTATTGAGGAGGAATCTCAATTCAGAATTATGTAGTTTTACTCTTTAAATTTCACCAAGCTAACAATGATCTTGGTTAGGAAGAATTGTTTTGTAGGTCTAAATAAATTGTACAATCATTATATGATAGTTTAGGAAGAAGGGATTGACCAAATATTGAAGGGTCAAAAAGATCATGTAACCAAAATGAGAAACATCTAAAGTAAATTATATAATTTAATCAGGAGGAAAAGGCTTCAAAGTTGTAATCTTTGTAAAATTACCAAACATGTGCAATCTTTGTAAATAGGGGAATTCCCCTATAGCCTAAATTTTTGCAAATTGTTTTTCAGTGGACAAAAGTCCCCTAGCCCATAAAATTATAGGGCTTATCACCCACCCCCTAGTATTATAAAGGCAGGCACTGCCCTACCAGATATATAATAAACCTTTGTACTAGCCCTTATAAATAGTAGGGGCCATAGCAGCCCTCCCTATGCATGCGTAGGCCCTTACAATACAAATAGTAGGGGCCATAGCATCCCTGCACCTACATGCACCTATGCATGCATTCATAGGCTCCTTAGACAAGATTGGAGGTGCTTTTCACTCAGTTCTTTTCTACTAGTGATCGCTTGAACAAAGTAAATGTACAATATTTTCTTAATTAATAAAATATTATAGCTTAGGTCTTTTACCATTCAATTTTTATTATAACTAATTCATTTATATTTTATTATAGTACTATCAATAACACTCCCTTCTCCATATTTTATTAATCATAATTATATCTTAATGTTCAATAGGCATAATCTTTTAATCTTTAAATGTGAGTAAGAATTATTTATACAATATAAATAAACATTAATCTTTTATAATAATTTTCAAACATTATTACTCAAGTAGTGAGAATTATATTATATATAAATATGATGACAAAAATTATATAATTGTGGTACTTTTATTAAATTTTTTTTTTATTTAGGTGAAATATTTGAAAATTTATATTCATAATTAAATATTCTCTTAATTAATATAATATTATGGTTTAGGCCTTTTACCGATCAATTTTTTTATAACTAATTCATTTATATTTTATTATAGTATTGTCAATAACCCTCCCTTCTTTATATTCTATTAATCATAACTACATCTTAATGTTAAATTGACATAATCTATTAATATTTAAATGTGAGTAAGAAGTACTTATAAAATATAAATAAACATTAACCTTTTATAATAATTTTCAAACATTATTATTCAAGTAGTGAGAATTATATTATATATAAATATGATGACAAAAATTATATAATCGTGATATTTTTATTAAAATTTATCTTTATTTAGGTGAAATATTTGAAAATTTATATTCATAACTAATATTAGTGGTAAACATTTTCTTAATCTTTATATTTGTTACATATATATGTTTCCATGCACTCACCTCCATACTTATTTTTATACATATACTCAAATAAATTTATCTTATCCATGTTAGAAATATTTAGAATAAATGAAGGGGGTGGTCATGAATGAGTTACTCGAGGTCATAAGTACCATTTGAACAATTAAACATAAAACATTTACAATTTTTCTTATCTTTTTGTTGGTCGGTGTCTATTGTACTAATAAAATTAATGTCTTAAACATAACATACTTTGTTGAATGTAAACATTATCAAATGTAAAACATGTAAAGAATTCAACACATATTTCACACTAGGATTTTACATGGCAACAAAATTTGGGAAAAACCATTAGCAACCTGTCACCATTTTTTCATTCTTTCGAAGTGAGCTCTATTAGGAGCCAACCCTGTTAAAGGTTTACAATACACACTATTAAATGTGACCTAGTTAGAGGATTTAATCACCCTATTAGGAGTGGCCTAATTAGAGGACTTTGGTCATTCTATTTAGAATGTCACCTTGTTAAAGGATTTACATAGACTATTAACTCTTTCAAATGACTGTTAGGTCAACCTCTATTAAAGGGATTTCAATACAAAATGTTTATAATGGTTAGAAAGAAAACAATAGGCTTTTGATCCGTATAATTACAACTCATTTGCAAGCTCAAATCACTGTTCAATCTATGTGTTGATTCACTGATAAAATTCCCATTGTCATCTTCGTTTGTGATTTTCTTGGCAATCCTTCAAGTAATCAGTCTTCTCCTTCCAACAAAACTTAGGCCATCTCCTCAGATTCACTTATCAATATCAGCAGCATATGCACAAGCAATTTGTAGTGCCTCTCATATTTGAAATCTATACATTGTTATATTTTGATCCAATAGATACTTGTACTCATGCTATTTTTACATTTGAGATGACCTGATGGTCAAATGTTATACTTTGATTTCCAGTATCATAGATGTTAGATTGCTATATTGTTCAGTTGATCATATCTGCATGCTGATGTCTTGTTGAGATGATAGTATGTTTTATGATGATATATGGTTATCTAGTATTTGGACATATCTTATGATTACGTTCTATGATTGGATTTAATGCTATGGTTATGTACCTCATTCTGGCTTTGTGATGCTTTATGTGAATGTGGGTGATGTAAATGGATTATTTTAGTATAATTAAATAAATGGTTAAATTAGGTTATTTACTACATTTATTACTTCGGCTATGTTATTATATGTGATTGAATTTGATCATGTATTTTAGTGTGCATGATTTATATCTCTAGTAGAGGTACATGGAGTTAGTGATTCAGTCGTTCATATTTAACCAATGGTGTCCCTCTATGGTTGACATATCCTATTTAAATTATTTAAATTAAACCCTCTGGTGCTTTAATAAATCCAAAATTGTTTGTATTATGTGATTAGACCTATGAGTGTGTCTGCATTTAGAAGTTTACATTTATTGTGAAAGTTATTAAGAAATTATGTGATTTTAGTTTAAGGGGTTTTTGAGTTTTATTTTTAATTAATTTTAATTCCCAGCAACTTTGTCATAGATGAATTCCAATTACTTGGAATAGTCTGCTTTCATTTGGGTCAAATTAGGGTTTAACTAGGTGACCTAGTTATTTTCCCTAATCCATTATTCACTCAAAAAGTGAAAAAAGTATCCAAAAAGGAATTTTATTCCTCACTTCTCACTTCTGGAATTAAGAAAATTAAGAGTTTTTTTCCAAATCCTCTTCTGCAGGATTGCATTTATGTTCATTATAGGAGCTACGAGCATGGGATCATCATGAGATTGGCCTCATTGGATCCAACTCGAGGAGACCTTGGATTGCCGCAACTTTTGGCAACTTCCATGGGATATTTATTTTATTGTGTTAATTCATGTTTTTTACCTTTTGGCTAGCAGGTATGGCTCTCTTATTTTTATGTTTCAGCTTTGTTTCAGAATTTTTTTCTAGTAGTTGTATGTTAGGAGGTTGAGAAATATTGTTCCCCTCTGTTTCTAATTGCTAGTTCTGCCCAGTTGGTTAGGTATTAACATTTCCTTGATTTTCAGGATGAGAGTTTGGGGTTTCGCACCATCATGCTAGTTGTTTTTTCATACAATGTCCAAACCCAATTTTTATTGGAAATTTATGGCTTATTCATCCTTGGGGTGAATGGGTTTAATTTTTTTTCTTTTTTGTCAATGTTGGGTTTTTGAGGTTTTTGCCTTGATTTTCATACCACCTAATTTTCTTGGCATAATGTTGGTCATGGACTTGGATGTACTTCAAATTATTATTGCACTTTTATGTTGTATTGGGATGTGTGACACATCTATACTCTCGAGCTTGTATTCGGTTGAGTGTGGTTTTTCTTGTGTTCTCATCCAACCCTTGTTTTACGATCTTCATGGTGTTGGTGTCACCCCACATGAGTACATGTATGTATTTGTCAGGTGCTTGCTAGACCTAAACTCCTAATTGTATTTAGTGTTGTTATGTTCATTGGGGTTGGGTTGGAAATATGCATTGCCTACGGGCACTCATTGTGTGATGAGCATGGGTATGTAGAGTCACACCATGGAGGGGCTTCTCTTGCAGCCTTGGTGACTATTTCATGGGTCAGCATGAAGAAGTTTTAAATAAGTGATAATTTATTAAACTACTAGATAATAAATATAATATAATAAAAAGGTGAGCACCCAATTTAGTTCAAGGACATGGTGTGATGCACTTCCTAGGGAGGTTTTGATTCCACGCGATATTTAGCTTGGGCTTTCCAATTCCAAGTGACTCACCCTCCATTGAGTCCCTACATAGTTGACCCATAGAGTGTCTAACTAGGACCTATTTTAGTTGCATTGTTTCATGATCTCGGTTTCAGTCATCTTTACTATCTGGCATGAGTGTTAGCCATGGACATTTGTTTTATGTGTATTTGTGGTTGGATCATTATCTCTATCAGCATGGTGGGAATGGACCTATAAATTTCACATGGTTGGAAGGCGTAGCTACCTATACCACTATTGGCGACCAGTGTACAAAGACTATCTAGTTCCAGTTGTGACCGATGTTGGATGTTCACTTGGTATATTCGAGATTCTAGAGTATGCTCCTTTGTGATTTATGCTTTAATTGGAATGCTTGGATATCATCTTTAAATTATGTTAGTTTATTTGATGCATTCCTTATTTATCATGTTCAGAATATGATTAGATGATGTGATTCACTTAGTTGAAATATCTATTGCTTCATTGGTTTACTACGTTAAATGTTCTTCTTCTTATGATGTTATTACATTGTAGTAGTGACACCCTCATAAGACAGTCTCAACTATCTAGTTTGTGGTTTGGGATGTTATGTGTGGGGAATGGATAGGGCCTTTAAGGTCTCATGATGTTATTATAGTTGGGAGGAACCGCACAAGAGTTTGGTTGTTTTTGTTCATTGTGATGTTTCTTTCCCCATGTTTTCATATACTGCTATGGTATAGATGGTTAGTTGTATTTACCTCTTGCCACTCTTGTGTTTGAGTGTCCAAGCCTTGATTGGTGGATCTGACACTCCTCAGTGTGGATGTTCTTACTCTCTATTCTGTCTCTTTTTTTGTTCATTAGAATATTTCTTGCATTCCTAGATGACAATGCTCTAGCATTGAGCGATAGTAAGTATTGCATGCCCAAAGGAGATCTATCGTACGATATTGGAAAGTATCACATGCTTAAGGGAATTCTATTTTATGATATCAGAAAGTAGAAAATGCCCCTTAGAATTTTGGCATACAATACAGGTAAAGTATTGCATGAGAAAAGTAACTTTGTTGCCCAGACCCTAAAAGTATCACATAGCCATTAGAGAAATGTCATACGATATTGGAAAGTATCACCTAGGCTATTTGGAAATGTCGGCTAGGTTTGTAAAAAAAACTTGCTTGGGTAACCAGCAGGCACTTTTTGACTTGACCAAAGGGTTTCGAGAGGTGATTGGGATACCCTTTATGGAGCTCTTGAACCCTTGTGTTTGACCATTCGAATCTGGGATATTTTGAATTCAAATCTGTTTGCAACCTTTGTAGCTTCATCGTTTTTGGTCAATAGTGATGCTTATAGATTCGTTGGTGTTTGAATTTTTTTTAGTCTTCTGTTGTAATCTTTGTGATCCTTGTTTTTTGATGGTTGTGTACATCCATACTTGGTGTGCGTGCGTGCGTGCGTGTGTGCGTGCGTGTGTGTGTGTGCAGGCACTTTTTGACTTGACCAAAGGGTTTCGAGAGGTGATTGGGATACCCTTTATGGAGCTCTTGAACCCTTGTGTTTGACCGTTCGAATCTGGGATATTTTGAATTCAAATCTGTTTGCAACCTTTGTAGCTTCATCGTTTTTGGTCAATAGTGATGCTTATAGATTCGTTGGTGTTTGAATTTTTTTTAGTCTTCTGTTGTAATCTTTGTGATCCTTGTTTTTTGATGGTTGTGTACATCCATACTTGTTGTGTGTGTGCGTGCGTGCGTGCGTGCGTGCGTGCGTGTGTGTGTGTGTGTGTGTTCCAAGGATTCTTTGGGCAGGGCATTACATAATCTCCTTGTGCTTCTCATTCACTCTCACATACTTGTGTTCATCCTTGTGTGTCTCTGGTCCACATTTCTCTATGTGCCTCTCCTTCTTCTTTTAAGTTTGGCTCTATAGCTCTTTAAATAGGCAATTCTTGATAAATACCATTTTTCCATGATCACTATAGATCTTAGGATTTACAATTAGGTTCAACATGATTCATTTTATTTGTACATATTCTTGATCATCCTCTAGAAACTTCTCTAGAATCCATTTTTTAGGTCTTTATCTAATCCTCACCTTGAATTTAATGATGCAACTCATCAATCTTATCTTCAACACAATTTACGTCTCCTAAGAAATCAACTAAGTTGGCTAGATTTCACAATTTCCTCAAATTCATCCTTAACACTATTATTCTACAATCCCTAAATTATGACACTCAATCATCACTGAATTAATCAATTGCTGTAAAAATTCTAGCTCAGCATCAACTATCTTTCTCAGTCGATACTGATGCTCGGTCAACACTAGCATCACTTGACATTCCTTAACTTTTTACTCTATTGCTCGGCTTACCTTAACTTTCTTGATATAAAAAATCACTTTACTTTATTAAGTTTGTCTAATCAAATGTCCATTGTAGCTTCTTTTCATAACTCAACCTTTCCTCTAGGTGCTATTGTTATAAGTAATTTCTCAAATCCTCTTCATTAATCAAATAGATATGACATTTAGATAAGGTAGCAATGTCTTATCAATAGAGTTGGCATCAATGATAAAACAACAATTGTTCCAATTGCAAGTTTCCAACAATCTCCCTCTTTGGCATTGATGGCAACATCTCAATATTAGCAATATCTTAATGTATCTAACTTTGTTACCATACAATCCAAAAGATTTCACCATCATGAGTGATCAATATCCTTAGTTTCATTTTGATTCTCTTTACTAATTTCCCCCCTTTGATATAATAGATCTCCCTCTTGGATACATCTCTTGTTCATATTCTCCCTCTTTGACAACAATGCCAAAGAAACTTAGTTTTCCTAGCTTCAGTCTATTCATACATCTAAATTATGTAGATTTTGCATAGCTAGCTAATTTCAATCACATGTCTATGACTTATCTATTATGTTGTACTAGACTATCTACCTTAGGCATTTCTTGAAGTAAAGAAGCTTTGTATCAATGTGTAAGATATTCTGATTAGCACATTTGATGCAATGCACCTTATCTTCTTAAGTAGCCTTGTTTAGGGGAATCAACCCTAATTTAGCTCTAAGATATTCATGAGCACGTTTAAGTAAGGCTTTATTGACTATAACCCTAATGTAGCTCTAAGATATTCATGAGCACGTTTAAGTAAGGCTTTATTGACTATGTCTGCAATTTGTTCTTTGGTGAGCACATATTCTAACTTTATTTCTTTGTCTTGAACTAGGTCCTCAAGTAGTGATACTTGATAGCAATGTGCTTTGTCTTAGTGTAGCACTTGTATTATCATAATAGATAACTATTGGATCTATAATTTCTTCTTTCATACCTTTTACCAATTTCTTTATCCACATGATACTTGAACAATTTACTGCAACTGCCACATACTCGGCTTTAGCTGTTGGTTGGGAAATATAATTATATCTCTTGCTTGTCCATGACACCAATCTCTTTCCTAGAAAGAATGCACCTCCACCAGTATTTTTTCTGTCATCAATAATTCCTACCTAATCTGAGTTAGTGAATACCTTCTTGATTCAAATCTATCAATTCTCTTGTAATACAATCCATACTCTTCAGTACCTATTAGATATGTCATTATCCTTTTCACTTCCATCATGTGATTCTCTTTACAATTTTTTGAAAATCTAGCAACTATCCAAACTACTAATGCAATATTAGGTCCACTGTAAACAACATATTGTAATTTTCAAATCATGGATTCGTATAATGTCTGGTTCACATTAGCAGAATCATCATTTTTAGGTAGCTTATCTCTTGTAGACACAAGCATGCTCATTGGCCTTGAATCTTCCATACCAAAAATCTTTAGTATGTCCTTCATGTATTTGTATTGAGTACTAAAAATACCAAACTTCATTTGACATGCTTGTAATCCAACAAATAATTTGATTACACCAAACATAGACATTTTAAATTCCTTCTTAATTTCATCAGAAAATGATTTTTCATAATACTTCTCTTCCTCCAAATATACTGTCATCAAAAAATATTTTAGATTACTATTATTATGTGTCCTTTCAAAACCAATCTTTATCAAATAATTATGCAATCTTTCATAGCATGCTCTTGGGGTTTGTTTCAATCCATAAAGGGATTTGTTAAGTTTACATACCATATTCTTCTTGTTTGGATCTACAAATCCTTCAGGTTGTTCAATGTACACTTCTTTCTCAAGTATATTATTCAAAAATGTAGATTTAACATCCATTTGATATACCTTGAAATTTTTGTAGGCTGAATATGCAAGCAAAGTTCTGACTCTTTCAAGTCTTGCCACATGAGCAAAAGTTTCTCCATAATCAACTCCTTCTTCTTGAGAATATCCTTTGCATACCAGTCTTTCCTTATTTCTTTTTACTTCACCATTTTCAATGAATTTGTTTCTAAAAACCCATTTTATTCCAATAACATTTGTATGTTTAGGTCTTGGCACTAAAGTCCAAGTATTATTCTTCTCAATCTAGTTAATTTCCTCATTCATTTCCTGAATCCAATCTTCATTGTCTGAAGAATTTTTTACTGATTTTGGCTCAAATTCACAAAGTAAACATGTATTATCTTTGAGTCTTTTCCTTGGCATAACACTTGATTCAACATCACCAATTATTTGTTTAGGTTTATGATGTCTTCTTACAAACTTTTCTAGCAGAGGTGGTTTCCTTCTTTGCTCTTCTATAGGTTCATCTTGAAAAATAACCTCAAGCTCATTTTTTATTTCTTGTTTAGGTTATGGTCCAATTTCTATATGCTCTATATTTTCTATCTGATGGTCAACATTTCCTTTCTATGACTTAGCATCTTTATCCTATTGTTCGGTACATACTATCTGTTGCTCGACAATTTGTAGTTGCACTTCATCATTTCCTATATGTTGGAAAACTACAACTTGATTTTCTTATTCATTTGGAGTGCTGAGAGCACCATCATCCATATAGACAAATGTATTGTAATATTTATGTTCTTCTTTACATGCAATGTCACTTCTTTCTACAAACTCATCATCTCTCACATTTGCACTTTCCACAACTTTGTTAGTGTTAGAGTTCAAACACTTGTCATATTTACTTTTGGTGCAATATCCTAGAAGTATACCTTCATCACTCTTTGCATCAAGTTTTCCATTCCTATTATCTTTAAGTATATAGCATTTACTTCCAAATATTTTGAAATATTTGACTTTAGGAGCATATCCATGCCATAGTTCAAAAGGTGTAGCATTTGTACCTTTCTTGACTTGTACTTTATTTAGTGTATAGACAATAGTACTAACAACTTCTCTCTAGTACTTCTTCGATACACTCTTCTCCATCATTAATGTTCTTGCACAGTCTATTATTGATCTATTTCTCCTTTCAGATATCTTATTTGAGGAGGGGCCATTGGTGCTAACATCTATCTTTTAATTCTTCTATCATTGTAGAATGTATTGAACTCATTTGAAATGAATTCACCACCTATGTCAGATCTCAAGCAGTTTAGACTCTTCCCTATTTCTTTTTCAACTCTAGCCAAATATCACTTGAATAAATGAAACACATTAGATTTAGCTTTAAGGAACATCACAATCATCATCCTAGAGTAGTCATCAACAAATAGAATGACATACTTATCTCCACAATAGCTTTGAACATCAATAGGTCCACATAGGTCAGTATGAACCAATTCCAAAATATCACTAGAAGTGTATGTTTTTCTCTTAAAATTAGACTTGGTCATTTTTCCCAATTCACATTGTTTACTAATAGCATTGTCAAGGTTCTTCAATTTATGAAACCCTCTTAATTTCTTCATCTTACTAACATCCAACAAATTGTCAAAGATCACATGACATAGCCTCTTGTATCATAACCAAGCATGTTCTTGTTGTGCAAACAAACATGTCTCATTAGATAAATATAGATAGAACAAGTTACCTCTTGTCTGATCACCACTTCAATCAGCTTACCACCAACATCATATATCTTGGCCTTTCTATTATGGAATTAAACTTTGTAACTTGATTTTTTTAGCCATGAAACACTCAAAAAATTATAATTAAGTCTTTTAACCCAGTAACATTGTCACATTTTATCTTGTCATTTAGTTGAATAGTACCTTTATCTTTTACAACACATGGAATATCATTACCAAATTTAACAAACCCACCTTTGTATGGACCAATATCCTCAAAATTGTCTTTATCACCAACTACATAATTGGAGCATTCATATCAATTATCCATCTATCACTTTTTTATATGAGATTAATGCAGTTTTCTCATCTTCATCAAAATATTTTTTCATAGCAATATAGACAACTTCATCATCGTTAATTTCAAATTCATTATCAGTTTCTTCTTCATCAACATAACAAGATTTCTTACCTTTGGAATCCTTGTTTCTCTTGTAGTCTCGGTAGTCTCTTCTTGTTTTGTACTTTCCTTTCTCTCTATCATCCTTATCCTCTTTGTTAGGACACCTAGCAATAAGATGCAAGTAGGTTTTCCTTGTTTAGCTTTCGTACATCTCTCCTGTGAGTCGCGATCTTTAGCTTTAAGTAGCTTCACACTTTTCTCTATAAGAACTAAGCTTTGATACCAATTGTTAGAAATGTTTAGAATAACTAAGAGGAGGGCAGTGAATGAGTTACTCAAGGTCCATAAGTACCATTTGAACAATTAAATACAAAACATTTACTATTCTACTTAACATTTTGTTGCTCAGTCTCTACTATGCTGATAAAATTACTATCTCAAACATAACATACTTTGTGGAATGTAAATATTATCAAATGTAAAACATATAAAGCATTCAACACATATTTGACACTAGGATTTTACATGGAAACCAAATGGGAAAAACCACCAACAACATGTCACCATTTTTTCATTCTTTCAAAGTGAGCTCTGTTAGGAGTCAACCCTATTAAAGGTTGACAATACACACTATTAAATGTGACATGGTTAGTAAATCACCCTGTTATGAGTGGCCTTGTCAAAGGACTTTGATCATTCCATTTAGAATGTCACCTTGTTAAAGGATTTACATAGACTATTAAGTATTTCAAATGACTGTTAGGTCACCTGTATTAAAAGGATTTCAATACAAATTGTGTACAATGATTAGAAAGAAAATAGTTGGCGTTTGATTTTTATAATTACAAATCACTTTGCAAGATTAGATCACTCTTTAGTCCATGTGTTGATTCACTAATAAGCTTCCCATTGTCATCTCTATTCTTGATTCAATTAGCAACCCTTCAAGAAATCAATCTTCTCCTTCCAACAAAAAGTAAGTCATCTTCTTAGATTCACTTATCAATTTTAGCAAGATATGTGCAATCAATATCCTTGTGCTTCGCTCTCACACACACTTGTGTTCACCATTATGCTTCTCTAATCCATTGTTCTCTATGTGTCTCTCCTTCTTCTTTTAAGTTCAGCTCTAGACATCTTTAAATAGGTAATTCTTTCTTTACCATTTTCCATGATCATCATAGATCTTAGGGTTTATAATCAGGTTCAACATGATTCAATGTATCTATCCATCATCTTGATCATCCTCTAGAAAATTCTTTGGAATTAGTCCATTAGGTCTTTAACTAATCCTCACCTTGAATTTAATGATCCAACTTATCAATCTTATGTTCAATATAGTTTACATCTCCCAAGAAATCAATTGGGTCGGCTCGATTTCACAGTTTCCTCAAATTCCTCCCTGACATTGTTACTCAAAAATCACTGAATTACTCAATCGCTAAAAAACTTCTAGCTTGACATCACCTATCTTGCTCAGTCGATACTAATGCTCGATCAATACTAGCATCACTCAGCATTCCTTAACCTTTTACTCTATTGCTTAATTTAGCTTAACTTTCTTGATATAAGCAACCACTTTGCTTTATCAAAGTCTATCTAATCAAATGTCCATTGTAGCTTCCTTTTCATAACTCAACCTTTCATCTAGGTGCTATTGTTATGAGCAATTTCCCAAATTGTCTTCATCAAACAAATAGATATGACATTTAGATTAGTTAGAAATATGTCTTATCAATATATTTGACATCAATGACAAAACAACAATTGTTCCAATTGTAAGTTTCCAACAATCCATTCATTTATTATTCTTATTCATGCACCTACCCAAACATGAATATACATTTATTTTTTAAGCAAGCTTAATAGAACCACTTAATTGTGTACCTATTCAAATATAAACATACCTAGATAGATTAATCTAAGTTAGATACGAACACAACTTATTCAATTAAAAGTATTTAATAAAGGCATGTGTTAAGTTTCTTATAAATGAGGATTTTAATATCTATTTTAGAATCGGATACAATCCATGTACTATTGTTTTAAGCTATATATACATTAAAAATAATGAAACTTCATTTTTTAACATCATACAATGATTAAATAATATTGTCATTAAAAGAATATTGTAATTCAATTATTTTTTACTTTTTCAAAATATATAATTATAAAACACTTAAGAAATACTCATTTCATCTTTTTACTTACATCATTCAAAATTCCAAATTCATATGGAAGTTAATAACATTTCATATTAAACAATAACAATGTTGATAATTTCTATCCTAAAAATGTGGCCATACTAACAGATCAAGGCCATTTCAAGAATTACTAATTTATGAATTAGGGAAACTATACTTTATTACTTTTTATCAAGAGCCCTTTTAAAGATGTTCCCTCATGGATTTGATTAAAATAAATAATTTAAAATCTTTCCTTAGGATTTCAAACCCAACATGTGATCAGTCAATATGGTGGCTAGATCTACTGTGATTTGTATTATCTAATCAATTGGAGATAGGCACAAATGCATTGTCAAGCATATCTTGAATTTTTTAAAACTTTTGTAATTATATTTTTATTATTATATACATTTAAATTTTTAATTTTAATTAATAAATTTTTTACTTCATATAATGATAAACAAAATTAAATAGCATAGATTTCATAATTAAATCTATAAGCATAATTACTATTTTAAGTAATTTGCAAAAGAAGAAAATATATTTTATATTTTTTTTGAAATTCCTACTATTTAGAGAGAAAATGGGCACAATCAATTTAGTAATGTAAGCTAGATGAGATGAACTCATTAGTTAACATCTCTAGCCTAAGAAATTCAATACAAGACAAAGAGAGGCTTCTAAACATAACTCTCAATATAACCTAAGTTAGATTTGCACAACTCAAGTAGGAGAAATGGATATCAACATTAAACCAAAATTTATCTCAAGGAAGTAGGGAAGGAAGTCCTCTTACATATAATTTTCATTCACTTTCAATTTGTTGTGTGAAGGTAAATTGATTAGATTGATTAAGATTGCAAGAATCATAATTGGTAACTAAGCACATGAAAGATCATATCTAAAACATGAAGATAAGCTATGGAAAAATGAGTAACTTAATAGAGGAAAATAGATATATAGAGAAGAATGATGATTTTCAAAACCTTATAGGTCCTGAAACAAAAAAATCTTATTTTAATCCAAAAATAAATAAAATTAAACTGGGTTAGTCTTTGATTTTTCCTAAGTATAGGTCAAATTCATCAACCTATACTAGTATATTGGTCAACACTTTAGGTATACATTAACCTAGTAGATGTATTTCTAGCTCTTAATACTCTATGAATCTAAAAACTTCTCCAAAAAGAGTACCCAAAATACATATCCAATACTTCGGTCATGAACCTAAAAATAAGAGAAAAATAGTTTTGTTTGTTAAGGGAGGACTTGCCTTGATCAAGCCTTGGATTGAGGAATAAAACTTGAAATTGAAATGTAAATAATAGAGGAAATGCTAGCAAGTAGCATAAATGAGTCTAACAACAGATAATATAATTACCAATGTAGATACAATTGTATCAAGTATGTAATCAAGCATGTAGTGTAATAGACTTGACTCAATACACAAACCAAAGGAAAATCACATAAGATAAAAACCTCATGAATGTTAGTTCTTGTAATTTTGCTTGATGAAGATCTGAGTAACTTGAATCAAAGAGTGTAAGATCTCCTCCTTGAAAGTAAAACTTTACTACCACCTTGATGGAAGAAGCTTAATGCAAGAAGAATTAGACTTTATGAATGCTTGAGATTTTAAATATGTTTGATGTCTTTCTAGGAGATATCATGTGTATGCATATGATGTCCTTATGCATGTGCATGATGCACTTGATGTTGAAAATGAAGTGTCCAAGCTACCTTAAATACTATTTTTTTAGATAAAAAATAAAGATAGCCAACAAATGCATTAGGAGAAGCATATTAAAGCCAGAGATAAATTGGGTCTTGAGACCAAAGACCCTCTGGGTATAGCTCAATCGGTCAACCTATACTTGAGGTTATGCTCAAGAGGGATAATCTCAAGCTAAGTGCAGATAGAAGAGGGAAATGATGAAAGTGCCAGAAGATATGGCCAAAAAGGTGGTAAAGTAACACCTATGAGGTTCATTCATAAAAATAGGAGATGGTGTAGAGATTGGGGATAAATTGGAAGAAAAGATAGGGAACAAAACTATACTAAGGAGGGCTAAAAGGCCTCAAAATAATTTCTTCTATTTTAAGATGATATATTTAGCCACCACTTTAGCAGAATTATGAGGCAAGTATAAAATTACAAGGAGATAGAACATCACTAAGTTGAAGAATGTAAGGCCCAAAACTTAGGATCCTAACTCCAATCCCATGCATAAGAGCATAAAAACTAAGAAAAAGGAAAATAAAGCAAAAAAAAAGACTCAAACGGGGATAGCACAATACCCAGATCAAATAGTTAGAGATACCTCTATCGAGGAAATATCTCACCCACCAATTTCACATACTAAAAAAGAAAAGAAACCTCAATTGAAGAAATATCTCACCCAATTTGACATACTAAAAAAACATAGATGATCACATAGGAAAGGAAGAGTGATCAAAAAATATGATATTCCCCATGATTCTATCTAGGAAGTGAGTGAGAGAGAGCAAGAAAAAAAAGGTAGGATTGGATGGTCTAGTCAATTTGTGTACCTTAGAGAGAGAGCTAATCTTGTGCACTCATTAATGATTTTTGCATTATGTGTATATTGTATGTGTGTGTGTACACCCATGGATTATTTCCTAGTGTCACCATGACATGTAAATATCTTTGTGCTCTTTGTGGATGGACAAGGCTCAGTTATCTCTACAGATAAGTGTGTGTGCATGTAAATACATTTTCCTAGGATGGAAAAGGGTCACTTGTACTCATTAGGGAGTGTCATGTTGCAATGTAAAAGTAAAAGTGTATAGAATGTAAAAATTAGTACAAGGAAGGCATATGTATGCCCCCTACTTAGGATCACTATATAGCCATAGATCTCATAAGGAATAGAATCAAAGATAACTACTTCTAGAGCAACAATGAGATACCTTTAAGCAATAAAGTATATCATAACCTTAACAAAGAGAGTTGGACCTTGTAAGATAAGAACATAGATAATTATGAAAGGATGTGTCACTTATGAGAAGAGACCCTTGAAAGAAGGAAATATTGGTTGTAGAAAATCTACCTTCTAGAGGGGTGTGTGAACACAGATAATAACTTCAAGAAAAATATAGGGGGAGAGAACAATAGTGCACCTATTTATTCCTATTTTTCAAACTGAAATAAGGATTCTTACATGAAGGATAATAAACTTTAGAATACCTAGTAAGGGTAGGTATTTACATTGAAAAGAGTTTACCAAACAAAGAAGAGGTGATGATCAAGGACATATACCTCTTGTAAAAGAGAATCATAATCAAATAAATAATTCCTAATAGGAAAAGAATATAAAAATTCTCCAATAAATCAGTGGTTATGTAGACATCTCCAACTCGTACCCCTACATCTGGAGTTGTAGTAGAGTTTTGTGCATCTAAAGGTTGTGCAATGTGCTCAATTGAATATGTAGAGTGCTAAGTTGATTTTATGTAGAGAATTGTACACTATGATGTGCATGAAGTGATGCCATATATTGGTTCATTGGAAATAAAAGGCCATGCACAACTTTGATGATATCTATGAAACTCTTTTGGTATCCTCTACAAGCCTACAATGTACGAATGTAATTATAGAAGAACATCTAAAAAATTAACTGTCATATCCATGTGTCTTTGATCTCCTATAAACCCACATATATCACCTGATATAGGAAGATGTAGGGCTCTATGGGCCTTGTCTCTTGATCTTGGTACAACAATAGGTAATACCTCAAAAGATGATTTTAGTTGACTAAGTTTAGTCATAATATATAATGTCCAATGTATCAAAAAGTAATGTTGTCAGTTGTAGATGCAATCTTCCCTATCCTATCAATTGATTCCCTATAAAAAAGAAATGGTAACTCTATCAATTGTATCAGACATTACTGGTGTTACTTTGGAGTCCTCTATCACACCAACTATCAATGAGTAGGTGCAACTTGATCAGCCCTATAGTATTGATCACAATCAAGAACTCTATTGTGCTCGTGACCAAAATATCCTCAAAGATTTAGAGGGTTGATGTTGATCCCTAAATGGAACATGATGTATAACTACTAGGAAAGGTATAATGAATTTGGGTTATTATTAAAATATCAACCATGTATTGTAAGGAATCAAGGGTATATCATACATGTTATATATGGAATCGCATATCAGATAACCTAATACCCCTCACCTCAACTTTCCCCTCATAAAATGAGAAGACCTCTAATTTGATTGTATCCTTAGAGACAAGGATATGAATTTGCTTTAAGGATACATCTTATGTGACCTCAACTCTTAACTCTACAAATATCCTCTCATTAACCTACGGTAAAAATGATGAACGTGATCTCAATTGTACAATCAGGTCATCAAGACTCCTCAAAATAGTAGTATACATGTCTTCATACAAACCCTCCATATATCTATTAATAGAATCTCTAAACCAATTCATTTATTGTACTATAACCCTAACAACATGATTTCAGACTTATTTTGAGACACTAGATTTTCTTCATATGTTTCATGATTGTGATAGGAGGCTAGGCAATACTTTACATGATGATTTTTTGAGTTACACTTTCTATGATACATTTCTTATGCTTTCTCTTATGAATTATGGATTATGGATTCCAATGGACCCTACTAACCCATTGAATACCTATATCACTATTTGATATGATTTAATGTGATCACAAAGTTATTTGTAGGTATTCATGTTGATTTGGTCAATGATACAAGTATGTGCAAGAACATGTACTAAAGCCTCTATATTATCTGTTGATTTGGATATGAAACCATGGTCCAAGTAGACACCCTATGCTTAGAGGATCACTTCCAGAGTTATCTCTACCTGTATTTGGGGACTTGGAGTTCCTATTGGAAATTTGGTTAAGGTAGATCTTGAATGTTGTCATTTATAGAAACATATCTTTAGTATAAAGAAGTCAAACGTTGAAGATGAAGATATGGCATTCATACTTAGAAAATTGTCTAAGTATGAGTCAGTTAATCTGGTAGAGTAGATACTATTTTGATATAAGTCATCAATTGATATTGTCATGTGTGTAGTATGTATGAATAGTACAGAGTGTCAGGATGACAAGTTCAAGTGTGTGAGTCAGTACGGTCTGTACAGAAGAAGATATGATAGTTTTACTAATTGCGCTAGTATACAGACAAAACATAACATGATATGATATGGTTAATTGTAAGTTAAGGAATTCTTTTATTTATGAAATAATTACTTGACTAATTAGGGATGACATCCTAGATGTTAACCCTAAGAGGGAAAGAGTTAATTTTTTTATTTTGTAATGCGTGTGAAAGCTTGAAGGTCGACTGAACAATATTTTGAGAATTACTAACGTATAAAGGAAAGTTTTTAAATACAAAGTTAAGTTTTCTTCTAAGGAAGACTATGCAATCTTTATGTGACGTCAATTCTGATGTATGATCAGAGGATTGTAAGTTTTGTGAAGAGCAGCAAGTGTTATATCAGATATTGAAGATATCAGCATTAAGCAAGAGCTTTTTGTATTTATCTTTTTGTATCAAGGAATTGCATTGTATAATGCATGTTTGGGCAGTGGGCTCTTCTTGCATACATTTTGTATTTATACATAACAAATTCTAACATGGTTAAGGCTTATAGCAAGGCCTAAATTCTCTAATAAGGACCGAGACACTATATGTATGTAATAGACCCCTAACAGGGTCAATATCTTTAACTAAACACTTCTAATTAGTGGATCATTTTGTGGGTACCATCCCCACCAAGTTTTTCCCTTGACTAGGGTTTCCCTAGTTAACAAAATATGGGGTTATGAGTTCTCTTATTACATGGCTATGTTTATTATATAGTATAATTAGTTTTCTTTCATATGCAAGTTATAAGAAAATTAATAATATCCAGTGTTGGGCTAAAATTTGTAGAATAATTATTTACCCTACGACCTCCCCGCCCCTCTTAGCATTCCCTATTTCTAACAATTGGTATCAGAGCTCAGCTACTTAGAAGAGGCTTAACAACTTGAGTAAGATCCCTATGGATATGGTACAGTTACAAAATAACTTGATGGGACTCAAAATTGCATTCCTGTTATGAGTACCATTCCAAATTTTTGAGTCATTTTGAACCCTATAGGTACATTTTCTTGCTTACGTACCTAGCTATCATTTTAGGGTCTAAGAGGTGTTTAATGTTTCTAACACCTTTCATTTATTATATATATGTGTGTCTTATAATGATAACCCATCATTCTAAGTCATTCTGTGAAGTTCTATTTTGAGCAGTGTTCAATTCTGCATTTTTGCCCAAGTATCAAACAATGACAGAAGGCCTAGTTTGCATTTGAATATCTTGCACCTCATTATGTTTCATGACTCACTTCTTTGGAAGTGTTTTTTACGCATATTAATGAACCTATATTTCAATTTTCATGTCATTTCAATATGTTTTGCTTAGGTTTTGAATCCCTTTAAGTTGGTTACTTATCTTTGTCATGCTGATGCAAATTGCCCTGAATTCTGGAAGGCCCTGTTTGACCGATTGTAACTTTGACCCAGTTGACCATACTAAGAAAATTCCTTTTTTATTATTTTCTAGAGGTCACACATTTTATATGTCCCAAATTTGAGCCTATGATGAATTTGTTTGATCAGTTTTCAAATGTGATTCTGAATGCAACTTGTGAAATTTTACTAGTATCAAGAAATGTAGAAATAAATGGGAAAAGATATTTGATTAAAGATTGAATCAACATAACCTAGGTATGCAAGAGAAAAAACATGTAACCTCTAAGCTTATCAATCCCTTATCCATTGGGCATAAACTAAGTCTTAACATACACATGAATACCTAAAATACTCAAATATATTTGATTTGTCTATCTACCTTGCAAATAGACATCTATTTTCATAAGAACTCTCATACTTATTGAATATCCTCCTGATGAAACCTACAACATTGTCGATGTAAATAAGAATTTACATGGCTCTTTGTTCCAGTAGAAAATCTATCAAGACATACAACCTTAAGGGATTGCAATAGGGTCTAAGCTCTTTGTTTTTAAACACAAAATATTGCAGACAACAAAGGAAGGAGTTGAGAATCAAAATGAAACTAAGAAAATAAAGCTTTTGTATTAATCTCATTTGTACCCATGTTCGAGATGTAATAACACTGAATCTATGATAGATGAGTTCAAATGGATTATACCATTGAGTTCTACTCCAAAAAATCTTCAACTGTGTTAGTTTTCATGTCTTGATGAATCCATCTGTACACTTTACCAGGTCCATTCCATTTGCAAAAATCATTGCTCTGTTGATGTTTCCAATCCTGCAATTCTGAGTTCCTCACTTCACATGCTTTCCAAATGCGTCCTGTTATTTCTCATGAGCCCAAATCATAGAATTTTATTCCCCTCATGATAGTGAGCTAAAGCTCTAATTTTCAAGCCCTCAAGTATCTATTTGCCCTGTTTTCAAATCACAAACCAAACACACTTTCCAATTTTCTAACATGTTGGTTTGTAGGCAGTTTCAAGTAGGCAAATTTGACGGTCAATATCTTTTGACTCAGGTGTCATCATAAGATGAGATCTGACATGGTGAAGGATTATGGAACAAAGAATCAACATGTCAATTTTTAGAGCCTAGTTACTCATTTTGATCAATTTTTAAAGCCAAATTTTAGGCCTCTCAGTAAAAAAATCATAGTTTAAAGATAAGTGATAAAATGAGTTTTAATGATGTTACAGTGGTCAAATTCAATTTTAATCATTTCTAGATGCTCATTGGATAATTTTGAGGAATCAATTGTTTGAAAACCCAAAAAAATAGCTAGATCCACTTTGGGGTCCGATTGATTGCTGGAGAATGATAAGACATCGAGGATTGAAAATATTTTCATTAGATGATTTTAATGATTGTTAGATATCATTGTGAGTTTTAGTGTGTACCTAAAAGTTTCAATTATGATTGATCCATAGATTTCAAAAACAATATTGTCTAGGAGCAGGAAGCAAGCAATTGACCAATAAGAATTAATTAGAAACCAATGAAATTCCTAGGTTCATATGTATCAAAAATATGCTGAAAATAATGGATGAAATTGTTCACCCATTAACTACACATAGGATGATAAATGTGGTTTCAAACAATATGTAATAGAAATAAGTGGTGAAGGTGTCTATAGTAAGCATAAATATGAATTAGTAGTTCATCATGTTCAACATGTTCCTCAAATAGAATTGCAAGGTCATGTTCATATACCTACTTCTATTGTTGCAATAATGCCAAAGTTTGATGGATTTGAAGTGGTAATAGATTCCAAAGATGAAGAGCTCTTGATTGCAAGGTCTAGAGGAGTTGGTGGTCAAAATGTGAATGAAAGTTGAAATTATTGTCGATCTTTTCCATATGCCAATAGGAATCCACATATTTAATCAAAGAGGAGCTCCATGACAAAAGGAAAGAACAGAACAAAACACTCATGGCATAGAAGTAGGATAGTCCATGGTAGGGAAGGCCTTTTGATGTAGTGGTAGTAAATGTTTAGGAACCATAAGGAGGAACCTACAATTCGCACAGGAGAAGAAGAACCAAGCTCCACCCATGTTAAATGAAATGCAAAGCACCACACAAAAGAAAAGAGGGCACAACAGTCAAAGGTGGGAGCTAGAGCAGAGCTCAATAGCAGAGGCATGAATGCTGACCCATGGTATGACAGAGCTTTTTTGGTAGGGGTGAAATGGAGGAGACCCGGCTTGTTGGATCGCAGTGAAGGCAAGAGTGGAGTTGAGGAAGTAGGATAAATGTCTCGGATTCAAAATGATATCTATGCCATTAGATATGTAGAGCATTCATAGCTAGAGTTAGAACATGCAACATTCATGGCAGGTATGGCAATGGGAATGAAATGCAAGGTACACACGTGCAAGAGGATGGCACATGAGAGAGCATCCACATGGGAAGAAAGAGCTCCAAGGCACGCAAAAAGTGTAGGGCACCCAAATCCATAATAGGGGAAAGGAACTTAGAGCCATCCATGGTGAAGTAGTAAAAACCCTCAGGTTTAATCCCACATTTGATATGGGGGGTTTTATTTTGTTTTTATATGCCCCATTATGATCAACATTGGTGTCTTAAGAGACATGTATCTTAAAGACAAGAGTTGCTCACTTGGAAGGGCCCACCCATGGCTAGCCTAGTAGATATAAGGAAAGTTTTTGACAAAAGGAACGTCTAAGCATGAAGTTTCACGTGGCAAGAATCTGCCAATTTTTATAGAGTCAGAAGAGACAAGCATTGGCATTATGACGCTACAATGAGATCATAGCATCATAATCTCAAGATATTGGGAGGTGAAGTTTGAAGGCTTAAGATATTATGACAGGGGCCCGTTGGTAGGCATAGGATCATAGAATAAAATTAGAACACCTAAGATGCTCCACTAGAAGGAGATGTTGAGTGATCATAAGAAGCAAATGAAGGCGCTATGATATTATGAAATTGTCAGGTTTCTCGTATGATCATAGAGGGAAATAAACAAGGCTAAGATGTTACAAGGGGTTAAGTTGTCATAATATCATAATCTCATAAGGTCGGGGGATACATCAAAAATTCAAATATTTCAATGCATAAAATTGCGTGGGGCCGCCCGGATGGTGATGGCCAATGAGAATCTGACACATGGTGCATGTAGGTTGGAGAGATAAGGTGAGGAACAAAAAAAGGAGTTTCTGAGATATTAAAATAATTTGAATGCACATCTAAAGTTGGAATTGAAAAAATTGAAATGATCTAATGTTATTATATAGTTTATACTATATAGGCTTCTAAAAAATTTCAATTATATTACTCTTTCATGGCCCAAGGCATGGATTTTCAAATCGATCTCAGAGGCACTATTTGTGTTAGAAATGTAGAGTATGATATACTACTAGAACCAAGAGAAGAGGTACTTTTCATTTATACATTCAGATTTTGCACATGTCTCCATCCATCAGAAGAAGCTACAGGAGGTCTTATAATTTTGGGGCAGCCTCAATAATAATGCAAATTTATTATTTTTGATGGAATATAATCTATGATTAGTTTTAGATAGGATCATATGCACTGGGCAACTACAAAGAGTAAGTTAAATGTTTTTTGATAGCAGATACAGAAGATAATGTTTTGTCGGCTAAGGTAGTTGAAGATTCACAATTGAAGGCAGATGAGGACAAACAAGATCAGATTTGAAGCTCTAGCATATATTATGACATGTATCTGATATTCCTTCAGAGGATATTTTTCTAATTACTTTATTGGGATATATTAGATATTTTTGCTAACACTATTAATCAAGATTTGATTTGCTAGTAGATGGAGAAGAGATAGTTTTCAACAACAACAAGATAAGATGTTTTTAGTAGGACACATATCAGAATTAGATTTCTGATCTGAGTCTCTTCTTGTCTATATATTCTTCTTCATTTCTCTTTGTAAGGGTTCCAATTCTGGAGAAGTTTCCCAGATGTTATGAGACCATAGTTGGTTTCGATTCTAGACATTTTTCATTGCTGTGTAACCACTCTATTGGTTCCAGCCTAAGTAAAATTTTCCTAATTGCTCTGAGACTATATTTCTTCAGTACTTTCTCTATTTTGAATAGAATGTTGTAGTTTCTTTTAACATATCCATAAGATATAGTCATTCATTGCATATTCTCTGAGTTTTGGCATACAGATGATGTATTGGTTTCACTGAGATTAATAAAAAAACTTTATTTTCTTAGTTTCATTCTGATTCTCGTCTCCTTCTTCTATTGTCTGCAATGTTTCGTGTTTAAGAACAAAGAGCTTAGACCCTTTTGCAATCCCTTAATGTTGTATGTCTTGATAGATTTTCTATTGGAACAAAGAGCCATATAAATGCTTATTTACATCGACAAGATTGCAGTTTTCACCAGGAGGATATTCAAGGGTAAGTGCAAGAAGTTGGGTCTCACTTTTGAACAAAAAATGGAAGTGTTTTTCCTATTTTTGAAATTTCTTGTCAATTGATGTCAAAATTTAATGCATTTAGAGATTGGATATAAAAAACTTTAAAAATAAAAATTGTAGTGTTCAGAATCTACTTTTTGAATTTGTAATTTATTTGTATAACCATATGATAAATTTTGTTTTAGGTATGGATCTTTAAAAACCACTTTTTCAAAATGCCTATTTCAGGACCATACCACACTCGTTCACAGACACCATAATTTGACACAAATAAATGAATTTTTATAAATCCTTTTAAACAAGGTTACCTAAGACACCAAAGATTGATGATAATATTTTTTCTTAAATTTTTATTGAATAATTATTTTATTATTAATTTTTAATGGACTATAAAGGTAAATTTTAAAACCTCTCATGTATGAACACCATAATTTGATCAAAATTTCACTTTTTTCAAAAAGAAAATTTAACTTCAAAAGAATTGAATGTAGATTGATGATATATAAATTAATTTAAGAAAAGTTATAAAATAAAAAAGTTATTAAAATTTTAGTGAATGTCGCTATTTTATATTTAGGTACCACCTTTGATTAAAAAAAAATACAAAAATAGTAAATAAAATCATAAAACTATAAAATTTATATTTCTAAAATTAGGACAGTGAGAGCTCTAATGGGTTTTTGTTTTGTAAAAAATTTTGATTGGGAAGATCCTCTAAAAATTATGGCAAGGAATGAATTTGTCAGTTTAATGCCTTAGCCAAATCTTGAGAGGTAAAGGCATAGGCTTGGTCTCACCAAGCCTATCCTAACCCAAAATCCAAGGCAAGAAAAAAAATCCCGCCACATGTTGTAAGAAACAAGCACCCATTATTTGAAATTCAAAAAATGGGTACCCGTTTTGAAAAACTATAAGCGACATTCAAAAGCCCCTCAAAAATAAAAATAAAATAAAATTTTAAAAAGTCAAAAATGGCTACCTATTTCTAAAAAATTCAATTTTTTTTATTTTTTCAAAAATAGGTACCAGATTTTAAAAAAATGGGTGCCCATTTTTTAAATTTAGAATCAAGTGCCTAAGCCAACAATGGGTGCCCATTTTTTCAAATTGGGTACTCATTTCATAAGAGGTCTCATTCCACAGAATTGTGACCCAACTTTGTGTATTCACCCTTAATAAATATGAGAGTTCTTATGAAAACATATGTCTATTTGCAAGGTAGATAGATAGATTAGATATCTGAGTATTGTGAGTATCCATGTGTGTGTTAAGACTTAGTTTATGCTCAATGGATAAGGGACTGATCAACTTAGAGGTTACATGTTTTTGTTTTTGCATACCTAGGTTATGTTGATTTAATCTTTAATCAAATATCTTTTCCAATTTATGTTTAAGAATTGAAAAGAGTTACCCTCAGTTAGTTTATCAGGTTCGTGTGTCCTATCAATAGCTATTTCATGTCCATGAATGTCTGCATAAACATACAAGATTCAAGGGTTTTTATCTGTTATCTAGATTCAGTTTTATGCCTTTACACTTGTACCATATAAAGAATATAAGGTCCACTCGCCTAGGTCTTGCAGAACCTGAAGAAGAAGAAGGAGAGTATAGCCTTATAGTTGGCACTGGTGTCTAAATAGGTGCATTGACCATGGGAATTAGTTGCCCCTAGGTGTATGTGTTCTTATCACTGGGTTATTAAAAAACTATTAATTTAGTAGCCAATATAACTTAAAAGAAGCTCTTGAGCAGATTAACATTCTCACTGAAGAAAGAGACAACCTAAAAGAAAGATATGAAGATGCAAAAGACTACATTGGAAAGTTGAAAGGCAAGATTGATTATCTCAAATCCAAAAAGGAACCTAAAGATCAGATAAATGATAGAGATGAAGTCTCAAGATTGATGAAAGAAAATGAGATTATGAAACATGAGTTGAAAATCACTCAATTAAAGCTAAGTTTTAAGAAAGATGATAGCAAAATTGAGTTAGGTCAAAAAATTGAGAATGCGGATCTAAGATCCCATCTGACAAAAGTTACATATGAACTTGAATCCATCAAGTTAGAATATGTGGAACTTGAGAAGTACAAAATTACTATGAAAGAAGAGTTAACCTAGACTAAGCAACAATTAGATAAGATATATATTAGTAGCAAGAATATTAATGGACAATCATATTTTCAGAGACCTTCCTATGATAAGACTGGTCTTGAATATTTTATTGGAGAAAAGTCAGCTAAGAAATCCTAAGAAAGGAACTAGATCCAATTGCTAAGCATCCTAAACATAAGAAAGATTACTATAATAAGATTGAATCAAGTCAATTTGAAGATGCATCAAAAGAAGTTGAACAAGAAAATCAAAGTAAAAAAAATGATGAACCTAAGAAAATTGAGCAAGCTAAATCACCTAAGGAAGTAAGGTATGAATTTAAAGATAGATGTTTTGCATGTAATATAATTGGTCATACGAAAAGGGATTATACATGTAATTCATTCAAACCTATTTCTAATTTATATTGTCATTATTGTCATGGTTTTGGTCATAGAGCAATTGATCATAAGAAACCTAAATTTAATAGTAATAATAGCTATAGTAGAATGTTTAGAGGTACTAATCCTGCAAGAGAAAGAAGGAGATCCAATGAAGGAGCTAATGGATCAAGGAACAACATTTTGTGTTACAAATGTAACAACTTTAGACACATTGTCAGGAATTGCGAAGCACCTATTGACAAACCTAGACCTAATTACAAAAATAATGCACCAATATGTCAGTTTGGTCATGTAGAAAAACTTTGTAAAATGGATATGAGGAACATCAATACGAACCCAAATTTTAGAAGGAACAACAACAAAAATGTTAGAAGGAATGGTAGAAGCAATAATAGTCAGAAAGATGAGTTGAGAGAGAATGTGGAAGAATTCAAAGAAGTATTTGTGAAAGAAAATAACCCATCAAGCTCATACGTAGTATTAGAAGAGAAGTCATTTGATGTACCTAAAGGAAGACTAAATTCTACAATTATATGCAATTTATCCTATTGATAAACTTTTATAACTTCAGAAAGTCAAAAGAAGTAGTAGATGGAAAATTATGAATAACACAGTTAGTATGAGGTATTTAATGATCCATTCAAGTTATAGTTAAGAGCACACATGGTTTGGAGATCGTATATGTGTGCGCAAAAGAGAACAAGTCTACTAGTCATCAGAGAAAACTTTTCATGAATTGTTGTACTTGCACAATTAATGCAGAGATCGATTTGGTAAGATTTAAAGGATGTGAACAAGATCTTGTGTATCATTTGAGCATGTAAAGAGTTAAGGAACAATAAAGAGAAACTTGAAAGTGAATTGAAAGAAAATTGAAGGGGAATTGAAGTGTGAAGTTCAGAGAACCCTAGCTATGTGTAGAATCGAGGTATTTAACATTTTACACAAGAATTGAGTTGTGAATTGAGTTCAAAATTTGGGTATCAAAATGGACAAGTCTTTGATTCACAATGTTGAGGAAGAAGAAAGACCTAAGTTGAAAGTCAATATAGTGAAACATTTATAGGATGACCTTAGCATCATGCTTTCAAAAGTTCTGGAAAGAGTCATTCACCTGGAAGATTTAAGTAGATATTCTAGCTTAAAATTTGAATATATAGGATAAGAACATGTTTCCAAGGAATTCAACCTAATCTATAATCAATATATGAGTTTTAGAAAAGAGTTTGAACATCTAAAGAACAATGACCTAGTGAAAGTTTTGTTCTATTACCAGTTTGACAATAAAGAATGGACTAAAGTCATACTTAGTAAAACTCATGATGGCAAGTTTTGGTTAGGGGATAATATAATAAAAATCTTAGCTAATCTAATTCATGAAGTTATTGATTTATGCAATGAGGGTAGTATACATATAAATGAAAAGAACGTTAAGAAAATAGTACTTGAAAACACAAAATCTATCTATAATGGAAGAGGAATAGTAATAAGCAAAATCAAACAAGATGATGTAAGATTTCTGAGAAGAATCATTGCAATAAAGATATGTTCTAGTTCAAGAAGTGTGACATGGAAATTGGATTCATTCATGTAGCCTGCAAATTTTGCATTGAGAAAGAAAAACTTAACTTGAGAAAAATTCTAAGAGCATAGTTGGTTGAGAACCTTGAAAGGATCAAGAAGGTTAAGAATAGTCAATTTAGATTCCAATTCTTGGTAAGATGTGTTTTTCCATTGGATCAAAATATTTCCTTTAATGTCAGTAGTTAAATTACTTAGAAATGATAAGTGTACCATGGAGAAGATATCAGAGATCCATAATAAGTATCCTATTGATAAGATCAATGACATCGCAAACCTTATCATGAAGACCTTTCAGAATGAAATTAAGGGAAGATACAAAGTACCACCCTCTATGGTAGAGAAGTTCAAAAATGATATTTATTTCATGATTAATATTGATTTCACATATATTAATGTAGTTGATCCTATAATGTTGTATGTTGAGCCACTTAGCTATGAGGTTTCAGAAGAAGAAATTGAGGGATATGCAGAGATGATCCTTAAATATGATAAGGATGAAGGATTTGACATGCTTGGAACCTATGATGAATTAATGCAATCACCAAGTCAGGCATCATTAGAGAAGTCAACTCAAAAAAAAGTTGATTCGGTCTTAAAGAAGTCAATGTTGGAAGCAGGCATGATTGAAGAAGAAATAAGTGTTGTGAAGTAAACCATAACATGGATGAAATAGATTGGTCATCAAGGGATGATGTTTGTGCCACCATTGGCATCAATAGGACCATCTGAAGGTGTTACCATTGTAGTTCCATCTGTGACTACATCAATAGCAACTTATGTAGTAGTTTCATAGGATCAACCACCTATTACACCTGTTATTCAACTATCTAAGCCATCAAAAGAAGAAGAAGTAGAGGTGGTTGAGGTAAAAAGAAAATCAGTCAGATTAGTTGAAGTAAAAAAAAAATCTCCTAATTCCCCTAGGAAGAAAAAAATGAAAGCTATGGCTACAAGACCTAGCAAGGACACAAGGATATAGTGCCAAATATTGCCAAGAAGAAGATGAGAGGACAAAGAGAACCTAAAAAACTTGCAAAGAAGCAACATGAAGTAAGAGCATGAGCACCTTGCAAGTTTACTAAAGACTCGTGAGTCTTATCTTAGGAACAAGACTAGAAGTATACTGATTATGGGAGGTAATTATCTAGAAGTCAATGACAAAGTAGAGAAACCCATAATACAGATGATGGTAGATATAAATGAGGTAGTAGTAGCAGCACCACAAATTACCATGGACACTGACACAATGCAAATTGACAACGCAAAGGTCACAATTGATACAAAAAATGATTGATTCAAGGATTATGGCACTAATGTTGGCAATTTGACCATTTATACTAGCTCAGAAGAAGAGGATGATGAAAAGAAGAATCTAGAAGAAGAAGAAAAGAGAAAAGAAGAGGAAGAAAAGAAAAGATTAAGAAAAGAAGAAGAAAGAAAGGAAGAGGAAGAAAAGAGCAAAAAGAAAGAGAAAGAAAAGAAGAAAAGAAAAGTACACTTGAGAAAGAAGGAGGAAGAACATAAGGAAATTTAGGAGGAAAGAAAGAAATTGGAAGAAGAGAAGAAAAGAAGAAGAAGAATAGAAGAAGAAAAAGGAAGAAGAAGAGAAGAAGAGAAAAGAAGAAGAATAGAATAGTAAAAAGGAAGAAGAAGAGAAGAAATGAAAAGAAGAAGAGGAGAAGAAGAAAAAGGAGGAAGATGAGAAAAAAATTAGTGTACCTAGTTCTTCCAAGACACTCCTTACCTTAGCAACATTAACAGGATCATATGATGATGATCAAATTGAATGGATCTCATCACTCAACAAGATCATCAAGAAGAATAGAAAGGTAAAGAGTCTATAAATCTCTCTAATGGAGGTAATAGAGAGACTGTAGAAGACCTTGACTATAAAGATGACTAAGTCAGATCTCTAGGGCATAGAAAAAGTTATAGTACAAGATTTTGATACAAAATTCACCAACCAATCTGATATTGCAACTATTCAAGTATAGGCCAAACATGATGCATGGATGTTTGAGATTGTCTATCAAAATATCAGAAATGATTTGGGAGCTCTTGATCCATGTGTCAAGGAGCTAAGAAGATGTGAACATGAAGGAAAGGTATTATATGTAAAATGTGCATTAAAATTTAAGTTCAGTAGAGACAAAGATGAAGAGCTAAAGAAGAAGCATGAAGAACTTGAAGTACTAGTAAATTAGCTTCAATGGGCTAGTAAGAAAATTAAAGATATTGAGATAAAGATCGGAAAGACTTATGATGAGATAAGTCTTATTGAGATTAGTAAAGAGATAACTGCCAAAAGATTTTCACTTCTCAGAGAAAATGTGTCTTTGAAAATAGAAACTTTGGAAAGGAAAGTTGAGGAATGTCTTAAGGCCAAGACATTTTCTGAGAAGTTTGTCTATTCATACTTGAATGCAGTTGAAATTGCATCCTATGGACTTTGCACTCTTCTCAGTATATTAGAGGGAGTTAGAGATTCATGGGAAAATAACTTTAATAGTTTAAAGATAAGTTTCGATGACTGTACAACACAACTATCCAGCTAATGCAGAGGTATAGATCCAAATTTTGAATTATATATATGTTTTTAACACCTTTGGCATAGATGTAAAAGGGGGAGTAATATAGGAATATTGTATGATGTATGTAGAAAGGAGGAATAATATATCAAATATAACTATAATCAAAAGGGGAGTTATGAATGAAAATTAGGAGATATAAGGAAAGATGGTTACGTACAATGATCCGCAAGTTTTGAATTTTATATTTTTCATAAAGCCAAATTTTGTAAGGTTTTGATGATTAAAAGTTTTTGGGACTAGGCCAATTTTCTCATATGTTGCCATCAATGCCAAAGGGGGAGATTGTTGGAAATTTGGCCAAGGTAGATATTGAATGTTGTTGTTTATGGCAACATATCTTCAGTATGAAGAAAGAAAACCTTGACGATGAAGTTATGGTATTCATAATTAGAAAATTATCTAAGTATTAGTTAGCTCATCTAGTACAAAAAATTCAATTTTCAAATAAGCAATTGACTGAGGCATTATTGGAATGTGTGCAGTTAGGTACAGATAGTACAAAGTGTGAGGAAAATGTGTTCAAGAGTGTGAGTCAGTATGGTCAATATAGAAGAAGATATGACAGTTTTACCATTTGTGGCAATATACAGACAAAATAGAGCATGACAGGAAATGGTCAATTGTGAGTTAAGGAATTATTTTGTTTACAAAATAATTACTTGACTAATTAGGGATGACATCCAAGATGTTAATTCTAAGAGGAAAATAGTTTATTTTGTATTTTGTAAAGCATGTGAAAGCTTGAAGGTTGACTAGACATTATTTTGAGAATTACTAAGGTATAAAGGAAAGTTTGTAAATGCAAAGTTAATTTAGTTTTGTAAAGAGAAGCAATTGTTATATCATATATTGAAGATATCAACAACAAGCAAGAGGTTTTTATATCTATCTTTTTGTATCAAGGCATTGTATTATATATTGCATGTTTGGGCAGTGGGCTCTTCTTACATACATTTTGTATTTATCTATAACAACTCCTAACAAGGTTGAGGCTTCTAACAAACCCTAAGTCCTATACAAGGACCAAACACTATATGCATGTAATAGACCCCCAACAAGGTCAATATCTTTAACTAGTTTTTTATTAGTGGATCATTTTGTGGGTACCATCCTCACCGTGGTTTTGCCTTGGCCAGGGTTTCCCTAGTTAACAAAATATGGTGTTATGAGTTCTCTTATTACATAGTTATGTTTACTGCTCAATATAATTAGTTTTCTTTCATATGCAAGTTATAAGGAAATTAATAATATCCAGTTTTGGGATAAGGTTTGTAGATGTTGATTTCCCCACCACCTCCTCCTCTCAATATTCCCTAATTCTAAAAGTTTCATCTTTGTTTGGTTTAATGACATATTTATTTGTGAGTTTTTAATTTATGATTGAGTACTTAAATATATTTATCTAGGTATATATAGGTGCGCACTTATATACCCAAATAAATATATTTATGTGTATTACTTCTTGTATGTGGTTTTAGCTCTTGCATGGTTAGTTTGCACAAAGTCTATTTAATGAGTTAAAGGATGAAAAAAAAAAAGAATAAAATTAAAGTAAAATTATTTATGAGGTTTGAACATAGAACCTACCACCTCTTGATTTTACCCCCAACCCACCTACCTAGATCTTCATGAAAAATTAAAAAAGAAAATGGATTTTAACTCGTGACTTAGTAAGACCAAGATATAGACTAGAGATAGTAAAAGGTCACGAGAATGGAACCCTTGACCTAATAAGTGAGATGGTAGAAACTTAACCAATACACAATTAGGTATCCTTTAAATTCAACCTCCTTGACCACCTAGATAACTATCGACTACTTGGAAATATTAAACAAATTATCAACAATAAACAAATAGGTTGATTTAATAAATTAAACTATGGTTGGGATGTTGGTTGCAACAGATGCAACCATTGCAACAACATCCTACTCCCTATAAAATAGGGTCCTTCTTGTGATGCAAAAACATAGGAAAAAATTAAGGCAAAAACTTTACTAAAAACTATAGTAAAAAATCAATATTGGGACTTGGGAACCTAGACAAGGGAATCTCACAGAATCTAGGAGGAAGGAGAAAACCAAGGAGTCTTGGAGCCATAGGATTTTTGCCTAGAAGAGACTATGGGAGTTTGGATTTACACAAATACATCATCATCAACTCTTTTAAATGAATTCAAGTAGGCTTGAAACTACACTTTCTCTCTATTTATCTTGATAATGTCATAAAATATTACTAAAAGATTATTGTATGAAATGCAGGTGTTGTTTTCTAGTTAAAAATGAGTGTATTATTCTCTATAATTTGTAATGTACCTCTTGTATGTTTCTTTGTGTTTTTTTAGTCTATATTTTAGGTTATGGGATGGTTTCCTCTGAGTGGAACTTCTCTGAGAATGGGTTTTGGGAAGAGGTTTCCAACCTAGAGTTCAGCCTAGGGAGGTTCCTAGAACCACTCCTCAATCCCAACCGAATCTAGAAGTTCAACTCAATTCCTTATATTTTTTAGTCTTCTGGATAGATGCACAAATATATTGTACATATGTCTAGGACCACTGGACATATGTGCAGCCTGCAAACACCCAATTGTCACCCTTCTTTCCACCAACCTGAATAGATGCGTAGTTATGGTAAACATATGTACCAAAATAATAAATTTGTAGTCCTACCTAATAGATGTGCAATTCTACTTAACAAAAGCGCAATTCTGGTGAATTTCAAAAAAGCATAGTTAGGGTGAACAAATGTGTAGTCACGACATTGGTATCATTGGATTTTTCATGGGGAAATCTTAATTTGTCAAGTGTTTCATAGTATTCTATGGCCTCATTATATTATGGTTGCAATTCTCATTTTTACCCTTTTGGTTGTGTTGTGGGGCTTTTTTTATGGCTTTCATCCATTTAAGCTCTATTTTTCAATTTATATTTAATTGGAGGATGAGAACTAGTGTCTCTCTCTATATTCATGCTTTAATTTGACCTGATTGGACAATAATGAGCATATGTGTAAAATTGGGGTTTTAATTTTTAAGTTTCCTTACTGTTATATTGTTGGAATTTCCCTGAGAGCTTGTAGCTCAAATTTTATTTGATATATGGGTGCTTAATCCCAATTGGAAAATAGGTTCTCAATTTCATCAAATTCTAAGGTGTTTGATTTTTAGCTTCTTTTGGAATTGCCTTGCTCTACATGCCATCAAGTTTTTGTCTATTGTCTCATTTAACTTAGTTAGAGATTTAATTTTGTAACCCTTGCTACAATAAGCAAGATCGTAGAATCACAATGGTTCAAGGACATTCTGAGGTATTTTATTTTCTAATATGAAGTTTTATTTTCAAATTGAATTTATAGACCTATGAATTTTGTTAGATTCGTTACATTGTGAATCCAAGGATGGTTTGTGAGTTTTGTTGGACCCTTGGTTGTTTGACCATATTCTAGAGTTGGGTTTTCAATTTTATTAAAATTTGAGACATTTGGATTTGTTACGTTTTCACTTGCCTCATTTTGTGTTTCACCTATATTTTGTTAGGATTTTGGCAACAGTTGTTTAGATTATGGAAATGAATTATATTCCATGTTTTCGTTCATGTTATGGTTTTACCTTATGGACATTGGGATTCATGTTGAATTTTTACCTAGATTTAGGTTAGTTGAGTGAGTTCATTATACTTGTTTCATTTATTGCATTCTCATATTGAACCCTTGAGTTTGTATTACTTGATTATATTCATGAATTTGGTTATTCCCACACATGATCACATGTGTGTTTGTATGTTGGGATTAAGTACGAGACTCAAACTCCTGGATATAGGTTGGTGGAGTGATTGTTCATTTGGGGTTGCCAATGGGTACTCATCATGTGATGGGAATGGGTATGTAGGGTAGAAATTTGGAGTGGATTCTCTTGTGTACCTTGGCCCAGAAGTGGACAACAAGGTAACATAAAGAGGTTTAAACAAGTGATAATTAAAATTAATAAATGGGATAGTAAAATTTAATAATAAGATAAGAGAACACCTTTATAATTGTTGAGCACCCTGAGGGAGCCAATTTGAGGGTGCGGTGCCTATACACTTGCTTCTATATGACTTGGTTCAAGGACACATTGTAAGGCCTTATGTTTGGGTTGAGTTACAACGCTAATTGTGTGGCCTCCCAAGGGAGTTGAGTTACCATACCATATAGCATTAGCTTCCAACGCCAAATGAATTACACTCTACTAGAGTCCCTACAAATTTATCCTATAGTGGGCCTCACCAATGACTTGATGTACATGATTATCTTCAAGTCGCATGATCATAGATGTTGGTTTCATACTTTTCTTGGCATGTTAATCTATGGGTGATTGTTTTATGTGATTATGGTCAGGTCACTATCTCCATTAGCATGATGGGAGTGGGCCTGAGGGTACCACATGGTTGGGAGGCACAACTACATACCATTATTAAGGTCTAGTGTACAAGGACCATCTACTTCTAGTTTTGGGTTAGAGTCAAATATTCACTTGGATCCTAAATGTTTATCTAAAGTATATTGTTGCTTGTGATTTATGCTTTTCTTCTAATGCTATGGATATCATGTTATGCATTGTTGTATCTTAAGTTTACTTGATGTTCATGTATCCATTTATCTGGATGCCTAATTATCACTATTATAAATTAGAGATATTGGTAGAATATCATATTAGATATCCTTGATTATATTGCCTTGATGCATATGGATTACTTGATATTTATGTATTCCTAATGTCTGGGGTGGGGTACTTGGTACCTTTTGCTTATCTTGGCATTGTGTATTATGGAATAGATTGGGAATGTGCTTATGATTTAGTATGTTAGGCTTATTTAATCTTTATGTGATGCTCTCGAGTGTTCACTCCTTGACCTGTGCAGATCTGGTACTCCTAGGTGTGGAGGTTTTAATTATTTTTATGCTTATTTTATGCATTTTTGTGTTATTGTCCTCTTGGCATTGTTTGGGAGTGCATCGTTTCATATGACAATGTATTCTAACATATGATAGATACGATCTATCATCTAGTCATGCAACACATTGTACAAGGGCTAGCTGGACTTGTATGAATATAACATTAACTCATCTAGTAGGTGGAGTTTTCTCATATAAGGGCCAATATTGGCTCGTAAGAGACTCCAAGATTTTTTTTTGTACAACATGTTGGTGTTTTAGAAATACAGATCTAAAACAACAGTAGAATACAAAACAAAGGTGGATAAGGGTTGGTTATTTCCCATCTTTAGCAAAACTTATTTTGGATCTGGACCAACTTAACAAAGCACATGGGCTTTCTAGACTTTAGGCTCTGCAAGCCAAGGCAGGTATACCTGGGGATTATATCATTTATTGATTCTCTTTACCCATTAATTATCCCTTTAAGCAGAAAACGGTCTACTATCTTCTTTAAATTGAAAATAACTATTGATTTACAACAACCAACTATAAACTCAAAAGCTATTACAATAAGTGAATGGCCAACATGTAATTCATTCTCATAGACTTTAGGATAATTGATTTGATTTAAATGTGAATTATGCAACTCAATGATTGCCTCAATTTGTCTATGAATTGATGACCAATGCCTTATCCATTGTTATACAAAGTCATATCAGTAAATTTTGATCTATTCTATTGGCTTACAATTAAATATATCAATTTTTAACCCTAATTCCCATTCTTATGATATCCCTCCCATATAATTAGAAACCCTATCAATTCTTAGAAGCATTAACTTAATTTCTTGAATTAAAAGAAATGATGAATTGATAGACAACCTATCCAAGTTGTATTGAACTGAAATGAACTTTTCTCATTTAGTCTCAAAATAACAAGAATATGAAAAAGGAGACAGAAATTTGGGATACGAATGTTTAGTAATTCCTCTCTTGTGTATTAATCTCCATGAGAATGATACATTTATCAAATACAAAACTCAAAATAGAACTCAAAATATAACAGGTAGTTCATTCATTTATCACAATGTTCTTGAGATACAAATTTGAAACAACATCGAATTAACAATAAAATCAAGACCGACTGCAAAATAGTATTAACATTAAAATGAAACAAAAATTGGACCTCAACTCTACATATTGGGAATCCTTTTATAAGAAAAGGATTGCCAACAAGCTACAAATGGGAGGACTCTTGTCAAAATTTGATTCAAAAATTAATACAAAGGCAGTTCAGATATTTTCTCTTTACAAACATTCTTTGTACTTAGACAAAAGATAAGAAGTAGTTTCAAAACTAGCAGATGACATTTTCTCTTTACATGTCTCCAAGATGAGCATGTGTACAACTTTAACAACCTATCATAAACATTTTCTTTTCTATGTTTTGTCTCTTCTACCATCCAATTATGATCTATAACTTCTTTCTATGAGCAAAGCTTTAATTTCTCCAACTGCTTCCCACACATAAATCTCTCTTTTTGTTAGCCCTTAAGTGTCTCTAACCTCATCCAAATCACTAACAACATTATTCCACCTACCATCTATTATGACTCTTGACTCAATTACAAACCAATTAATATCAATTTCCACTTTGAAGAGAGAATCAATTAAATCATTGAAAGTAACATTATCTGCATCATTATCAAAAATGGTTGTTACTCCTCGTAGAGCTAGTATTGAGTCAAAATAATTTGACCACTCCTACCAGTCTTTCAACTTATTTTCAGCATCTAAAATTGGTGGGATGTAAGAATCAATCCCTCCTATCAAAATCTTCATTTTATTTTGCACAATTTGCAACTTACCAGTAAAGAAACCAATTAATTTTTTTACTATCTCTAAACTTTCCTTTAGTGTGAAAATTTTATCGAGAAAATCAGGCTTCTTTTCCATTAACAAAATTAATCTTTCAAAAAATTGATTGTATGGTCCCCATTGGTTAAAAATAGGTGATCTAGCCATAATAGTGCTTCATTGCATATATGCTCAGCACTTTGCAGAGAAATGAAAAGGATATGTGTCTGTTGAGAGATCTTCTTCAAAGTGCCTATCATATGGCTTATCATACATTTTAAAACATTTATTTTTATATCACCACCTTGATGTGGAGCTTTAACATCAATACTCATTCCTTGTGGCTCAGTATCATTTTGCACTTGCCTTGTAGTCTGAGTTGATGTCTCTTGAGTAATCCTTGCTAGTTGCTCACTCCTGACTTATACTCTTCCATGTTTTGTTTCCTTGAGCTACTCCTTTAAAGATGCCACTTCAACTTCTAGCTCCTTGGCCTTTGATTCTAACTCATCTATTTTCTACCCATAGACATAACTATTTTTTAGCTCTTCCTAATACAATTTTCTAATGTCAATGTAATCATGGAAGGTCTTGGCTAATCTAGTCTCAATTTCTTTAACCTTGGCCTCATTCATGAATGAAAAATGTCTCAAGGCCTTTGAGATTTATGTACCAAAATTATTTTTCATGGTTCATAGTATCATGTTTCCTTGAGAAGTGCTCTAAATGTCCATCATCTTTGGCTTGCTTATTTCAAGTGCCATACTCCACACTACCAAGGGCTTAGAGTCTATGTTGAATCGTGACCCTCTTTGAAAATTGTCAACACCAAATGCCTCATAGGAAATCACATTCTCTTTCTACTTGATCTGATCAAGCATAAATGCTTGCTCAAGATCCCAACAAGGCATTAAAAGCATTCCACTCCCTTGTACAAGGTATCTAGCCTCTCTAGGAGTCATTTTCTCACTCTCGAGATCATATGCCTACAATTTATCTATCAGTTCTTGAATCTTCTCCTCAAATTCACCTAGTTTGAGCTTCAAGACCAACTCACCCTGCTTCACTCTGTATAAAAACTTTCAAATTCAGAAAAATTTAGGAATTCATCATCTTCCATGAACTTCTCTACCTGGATGATCCTTTCATCCAGTCTAGTTGATGTTAGTTGTAAGTCAGTCAAAGAATTCTCTGATGTTGTTACTATATCTTGCAAATAATTTTTCCTTAAATCAAAAAAATATAATTGGTTCTTTCTGGGCATTAGTTGCAGTGTCCTCTGATTTACCTTAGCAGGTACATGGATCACTTTTTTCCTCTTGTTGCCCTTGGCTACCCATGACACTGATGTTGGCTCCTCTTCAACTTCCAAAACTACATCAGGCTCAATAGTTTACCCTCCCTTCTTCACCTATTGGCTCTTCAGGCATTTGTGCCATGATATCATCATAATTATCCACCATCTTCCTTAGCTTGTAGGGGTATGGGACATCTAAGTAAAAACCCTTGAAATTTGGGTTTGTCCTCTTCAATTTATTCTCCACCCTCCGGATGTCATTAAATTTTTATTTTATTTTATTTTTGTGGCTTCCCCTTCAGCTACAATGTTTGTAATTAGATCCTCAAGGAGAAATTCCTTAGTAGCAGGCAACACATAACACCTGATCTCTTTTAGAGCATTTCTCATGAAGTTTTATGAGTCATACATTCTATATGGGGTAGTAGATAAGTTATAATGCCTAAGGAAAGCATGGATTTGATCTAGAGATGCTTTTTCCAATTGAAAAGTCTCCTATCCTAAAACATCTACATAAAAAGGTTCCCTTGTGCAATTTTGGCCCTAAGAATTCCTTATTTACCATGACCAACTGCCATAAAAATTCAATGATTGCAAGCCAAGGAACGATATACTTTGGTAATACATGAGGTGGTTTGGGATATGCATAAACTCTCATAAGAGAAAAAGTTTGGAACAAGAATATATCACCCCAATTGTGATCTAATCTCTTTTGTTCAAGCAAAAGGTTTGTTCTTAATAAACTTTTCCAAATTTTAGGGGCCCTAAAGAAGTTGGGATCTAACATTCTCATTATTACTACACTAAATTTATTGAAAAAATAAATACAATCAGAGTAGTGGTAATTTTTCCCACACCCATGTCCACAATTGTATTGGCAGCACTCCATTCTCATCAGATGTCTGATCAATGAAATCTGGATTAATGTATCCCACCTTCTTGTACAAGATAAGATGCATCAACAATGAATAATGGTGGAATCTAAAATTACCCAATTCTCCTCTCTATGTTGATTCAATTTGTCATTGCATCTTCTCAATGATGTAAGCCACATAATTCTATTCCACATTGTGGAAGGCATCATGCACATCCCAGGCTATAATGTATATTGATCCATACATCATATCTGAGCCATCACTTCCCACTACCTTTTAGACACCATATAAAATCTTTTGAAAGTAATTCTTGAACTTGCTCACAGGAATCATTTTCTCTACCTTCTTAGGAAAATCCCCTACCCTTTTGAGGTCCATAGGGATATGATGCATCATTTCTTTTTGAGTGTAAGCACTCATATTTCTCTCAAATTTTCCTTGAAGATCATCTATATCAATTTGGACACTACTCTAACCTTCAAGTCCAAAAGCTTCAATGAATGAAGCATGGTATAGTGTACAAAGAATACTTGTATCATGTCAGTGGAATGATTTGGTTTTTGGATTGTATGACTTGATTAGGGCTTTCACCAAATCAACATCCACATATACTTTTGGGAATAATAGCTTCGCCATATTTCTTCTCCATGGGCTGCAAATGGGGATCTTCTCAAACCTATTATTGTAAAAGTATCTGAACAATTCGTATCCATTTACACTAGCGAAAGTTGCATCTCTACAAAATGTGTATGGGTCTCTCAAATCATGATCATTTGTAGAAATGGCATTCAAAAAGTTTGGGAATACCTTCATCCATTCATTTTCATATTTATTTGGCTTTCTCTGCTGAGTTTTTCCTCCTTTTGAGGTTGACATTTCTACAACTTCCATGTCTTTAGCTTGGATCTCTTGTACCTCTTTCTCTAACATATTTTCTACAAATAAGATCTGAAATCTCTACCTGCAAATAAAAACTAAGAGCTCTACAACTTCTATCTGAAAGCTCTACAACTTCTCAAATTCTTCGTGCTTTGTAAATGGTATCTTGTTTCAGCCTGGAAAGTGTCTTTTATGTCCTGTATACTTCATCAATTTCTTTTTTGTGTTGATTTCCTGCATGCACAAGCTTTAATTCTCAATTTTTTTGTCACCTCATGGAGCATCAACTTGATTATCCAACTCAACACTTTATTGTACTTTTAAAACCTTATTGGTTGAAACCTTTCTGTTGTTTTCCATTTCAAAGAAAGAAAAATTACTTTTTCATGTCATATTTAGGGCTTGTGATCTTACGCCTTTTATTTGAAATTCAAACCCTTCATAACCTTGTAGACAAGAACAATCACCCTTACGATCTTACATTCAATCCCTTTTTTGTATCAGTGGAAAGGTCTTTTATACTCCTTATGGCCTTACACTCATTATTTTATCATAAGATTGGAAACATTATTTGCAATATTGTTTTCAAATTGTGAACTCACACCTGGCAATCTACAACCATCTGCATAGCATCGGTATTGTGTAGTCAAACCTTTACGATCTTACACTTCAATGATACCCATAGCATCGAGGCTTTTCTCCTACCATCTTATGATCTTATGCTAACAGTTAGACAACCTCCATCATAAATTTGGGAGCTTTTCTTCTAATTATTGTCCTAACCCTTTGATTATACAATAATAGTTACCTTTATTACTTATCATAACCTTAGAGGCCCTAACTTTAGATTTAGTTTAGCCTCACGATCCTATGCTTGACTCTTCATCATGTCTTTGTATCTTACCTCGTGATCTTATGATCTTTCACTTTTCGTATTCGTAGAAGTCTTTATTGACATGTGCTCAAATCTTCTATGCATATGTGCTAGGCCCCACACTATAATATTGTAGGCATCATATGACTTGAAACTCTACACTTTATGATCTCCCACTTTAGATTTATGTGTATGGTTAGGACTCTATAGAAAAAGATTTACGCTTCTCCTTTCATCGTAAAGTTGTAACACCTACTGATCTTCATAAAAATACTTATGATGCTATGCTATCATCATGCGCATAAGATCATAACCCATGTAAAGTAATTCTACACCTTTACGCTTATGTTAGATATTGTGATATCGGGAAACACATGAATTATCACTTATGATCTTGCACTAAACCTTATTTTGTAACATCAACAGACCAGAAATCTTAGACTTACGATTCCACTATAATGAATCTAATTGTGAGATCCTAAAGAGATAAGGAAATTGTGAAAATCAAATGTGATTTCTCGCTAGACACAAAATATAGGGTTTGAACCAACCAGATAATGGAATAAGAAAATTTTCAATGATAAGCATGGGTCACAAGTCTTGGAACATTTGGATGATCCTAGATTTTTAAAAATGGTGGTGACTTGTGACCCGTGCTTATCGTTGAAATAGGGTTTAAACTAACCAGATAATGGAATAAGAAAATTTTCAATGATAAGCACAAGTCACAAGTCATGGAAGTCTTGGTCACATCTAAAGATTCCATATCATGAGAAGCTCCTAAATATATAAGCCATCTCACAAAATTATGATATATAATAGGAAAAAGAACTCATCCTTTCCACATCTATTCTTACATGTCCTAATATTGCATATCTTTTCCTTATAAAATATTATAACTGTGAAGAAAAATTTAAAGTAGGCATTCTTGAAAGAAAATTAATTCTATTCTTTTTTAGTAGATGCTTCAATTCATCAATATCCTTCTTATAGAAATGGTATTTTTCATGCTCAATGTTCTTGCAACATGACCAAGTAGGATTCCAGTTTTTATATGTTTCTCCCTTGGGAGAGGATGTAGAATCTCCTTGTTGAGGAAAGGAAGAATGGTATTAATTTTTGTATGGCTTAGGATTTGATTTCTTCAATGTCTTGTCAGATCCTATTTCATGAAGAACCATCAACATATTTGACTTGGATGGCTTTAGAATACCAATTGCGATCAAATTTATTTTTTGAAGAATTAACATCTATAGTCATGAATCAAATTATGGTGTATAATAAGCACCTACCTCTTCACCTAGTGTTTCCACATATGCTCCACCTCTCATGACTTAACTATTTCAGATATCAAAGCTACACATTTTAAACTCCTAAAAGAATTTATAATATTATCATTCCCCCTCCTTCTAGTGTTCCATTTGTTTCACAACTTGCATCCACACCTATATACAACAATCTCCCATTTTTATATTCTAACCTTCCTTCCATTTCCCATAATGGTTTTAACCTTTCACATATGTCTCATACAAATCTCTCAACCAAATCCATTATCAATAGTATTCCTTAATTTATTTTTCATCGTTGTAATAAAAAATTGCCTCCATGAATAAATCTTGATTTAACATTCCTACATGTGACATTGATAGCCTTTTGTCCTTGGATATGATATCTATTTTGTTATCCCCTAATACATGAAAATACCTCACTTGGAGGCTTACAATGGTAAATGTGATCCCTTGACCCATTTTAAGACCTTTCAAATGTTGTATCTAGTGAATTCTCTCATGATCATAGGTTCATGGTTAAACTATTGACTAGAACCTTTCAAGATAAACCTTGCAATGATATTGTTATCAATTTTAAATTCTATTTGAATTCTCCTATTTTATTCATTTGTGTGGATTGCTTCATAATTATCAATTTTAATGATAAGAACAGGTCACAAGTCACCACCATTTTTTTATGGGGAATCATGCATATATGAATGTGATTATAAAAGGATCTATTGATATTGAGGATGAAACCTTCCATGTTGTGTTGTTTGTACCTAACTTGACCAATAATACTATTTTCATCTATCAAATCACTCATGGTGTAGTAAGGAAGAGTTCATTCTTGATTTAGTTATCATCATAGACTTGATGAGTGGAACTATTGCTTCTATTAAGCTAATGGATCACACATTTTTGTTGTACTCCTTTTTATAGTTTGTTCTTATTGACGACTTTAACTCTTCAAATAATGGTCATACTTCTAGTGTGGATATCAATCTTGAGGAGAAATTTGTTTACTTTAACCCAACTATTCACATATAACCCAATTCTTAAGCCTTTCATTCCATCTTATCCTTTTGAGACTACATTTGATATTTCTATAGATGATTCTAATGTTGACATAGTTATGATTTTTTCTGATTCAACAAAACAAGGCATGCATGGTCTTCCAAACACAATTCCTTGGGACTAATATTAGATGTTATAGGTTTATTTTTGGATTTGTTTATTAAAAATTTAGGAAATACTATTGATGATATTCATCTACTATTTTATGGAGATGGACCTTATTTAATTGTCATGAGGGTGGAATTTGACCCTCTTCTTTATTCTTTATGTGATTATCCTTCACAATTTGACATGAGCATGGATACTTTAGACCAATTCTTGGAGGAGGTCTATTTATCCTTAGGATGAGATATTTGAGTCCGTGGATGAGTTGTTTTGCATTTATCTTCACTGGATCTTGTATTGTCTTTTAGTAGTGTGGCCTAGTAAATGATATTTAAATGAGATAACTTTCATCACCAACAAGGGGGACACTAGAGAAACTTTCAAATACTACATCCATATTGGGATTTATTCCTACATATTTCTTTCAAGACTAGGGAGACTTTATTCATACACCTTTGGTTCTATTTCCCTAAGTGGAGGAACATTGAGAATTTTATGATCGTGGATCATCTTCTACATCCAATCTGGAGCATATACCATTGGTGTACACTATAAATTGGTGACGAGCTACTTAGTCTCTCGTTGTATCTCTTATGGGTGGGATTTTTTCCTCACACAAGGTTTTTTCTTTCCCATTCTTATTTGAGAGGTTATTTATATTTCTTCTGTCTTTTGAGAAAAAAATTCTTTTACACTAGGATTTATTCATTTTTCCCATTTACAAGATATTGCATTGCATTTGTACATGGGTACCTAACAAGTCCTTTTAATCAATCTCAATCATTGTATGCATACATTCTTTCTAACTTGCATTAAAGGGGAGTGTTGATGCATTCAAGTACTGTACCTATCATTTTATTCTTGTGAAACATAAACATGTGTATTATTTAAGTTTACTTAGGGATCATATAAGAGATTTTAGGAGCATTTCCACTTTATCTGGTGTTATCATGTTACCAGATTCCACTTTATGTGGTGACTCCACCTTTAGTTCACGTATCACTTTATCACCTTCCACCTTTAGTTGAAGTTTTGTAAATACTTTGTTCTATTTTTTAGGGTGATTCACCTTTAGTGCACATGTAACTCCACATTAGGTGGGTGATATATTATCTTTAAATTACCATGTCATAAGATCACAACAATTTTTGTAATCTTATGGTTCTTATGTACCTTTGTAATTTATTTAACCAATCGGTCTACTTATAATATCATTCCAATTGATTGTGTTGCACTTATGTGTTGAGAATATAGTTTATTCTTGTAATACGCAATCTCTCTTATTTTTGTGCTTTCTATTTGTCTTGAAAATCTTGGGAGTTATCTCCAAAGCCAAATCTTATGTACCTCTACTCTATTAGGAAAAAAAAATTTGATTAAAGTATAGTACAAATTTTCAAAAATAAATTACTCATTTTATAGATGATTAGTTATTAGTAATGTACAAATTAGATCATAATCTAAAAGTTGGAATAAGAATGACTAGTCTAGACATTAATAATTGGTACCTAAATAATATTTGTATTGCATAAATTCAGTTGATTTTTCAAGTTGAGTTCTTAACCTATGATATTCTTGAGGAATTGTAACTTTAATAAAGAATATTCTTAATTTATAACATAGATAGGTTTTCATCAAAGAAGTCAATGTGCAAGAGACAACTTGCAAATCTAAAGAAGAATTATGTGAGTTTCTCTTCATCCTTTTTTATTTGATTACTTATTTAACTTATTTCATGTCAATGATTAATAATTTCTCAAATTTATATAGATTCATTTTTTGTTATCTTCTTAGTTTACATCGTAACCTACATATAGTCACAATGACTCTACATATCTAGCAAATATGAATGTAGTCGCAATAATTTTACAACATATAAACTAGAAACAAGATTGTCTTGTTGATTTTAACTTTGTTTGTAGCCATCATAGTACTCCTCGATTCTTATTAGGATTAGATATCATGCTAATGCAAGTTATATGTTTGCTTACTTTAATTCTCCAATTTGTAACATATATTGACAAACATGTGATGGATCCTTAAATACTATGTACCAAAAATGTTGTTAGTTCCTCATGAGGCACATATTATGTTTAACAAGTGGGACAATCAAAAGGTTATTGGGATACATCGTACGTTTAAAAAGTTTTGATCATTTTATATAAGAAAAATTAACTATCAAAAACCAAGTTACAATGTTTTCATGCATAAAGTCTGGCACAAAATGTGATATTGTGAAGTCAACTAAATATATAAATATGGAATACAAGCAGATCTATATGGATTCCTAACAAGTCTTTGAAATCCATCTTAATGGATGATATATTGGGTCATTCCAATTAAGCATGGTCACAAGAATTTGTATGATATGCTTAACAAGTCCTTAATAATGACATTTGCCATAACTTTTATGAAAGCTCAATATAGAAGACATCGTCAAGCTCTCCTCAATTTATAGGCACATTATAAGCCACTAAGTATATTGTGTCAAATGTGCAATATTTTTCTTGTCATTTTTAGTCTACATTGTTGTCCTTGAAAAATATTTAGCATAAACTATAACATTAGTAGGTCATTAGAAACTAAGTGGGAATATAGAATAAATATCACAATCATACAGTTATTTAGATAAAGCACTCATTAAATCCACACAAACAGGATAGTAGTCTTTTCTATGTTTGAAATAGCCACAATCAACCCTTTTGTGGATTCAAACATGTTTCATTAAAGTTCTACCATATATTTCAACTATTGACACATATTGATGTAGCATTGCTTATCATATAATTGAAAGAGGAAATTTTTTGAATTAAGTTCACAATTTTTAAAACATATTTTATAGATCTAACATTAGAGACATAAGATCTGATAAATAACAAAAAAAAATTAAAACAATTGGATAATCTAGGAATTGTTGCCTATCAAAATAAATCAACTTACATAATAATAAAAATAAAGGCTCAAAGATAATTAAAAACTCAAACTATAAAATATGATACTTAGACTATTATAAAGAAGGTGGGTGATAATGTATTTGGACCAATCCTGTCATTTTATATCTAGTCTCTTGTCATTAACTGGTTTATATCTAGTCTCTTATCATTCATTTTTTACCTCTTTATACACAATAGATGTTGTCAAACAACCATAAAGCAAAAAAAAATAGATTTCTTATTTACAACTAATTACCACATTCCACTCTATTGAGTCCTTGAGAATTAAAATGGTTCCTTTGATAGAGTAAATAGAATCCAAGAATCCCATTTTCTTTTTCTCGTAGACAAATGAATGGTCTAGATTAAAAACGGAATAGTTTAGTTAATTTACACATTATTTCTATTATAATCTATTTTGAGATTAATAAAATAATAACTATATTTTAATTCTTTATTATAAATTATATTTATAATTTTGATAATTAAATGATAATTTGTTATATAATTTGAAAATATGACTTTTTAATATTTTTATTATAATGTTGACTAATCAGAAGTGTTTTGATATTTAATATTTTTGACTATTTTAGAACATTCTTACTTTAAATTATTAGACAAATTAATGTATTCATTTCAACATGGACTGATCATAGATCATGATTCATCGCCAAGACTAGATGATGTTATAGAAGGAAATAATTGAAAATATACACATTCTATGATCCATCTTATATATTCCACCATCCCATGAAATTACGTTTTTGGGTGGCAAGGTCTGCGCAGATATCTGTAAGAATGTTTTATGTCTTGTTATTTAGTTGGTTACCAGCTCTTATCTCACAAGATAAAATTTGTACAGTCTATGGCAATAACATATATAGATTTATAGATTTTGATTGTGTAACATATTTTAACATTAACATTTTAAATCATACTCTATGATTCATAATGGAAACAAAATAATATTAGAAAACATTTTAAATCATATTCTATATTTCATTATTAAAATATAGTACTGAAAATTCAGTTCATATTCTAGATCCATAAACATACTACAAGACATTCTACACTATACCCCATGATTCATATGATAATAGCAAAGAAGAGAATGGCCAAAATGTAATATATCCTTCGCCAATTTTTCTCTGTTGCTCTCCTTTGGAATGTTGGTTGTAATAGAAATAAGTTAAAATAGGATGGTCCAATCAGATTTATAAGAAAAACGTGGACCATATCTTCATTTCTATTCTCACACTAATTTGTCGCTCTTGTCACTTATTTGTAATCAACTCCTTATCACTGTTCACATCGTTTCATTTGAATACTCATTCATGGATTTTGATGGGACTGTACAGTTGGTAGGGATATAAGATCCTTATGCTTCATATGCTACAGTCACTCTCTCTCTCTCTCTACATATATAGCGATAATACTTCTTATAATCCATTATCAATATGATACAGATGCCAAAACTCATCCAGATAACAATGTCAAAATATTTCCACAAATTTATACTACTGTTGCTGTTTTCCTAATTGGGTGTAAGTTTTTTTTAGCTTTTATATGTTTAGATTATATTCAGTATTTTATTATCAAAATCTCAATTTTTTTCTTTTTGTACTTTCTAATATTTTGATTTTGGTACTTTCTGATATTTTGATTTCTGAGTAAATGTGATCCAAAACTTTTCTCTCATTTTGATGATGGTGATTGGAAATCGTTTTGGATTACAGATTCTGAAAACAAAATTACACATTTCAAATAGACTAAGCAGACAGTGCTAAAATATGGGTAATATCCCTCTAACCTCTTACATAATCACAGAAAGAGATAGAATAAAATCTGATTCAGTCAAACAAAAGGCTGAAAAACGGATCTGTGTGCCAAGTTGAAGCAAGTTATTATGTTTATCTCACAATAAGTAGCAACGCTTATTATTGTTTTGTTATAACTGCAAGCATTTATACCGGCACATTCTATAAATAGACCTGGACAGATATCTTGCTAAGCTTTTTCAAATTTTACAATATATTGGTAGTCTAAAAATGGTAAAAAAACAGATTAGGTTTAACAGTTTTGGGAATATAATGGCGTACCTGCAAAACGAAAACAAGAGTGGTATGTAAATATGCGTAGGTATCCTTCTCTTCCGCAGAACCTCCTGATCTGGAGAAAATGAATCTGACGCCTCCCAACCAGCGTTTATTACCGGCCCACTGATTTACAGAAAGAATCTGCTTTCATACCCAAACAAATATGACCTCTCTCGGGCTTTTCAATGGTACTCATATCACATGATCATGTTGATGCCATTTTTTATTGTTTATTTTGCAACCAATGATTTTACTGCGATAATTGGATCTATTTAAGAGAATGTTTATATATATATATATATATCAATTTTGTAGTTTTTAATAGATTTATTGATTATTATTTTTTAGTATGGAATTTATGATTTTTTAAAAGAAGTTTATCTATTTAGTATATATTGTATTTAGGCAAGGATAAGTATTTTTAATGAGGTGGCTCATTTCAAAAAATATTTTTTTCCAAATTAAGTAAGACCTCATATTTTGTTTATCTCATCTACAATCTTTGCAAATGTGATTTTCTCTTATCTAGAACACATCTATTAGAACCTCTAGAAAATTTTATATTAAGAAAGTCTTGCTTTGATACTATTTAGTGTAAGCTCGGTACCTAGGGTACAATAAAAGACAAGTTACCAAAGCAACCTAAATAATTGTTTTGGATCATATTGAAATATCAAGTTAAAATAACAATTCATTAATTTATATTAAAAGAGGCGTAACTCACGAAAGACAAAACCATTAATTACCCCACATCATAACCAAAGTTATCTACAACTGATTGTCAACTCACGAAAGACAAAACCATTAATTACCCCACATCATAACCAAAGTGATCTACAAATAATTGTCAACTTATCCCTCCCCTTAACATCAAAAACCCAACCTAGCATAATCAATTAATCCCCACACCTTTCCTACTATAGTTAATACTCACAATAGTAAGAAAACTATTGATGAAAAGAAAAGAAAAGTAATTTCTATCTGCCCTCCTACAAAATTCAAAAAAAAATAACAATCATCAAAGTTTTGTGTCAAGCAGGACCAGTTTTAAAAACATAAACACGTGGATTACAAGGATCCTCCAGCAACAATAGAACAAAATTAATGGGAGAGGCCTTCAATGACTTATAAATCTAGTGAGAAAAAAAATCATTGTCACAATACACAAATGAAATAGCTATGATCTATGCCCATAATCGGTGAAGTTTAAAATTAATTTCAAGTTCTTGAGTTCCATTTATTTTGCAATGTCCCATTATTTTTAGATGACCTAGACAATGTCCTCTTTTGTCTTATAAACATGTTTTCCACTTGCATATGATGTAGGAATTTTTTTTGAAGAATATATTGACATTATATTATTATATATCTTTTTATCCCTTTTAGCCATTTATGTTTTTCTTCTTTGTTAGAGCCAAGATAAACCAAATGAATAATAACTAGATTGAGCTACAAAAGTCAAGTGTATGCTCTACAATAGTCTAGTATGATTATCAAAATAGATGAGAGCAATGACATACTTCGATGAATATCTCTCCGTGTGTAAAATTTACAATGAATCCTTACATATATAGGAAAGCTAGAGGAGGCATGCAACTTATTACCACTCTAATGAAAGATTTTTTGTTATCTCACTTGATGATTGGAAATTGTGCATAGAAAAGATGTCTCACAAAGTGGTATGCATGTCTCAACTACATGAGGTGAGACAAATCACCAAATAATGACTAAATAAACTTAAGTTAATGTGTTCATGCATCTCCTAAGAAGTGATTAACTATTTACACTAACATTCCTATCCTTAGATGTCATCATGAATGGAATGGTAACGGTCCTCAATCATTAAACCCTCTCTATTTAAGATCATAATTAAACAAGATTACTAAGTATGAAACTTGTGTTTGATTCCAAAGCTTGTCACATCATCTTGGTTGATACCTATAAACACAATTTGCTTCATTCTAAACAAATTAATGAATTCATTCTCTACATATTTGATGAAAATTCAAATGAATTAATGAAACCAAGAATAGATATGCAAAAAATAAGAACCTTTGAGGAAAGTTGGAATTTATTGTACAACAACTAGCAAAATTTTCACAATTAAGTGAAATATTTATGCAACAACTCCAAACCTTAATTTGGAGAAAGGGAATTGTTGCATAGACATATCAGACTTATTTGCATGTTTTTTGTATTTAATTACTGAGTAATATAATATAGTAATTATGAACTCAGCTGCAATAAACGTTTTGATCAAGATCCTAATTGATGCCACATATAAGAGCTCGTGATTGTAGGTGTAACATGCTTCTATGCAACTGGAACTCTTGGAAGATGATACCACGTCAAATGATCTCTATGCTCAGATGCACAACACACTAGAGAGATGTTGGCAAGTAGTACAACTTTGGGAAGAATTGGAACCTTCGACATCGATGGGGCCAGGAGAAGATGAGACAACTTTTGAAAACATTTTTAGGGATGGAGATGGGCTTCTTCAGGAGAGGAACCCCAATCAATTGAACTGATTCACAACACATTGAACCTACTAGTGCGAGCAGGCAGCACAGGCGTCAAGACACCGCCACGAGTTAAGTGGGGGAGGATGTAACAGACCTGCAGTCTAGGCCGACTTTGTCACTTACTTGTCTTGTTTAGAATTGGCTAACTGGACATTTTATTGTTGTTCTTTATCTCAACGGCTCAATCACTTTGCTAAGGCAGCTTAGTGCTAGCCATTGCACATTGGAGAATGCATTGGGTTGGGTGTATCAAGTTTCATTGGGCAATGTTGTAACCACTTGAGTCATGTGAGCTATTGCTAAAATGCATCGGCCTCATAGTTGGGCCCTATTTCATAATGGGTTTAGTATAGGATGGACCCCTTAGCTATTATGCTTACTTACATTGGAGTTTGCAGCCGGATAGGGCAGGACCTATCTTTCTAATGATCAAATCTTGGAATTTCACCCAAGGCACTCTACTATTTAAGGAGACCTTATGCATTGCTCAAATCATCAAGGAAGGAAGGCAAATCAATCGATCAAGGAATGATCAGGACATGAAGAAAGTGAACTTTGGAGTCTTTGGAGTGAGGAGTGGTGCCAAACAAAGAAGTGCAAGAGCTGGTCTTGGCACTTAGTCTTTTGGTCTTCTTGTTCTTGGAGGCATTTGGTATTGAGCTAGAAGCTCACTTTGTAATAACGGTTCTTGTCAAGCTCTTTTGGCATAAACATACTTGGGGGCGATTTGTGTTTTTAAACATAGCATCCTATCTAGTATTGCCTTCTAATCTAGTTTACATTGATCATATTGGATATTTGGGGAACTTGCCCCACCATACATATTTGGTCTGTGTTATCTTGCCTTGGGCATCATTGCAACTCCTTTCTAACTAATATGTGCTCATTATATGTCTGGACTTGACAAAAAAAAAATTATGTACATGTGAGAAAAGATTTAAAAATAAGTATAACCCAAGTTTAAATCATGAATCATATTTAAAAAGAACATAATCACAATCATGCAATGAGATATCATTATCTAAAGGTTCATAATTAGGAGTGAAAATGACTTTGTATGAGAAAATGTGTGGATAGAAAACTTAAACATGTTTCATGAGTAGTAGTTGACAAGAGTCTATATGTCATATAAAAAGGCCTATATAAGAGCACCTATTAATTGGAAAGCAAAAATGTTGATGGCACAACTTAGAACTAGTTCACATCGACTGCGATGTGAAACTAGTAGATGACAAGTTCCAAAGGAAGAGTGGGCAAACAGAACATGTTTGTTCTGTAATATGGGAACAGTTGAGACAGAGCAACACTTTGTCAAGGAGTGCCTGGCATACAACGACATTAGATCTGGTTATACAGAGATATTGCAGAACAAGGACTTCAACTATCTATTCGAGGAAGATCAAGTGAAGAGAACAACGGATTTGATTATCAAACTTCAGAGAAGGAGAGACAAGTTAACCAAAACTTTGCAACTAACTAGTTTCGCTCTTGTCTCGGGAGGGTGATTGCGTGGGTCCCATAGGCTACTTTAGTCTCATGGACTTCATTAAAATCTATCATATCATATCAATGGGTGGAACTTTTAGCACTCATTGCATCTAGGTGATGCTCCTTCGAGGTCATCCATCCAAGCACTACTCCATCTCAAACTTGCTTAACCACAAAATTTCTTCCATACTTAAGCCCACTCTACTCACAACCCCATTTGCAAAACCTTCAATAGTTGTTGTGCCTTATGAGTGATTCATTAGAAAACCCCTTGAGCTCATCAACTTGTAAGTAGGAGATATTTTCCACAAATAATCAAACTCATAGTTAGTTTAGACAACCTCTCTCACCATCAGGCAAATAGAATAAATACTAAAGTGTTCCATTTATTATCAATATTAAAGCAACCAGAAAAAGATTGTTCTAAACCAAATTTTCTAGAGAGCCAAGCTCCATAAATAATTTATTCTTAGAACTTAAATAAAGAAAAACAAAAAGATAGAGATAACTTAGAATGTGAATATTAATATCTTAAACAACTCATCTAATAATTGTCATTGAAGTTCCTTCAATTCAATTCAATTCCATTGCATAGCTAGCCAGTACACCGAACACTTTGTAGACATATGAAACACTGATGTGATTACACAAAAAGAAGAAAATCTAAACTGTGGACTACTCCCATTCTGGAGGCGACAGTCGAATCAATTTGATACAGATAACCTTTTCAAATTTCAAAAGAGCTTTTCAGTACAGACAACTATTTATTCTTTCAGCACAGTGGAAATCTTCTTTTTGCCCTGTAATGGCCCTACATGATTACAAGCACCGAGTACGTTCATATATTTTACTATAATGAAACTCTGCGTACATGGACGTGTGTAAAACAACCAGAGGATGACTGATATTGATAGCTGTAGAGTATCAAATTGGAAAGAAGGCCTGTACCGTTTAGCAGAAAAAGTAGATTGAACGCTGTGAATTGACAGGAACCTGAGCATTTCACATGGCTTGCCGACTAGTATTATCAGTACGTTGTTGTAGATATTTCATCATCTTGTCATAGATGATAATAGTGAGTTTGTAATTGACACAAAGGAAAAATCATTTCACTTATGAATTATTTGGGTTTTTGTGTACAATTTCTGGATTCACGAGCTAGGATGTGGGGACCCTTCCTGCCAAATATGGCAGGCACTGCAGGGCCTCGACTGTGCTGACAGCTATTCTTCGCTCTTGTCATTCAACTCCTACAATAGGTTATGATTTTATATATATAGTAACATAAGTAGTTATTGATAGTATTTTGGTTTGTAATGGATGAGTCAAAAGATATATAGAATGTAATTGGGGAAATTGTGTACATATTTATTCAGTCGATAGGCTTATTGTGGGAGCTTTGCTCTGCAATTTGCTTTTATTTATTAAGTCGATAGGCTTATTGTGGGAGCTTTGCTCCTCAATTTGCTTTTTTTGCACGGAAATGTTGTAAGACTGGACGAAAATATTGTAAGACTTCACAGTTTTATGATTTTCCGTTGATCTAAAAGACTCAGTTAAAAAAATTTGGAATTTCCTTTATCATTGTTACTTTTGTAAGAAAGTTTCTAACTTTTATTTCTTCTTCAAAAGTTTCTATTTCTTCTTCTATTTAACTTAAATGTTTATCAATTAACCTATTTTTTCTCTCATTTCTGACATTGTGTAGGTTCTATTGGATTTCCTGTCAACAATTTTGGTTATTCTATCTTCTGTGCATGTTCAATGTTTTTTTTTCATATATGCAGTTATTATAATGCCATAAGTTTATATACTGGTTTGAATTGCTTGACAAGTTTATCATAATAATAAGTACATAATGAGTAGTTACAAAATGTATACATATAGATTATAACAAGTTTATATATTCGTTTGAATTGTTTGACAAGTTTCATATAGTAATAAATGCATAGTGAGCAATTACAAAATGCATGCATATTGATTATAGAGAAGTTGAGGAAGCAAATAGAAATGGTAATACATGCATGACAAAAAATAAATATGAACAAGATTAAATCATATTAGTTTTGTTTCAATTTATATATTGTTCAAATCATTTTTGATAGCCTTGATTTGATTTGCAAATATATCCATTTCTAAATATATGTACTCATAAATCTGTGTTATTTATGAAAGATCTTGAAAATCTATTATTTTTATTATCAAATATATTGTGAGAATATAACTTATAGAGCTATCCATTATGTAAATCCTAGCAATAACCATAATCTCAATCCTAACTATAATCATCATCCCAATTTTAACAATAATCATTTTCCCAAACCCTTAACCCTAGGCTAAACTTTAATCCAAACTTTAACCATAATGTAACTACAATGTGACCTTAACTATGGCTTAAACCTTGAACATAATCTTAATCCTAACTTTTCAATATTGTCTATGGATTGAAAATTGTATTCACCTACTAAAAATATCCATCTATCTTAATAAATTAACCATTAACCTAAAATTAAGCTTTATTAAATCATACTTAGAAATTGAACCCTTACTCTAGAAATAATGAGTTTTCAATATTGTCCAAAATCTTCTCCAATAAATTAAGCTTTTAACCTAACTTGAATACTTACACATAAACAAGTTAACCCTAATCTTACACTATGTAATTGATTTTAAGAAATGTTTGTGTACTATTGCATTAATCCCCACACCCATAATTGCATCCATCACAAATATACAATAATGACCTATTCATGGGAGGGATGGAGGGAGAGAGGATTCATGTGGGTGTGTGAGGTGGGTTAACATGTCATGTTTTTCACCTCAATGTTTTATTGCCAATGACATGATTTGACTACTAGTGACAATAATTAGGTACCATGACTGAATATTCAATTTTAAGTGACTTTTTTGTCTCTATAAACATGTCACCAATGCATCATGTGCTCATTTATCACTTGCAAGGGTATGATTTGTCCCTTCCATGAACTTGTTTGACCTTTTTCTTTCTTTCATGAATTAAGTTTCTTATAGAGTTCATATTTTAATTTTATTCTATTTATTCTACACATTTATAGTTCCTAACTTCACTTTGGTTGGGGTTAGAATTTCATGGTGTAAATATATAAATGATGTCTCTTTAAATATTGTAAATGTTTAGGGGTTCTCCTATATTCTCTTTTAGGGGGTATCCTTGTAACATTTTTTTTTTGTTTTCCTTAGATTGATGCAAAAGTGTGTTTTTACCTTTTTCTCACCATTGTGTTGTCTTTTGCATTTTTATTGCCTTATAGTGAATGTTAAGTTTCTATCTTTCAAGTTTTTATGCTTGTGTCATAATTTATCATGAATAATGTAGTATTAATATAACTCTCCTTGCAAAATTTAATTAGTTCAAACTTGCACATGAATCCTTAAGAGCTAGATTATAGTTTATATCTATGTATGTTAGGGATTTTTATTGACTTTATAAGTACTATAGGAAGGTGAAAGCCATTATTATGATCTAGTGCCTCACCCCCTTGGATTTTCATGCATTTTTCCTTCTCTTTTACCTTAAATTTGTTTGTGAGGTGCATGTTTCTTGGAAAAAAATTTGACTTTAAATATTCATCTTTACATATGCAAGTCCCATGCTTAGAGGTTGCTTCCATGTTTTGCAAGGGTTTCTAGGGATGAAACATCATGAAAGGGTATAATCATTTCAAGAACATCCATTCGTGGACCAATATAAATTCTATTAATTGAGAATCTAGGTTCACTAACTATTGGAGGCATTTCATTGTGCACACCATGGAAACTCTGAGTGCAAACTATGTTGGTTTCAATAAGTCCAACTATTGATGTGTATAAAGATAAAATATAGTATTTAGTATTTTTCATTATTTTTCCAAGAAATTATAGCTTTTATGAAGCTCTAATGTGTGCATTTGATGGAAAATCGTATTATTTTCTCGTGTATCATGAAATTTCTTCACCTACTTTGTCCTTCGATCAATATCAAGCTTAGACAAAACCTAGTTATGGCCCAAATTCATTTGCAACACCAAATTACCAACATGTTTAATATGCTTATCACCTTCCCACCCATGCTTCATTGGTTCCAACATCCTCAAATCAAGCATTCATATTCATGATGCATCACATGATGGGAAACTTCCAAAACCATGTGGATGTGAAGTTTCAAGAACAAATTATAAAAAACATGGACATTATGTTTCAAGACCAAAGTTTGGGGCATAGAAAGATCATAACATACAACTTGATTAAATTGGGAGGCAATAAGAGCTTGATATATAGTAGAAAATGGAGTTCCAAAAAGTGAAACATCAGAAAAAATGTGCATGTTAGAGTTATCCTCATTAATAAGAGCCATATTATCATACCTATCTCTAGGAAGAGAGGGCTAAGGGGGCATGAAAAAGGTAGTTCAAGGAGGATTTTGCAAGAGGGCCTATGGTAAAAAAGGAAGAGAAAAGGATCAATATTTCTCAAATGTAATTGTTTGAAGCATAGGAGGGTGCTAGACAAAAAAATTCATCTTCTAATAGAGAAATCCCCATCCTTTACAAAAATATGCACAAGAACTCAAGGAAAACTAATCCGCTACATCTCCAAATCCACCATCATAAGAATATCCTACAAATACAAGTTTTATATCTCGAGGAGTGAGCCTCCCTAATTTGAAAATCCAATATTCAAGACCCCTTATCTCATTATTAAAAAATCTCCATAAAGGGAGACTACATCAAGGTTTTTGTTATTGTACACATTTGAAAATCATGATTTGAAATAACACATTATCATGTAGGAAACAAAAAGTGTTAGCATGAATTTTTATGGCATTCTTTCAGGGAGTATCCTAACCATTGGACAGTTCATTAGCATATGATTGAAATGTTGCATTCGTTACTTTTTTTACCATTAATGTCAACATAGAATTATTTATGTAAAGACTATATTACAGTAGCAGATAGAGAACATGGTTGTACAGACTGTGTATTGAGGATGAGGTTCAACATAGTTGAGGATATGTTCTACATTGTGTCCTATTGAAGTGGAAAAGTGTGTGTGAAAAGAGGTGAAGACATGTGAGAGTTATCCAAGAATTATAGAGAATGGTGTGTAGATAGAGTACTTGAGAAGTAGTTTCTAATGATTGTATTGTATCTCTTAACAAGGATATAATTGTGATGAGAAAAGTTAGACATTGACAGTAGATATCCTAATGATGACATCAATGAGTTCATGAGGTTAGAGGTTGCAAATGTGAGGAGTTGTATTTATTGTGAGCCGGTAGTGTTTTGTGATTGAAAATTTTTGTAATGAATTTCAATATCTTGATGAGGTCCTATTATAATTAATTGGGAAAACCTCAAGGCTGACTCAATGAATTGTTTTGAGGATATGGTATAAAGGAAATTTATTTTCCTTGTGGTGAAGAGTGTAAGAATTGTGAGTGATTATACAAGTGCAAATTAAGAAAGTGATACGAAAAGTTGGTAAATGTGTGTAAGTGATCAAAGAGATTAGTGTAATGCAAGTTCAAAGATTTGGTATTGATATATGAAGAGGTTTGGTCCGACCAAGAGGACAAAGAAGGAGTTAAGAGTTATTTCATTCCTATTATTCTACAAGGAATAATACAGAGATTAGTTGGACAATGTGTTCATTGGTCTTTCCCTAACTTTTTTTGGATAGTGGGTCCATCTGCCTTCTACAACTCATAACAGGGTTGGCACAACTCCTAATAGGGTTGGAAACTCCTAACAAGGATTCAAAGTCTCCTAATGGGAATTGATATATATTGAATGTATGTCATTGTATACTAACAAATTCCATCCTCTTACAAGGAAATTGTATATTAGTACATTATTTTGTGGGTACCATCCCCACCAGGGTTGTCTCTTTGATCAACGATTTCCCTAGTTAACATATCAAGTATTATTGCATATGTGTATCTTCTTATTCTTGTTGATTATATTGTTCACATGTTTAAGGTTTAATAAGGTCGATAAGAGGTACATCGATATGATAACTAATTCCCCCCACCCCCTCTCAGTCATCTTGGTGGACTTTACTTTCTAACAATTGATATCAGAGCATAAGGTCCTTGATAGAAAATCTTAACAACTTAAGGAGATCTATGGCAGGTCACTTCAGAAAAGAAAGTCCTAAGTTTGATGGAGTTAACTATGATAGCTAGAAAGTGAAGATGAAGACTCATTTGGTATGTATGGGTCCAGGATATTGGTCGAGGAAAAAGAATGAAAAGAACATTATGGAAGAAAGAAAACTTAAAGAATGTAGTGAAGTTGAAAGAGATTTATTTATGTGCAATATGCTTACCAGAGAAGCATTATTGTCATCTCTTCCTGACAATGAATACAGTTAGGTAAAATCATTAGAAACGTCTCATAAACTTTGGATGGCCTTGGAATCTACTCTTGAAGGTGATAAGCATGCTAAGATAATAAGATTACAAAATTGGATGTGTTTGCTTCAAGATGCTAAGATGATGGAAGATTTAAATGTAAGAAGTTATATTGGTAGAATATCATAAATAGTTCTAGGAATTAAGTATCACAATGGATGTAAAGATGAAGATGAGATTATATGGAAGATCTTGAAAACCTTGACACCACCATTCAGGAAGACATCACAAATGATTGAGCAAGTGATACCTTGCACTGAAAAGTTTACCAAAGAAACTCTTCTTAGAAGATTGGAAGTAGCAGAAGTGAGCTTGAAGCAGAATGGATATTTTTCTAGAGTTGAAATTGCTTTTAGTGCATTAAGTGTTTTACCTTCCTTGTCAATAAATCCAAGCACCAGTGGAGACTATGTGAGTAGCAGCATATCCATATCTAAGGAGGATAGAAGAATTGAAGAAAGAATTTCCTTTCTTGTAAGGATAGAACCAGATGGTAAGAGAATCTTTAAATGTAAAAATTGTAGTGAGTTTGGTCATTATGCTTCTAAGTGTCCTAAAAGAGAGAAAACATATAAGAATAATTTCAAGTTTAGAAGGCCTAGAGATTGTTTGAATGCAAATATGGATAATGAATCCAATGAAAGAGTTCAAAGTGAAAATGGTCATGAATTAGGATTTGTAGCTATTAAAGAAGTCAAAGAAGAGAAAGCCCTAGTTCTGTACGTTGAAAAGAAAGATGATTAGATCATAGATAATGGTTGTTCACATCATCTAACTGATGACATAAATAAACTTTTTAAGTTTACTAGTCATGATGAAGGGATTGTCAGAGTTGGTAATAATAAGAGCTTGTCGTATCAAGGGAATAGGATCTATTACTCTTGATGGAAAGACTAACACACATGATGTCTCTTTTGTTGGTCAATCAAAGCATAACCTATTTAGCGTTGAATAGTTGGTTGATAATGGATATCAATTACAATTCATAGAAAAGACATGCATTATCAAGGATAAGGATGGTAAGTTTATTGGTACTGGTACAAGATCTAGAGGTAATGTCTTTCAATTAAACCCTATAGAGATGACATGTTTGGTTGCAAAAGTAGATAAAAATTGGTTATGACATAGAAGGTTTTTTCATATAAACTTTGATATTATTGTGAAGGCTAGTAGTACATTTGTTGTTAGTGATTTACTCAAAATTGCAAAGCCTACTAATATTGTGCACATAGAATGTGTTATGGCTAAGAAGAGGAAAATATACTTTCCTAGCAAGAATTTCTTTACTAAAATAAAATTGGAGATTGTTCATATAGATTTGAGTGATCCTGGAAGAACAAGAGGATTCTATGATGAAAGGTACTTGATGATTTTTGTTGATGACTTTACTAGGATGACGTGGGTAACATTCCTTAAAGAAAAGTCTGAGGCATTGGAGAACTCCAAGTTTTTTAAAAATAGAGTTGAGATTGAATCTGGGGTGAATATTAAATGTTTAAGACCATATAGCAGTGGAGAATTTACCTCAAATGAGTTTCTAAAAAATTTCAAAGTAAATGCCATTAAGAGACAGCTATTAGCACTTAACATTCCTGGGAAAAATGGAATTGTTGAAAGAATAAATAGGTCTATAACAGAAGCAACAAGGGTCGTGATGTTTTAGAATGATGTATCAAAGAAATTTTGGAGAGAAGTTGTCAATACAACAGTATACACAATAAAAAGAGTGTATATCAGAAAAGGTACAAACAAGACTCCCTATGAATTATGGTTTCAACATGCACCCTCAATGGCATATTTCAGAATGTTTGGAATTAAGTGTTACATAAAGAGAGATGATGATATTGGTAAGTTTGATGCAAGAAGCGATGAAGGTATGTTCCTTGGTTATTCATTGAAAAGAAAAGATTTTAGATGTTTTAATCAAAGAACTAAGACTATTTTTGAGTACACAAATGTAAAAGAGGACGAAAAGTTTGGAGTCAAAGGAAGAATGTTGGATTATAATTTTGATGAAGAAGATGCTAATCCTAAGACTATCATAGAAAATGTTGAAACTTCCTTTGAGACTAACAATGATTTGAAAAATGATGTCCATGTTGTTGAACAAAGAGAAGAATCAAGATTTGAACCTAGAGAAGAAGTAAGAGTTGAGTAAGTAACACCTGCACCTAATAGGAATTTGACAAAGAATCACCCTGCTAATCAGATTATTGGAAGCAAGGAAAAAGGAGTTATGAAAAGAAATAAAGTACATGAAGAATTGTGTTTGATTTCTTAAGTTGAACCAAAGAGTGTAGATGAGGCATGAAAGGATGATCATTGGATTCAAGCAATGAAGAAATAGACCAGATTGTGAAGAATAAGAAATGGGAATTGGTTCCTAGACCTAAAAATAAGAATCTTATAGGAACTGAATGGGTTTTAAGAAACAAGATGATTGAACAAGGTGAGGTTGTGAAAAACAAAGAAAGACTTGTATGTAAAGGATATTCACAACAAAAAGGTATAGACTATGAAGAAACATTTTCCCTTGTTGCCAAAATTGAAGCAGTAAGAATGCTCTTATGCAGCAAGTAAGAAGTTCAAAGTGTATCAGGATGATGTGAAGTCAACATTTTTGAATGGATAACTTATTGGAGAAGTCTACATTGAGCAACTTGAAGGATTTCCTTTGACAACAAAAGGAGATATGGTGAGGAGATTGAAGAAAGAATTGTATGGACTAAAGAAAGTACCTATAACTTGGTATGCAAGGTTGGACAAATATTTCGCAAAGTTGGGATTTGCTAAAGGTATGACACATACTAATTTGTATTTGAAATAAATTGAGAATGACATATTAGGTATTGTGATATTTTTTGATGACATAATCCTTGGAGGTAATGATTAAGAAAGTAACAAATTTACTGATGAAATGAAGAATGATTTTAAGATGAGTATGATTGGCAAGATAAAATATTTTTTGGGTCTAAAGATTGTGTAGAAGAGTGATTGTATTTTCCTATCACATATTTTATTTGAAAGACTTGTTGAAAATATTTGGCTTGGAAAGTTGTAAGGCTATTGGAACACCTATGATAGTTGGTTAGAAGTTATCTAGCAAAGATAAGACACCTACAGTTGAGTAGAAGAGGTACAAATCCATGATTGGAGGTTTACAATATCTGACTCATACCAGACCATATATAGAAAATGCAGTTGGTATAGTTGCAAGATTTCAAGAAGATCCTAGAGAAGCATGTTATGAAACAGTAAAGAGAATATGCATATATTTCAAGTGTACACCTAATTTTGGACTATGATATAACTGATCAAGTGACTTTACTTTGTGTGTATATACTGATGCACATTGGGCAAGCAGAATGGATGATAGAAAGAGTACAGGTGGTGGAGCAATTTTCCTTAGAGGAAGATTGGTTTCTTGGCTAAGAAAGAAACAAGATTGTATTTCACAGAGTACAATAGAATATGAGTGTGTAGCTACAACAAACAATTATAACTAGATCATGTGGATGAAACAAATATTTAAGGACATTGGGATGGAGTTTTTAGAACCTATTATCATACATTGTGATAACACAAGTATAGTAAGTATGTCTAAGAATCATGTGTTACATTCTAAGACTAAGCATATATCTATTAAGTATCATATTTTTAGAGAGAATTTTGTAGAGAAAGAATTCGTATTAGAGTATGTGAATACAAAAGAGAAGATTACAAACATGTTTATGAAGCTTTTTCCTAAGGATATATTTGAGTGTTTGCAAGGTATTCTTAGGGTTATTCACTTCCCTACTTCTGAGTAGATGATGCATAAGTCTAGTGGTATAGAGAACTATTTTTTATCTAGACTGAATGATGGTGCTTCCTATATGGAGGAATATCTATGATGAGCATAGTCATCAAGGATTCTTGGTAGCTAGTATGGAATAATGTCTTTGGACACTTGAGTTGGTTAAAGAATTGGAGAAGACGATTGGCATAATGAAGTCTTTGTCATTGATGTCAATGGGGGAGATGATCACATGAAAAACATCTTCTGATACTATGGGAAAGATGTGTATTAATGAGGGAGATATGTATTGAAGGAAGATGAGAAGCACATTGAGTTATATCAATGGGGGAGAAGTGTGAACAACTAATGCCCATCCATGTAAGAATGAGATAGTGCAAATGGAGAGTTGTTCCTAAAAGTTTCAGATTTGATTGATGAAGAGGACTTGAAAAGAAGAGAGCAACAACACCAATGCTAGATTTGGTATTCTTGGAGCTTAAGATGTCTTTCATCTAAGTTGCCAATAATGCTAAAGGGGGAGATTTTTCACATGAATGTTGATGACATTCCTTTGGGGGAGTATCCTAAGCATTGGAGAGTTCTTTAGCATGATTAACATGTTGCATTCATGACTATATTTGTTTTTGATATCAACATACCATTATTTTTGTAAAGACTAGTAGAATAGCAAACCAATAATGAGGTTGTACAAATTGTTTATTAAGGATGAAATTCAACATAGTTGAGGATACATTCTACATTGTGTCTTGATGAAGTGGAAAAGTGTGCGTGCAAAGAGGTGAAGACATGCAAAAATTATCCAAGAATTACACAGGACAGTGTGTAGACAGAGCACCTGAGAAGTAGTTTCTAATGATTGGATTGTATCTCTTAATATGGATAGAATTGTGATGAGTGAAGTTAGATAGTGATAGTAGACAGCCTGATGAAGATATGTCAATGAGTGCACAAGGTTAGAGGTCACATGTGTGAGAAGTTGTATTTACTATGAGCCAACAATGTTTTGTAATTGTGAAAAGTTGTAAAAAATTGTAATATCTTAATGAGGTTCTGATGAAGAGATGTCAATGAGTGCACAAGGTCAGAGGTCACATGTGTGAGAAGTTGTATTTACTATGAGCCGACAATGTTTTGTAATTGTGAAAAGTTGTAATAAATTGTAATATCTTAATAAATCCTCAAGGTTGACTTAGTGAATTATTTTGAGGATATGGTATAAAGGAATGATATTTTCCTTGTCATGAAGTATGTAAGAAATGTGAGTGATTATGCAAGTGTGAATTAAGAAAAGTGATATGTGAAGTTGGTAAATGTGTGTAAGCGATCAAAGGGATTAATGTGATGCAAGTTCAAATATCTAGTATTGAGATCTGAAGAGGTTTGATATGGTTAAGAGGATAGAGAAGGAGTTCAAGTTATTTCATTTCTATTATTTTGTAAGGAATAATACAAATATCAGTTGGATAGTGTATTTGGTGGTCTTCCATGAAGTTGTTTAGATAGTGAGTTCATTTACCTTCTACAACTCCTAAAAGGGTTGGCACAACTCCTAACAGGGTTGGAATCTCCTAATAGGGATTCAAAGTCTCCTAATAGTGTATGTATTGTATGTATTTCATTGGCTCCTAATAGAGTCCATCCTCATACGAGGAACTTTTATATTAGTACATCATTAGAGGTTTTCCCTCTAATCAAGGGTTTCCCTAGTTAACATATATGGTGTTATTGTATATATGTATCTTCTTATAGTTTCTAATTATATTGTTCATATGTTTAAAGTTTAATAAGGTTGATAAAAGTTATATTGATTTGATAATTGATTCGACACCTCCCCCCTTAGATATCTTGGTGGACTTTACTTTCTTATAGAAAGGAAGGTAGATGACTTACACCTCTCTCTTTTTTATCATCCCTTCTTCATGAAGGAGGAGGAGGATTCAAATCTTGAGAAAGAATATTTTATCTCTTCAAAAAAAGATCCAATCCTCCTATCTAATGTGTTCCCCTTATTTATTTATATAGAGGTGGAGGAGAATGATGCAAGGAAGAATAGGGAAAACAAGGGCAAATGGCACACCTAGCTCTCTGAACCAACCTACAAGAGTTAACACAATGGAAGCAAACCCAAAGAACAAAAACCAACAAAGGAAGAAGAGTGAAATACTTTTATTGATTCATCAAAATATATTCATACATGCCCAGCTATAAGGCCTTCTAGGTTGTCTAAATACAAATACATTCACATTCAAAGATCCAATAGAAAATTCACACTTTCTAGTTTTGCCCTGCAATCCTCTTCCAAACTGCCTAAAAAACTCTTCCCTTTCCTAGATCCTAGCCTAAACACTCTATTTATACTAGCCAAAATAGCTTACAAATCATTCTAGAATATGGAGAAGACACAAGTCATCTCTGAGCAAATATTAAATGAAAATAAACCCAAAATTAAATACACAAGTCGGCTTGCATTAGCAATTAACTGCCCTAAAATCAATGTCCAAGAAAAATTGTGATATCTCCTAGCTCTGATTGAGTTGGAACTTTCACTTAAAACTATGGGTAGATATGTAGGTCCTCTATAACCCCTTAAGTGTGCAAGGTATGATTCATTAAGGAAAAGTGTGCATCCATTATGAAAGTTGAGCACAAAAAATTGTCACACAGAACTGCTAGAAATTGATATTCTGGTAGAATTGTCATATCTCCCAAACTACAAGGAGTTAGGACTTGCACTCTAGAACATATATATTAATCTATGATCTCTTTAATTCTTGAAGTGCATAACCATTCATTCATTATGTAAAATTACTTACACAGTCTACAACAAACACCCACAAACCAGAAAATATAGTTTCAGCAGAACCCAGTTTTAGTAGTAAGGTAAAAATTAAAAACATGCAGGATAGCAGTGCAACCTAGGATGCTCCTACATTAGAAAACTAAGGTTGGAAGAAATGATTCCCTTAAATCATTGAGATGTCACAACCTGAGCTAAATCCAACTTAGATTGAGATATCCATGAAGCATCTTCCATAGGTTTGTTCTTCCACTTCACCAGATATTCATAATAATCTTTTTCTCTTGTGCTCTTACCAATTCTCTAATCTAATATCTATTCAACTTCTTCAATTTTCTTCGTAGGATATTCCTTTGATACAAAAACTTCATCATCTAACTCATGATACTTATACAAATCAAAAATATTAAATATAGGAGATATATCCATGTCATCAAGTAACTCAACTTCATAAGCTTTTCCACTGTCGAATTTCTTCAAGATCTTACAAGGTCCAAACTTCTTTATCTTCAGCTTACTAGATGTTCCAACTGTAAATCTTCCTTTCTTCAAATGAACCATCACTTCATCACCAACTTGAAAATTATGATGTCTCCTAGACTGATCAACATTCTCCTTATACTTCTAATTACTTTGTTCTAACCTCAACTTCACTTCCTTATGTAAAGATTTCATAAAACCAGCAAATTCTTCTCCTGAAGCACTTTTACTTTCTTCACTAGCAATATCTCTCAAATCTAATACTCCTCTAGGCTTCATTTTGGTAACAATCTCAAAAGGTGTCTTCCATGTATCCTATTTACAAAATTATTATATGCAAATTTAGCTTGTGCCAATATCATCTCTTAATTAATTGGCTTATTCCCAACTAAACATCTCAGCAAATTAACCAAGCTTCTATTTACAACCTTTGTCTATCCATCTATCTATGGATGGAAAGTAGAACTAAACTTCAATTCAGTACCCATCTTTATTCACAAAGTCTTCCAAAAATAACCAACAAACTTACTATCTCTATCAAAAATAATGCTTCTTGGTAATCCATGCAATCTCACTATCTCTTTAAAGAAAAGTTCAGCAACATGCTTAGCATCTAATGTCTTCTTACATGGTATGAAATAAGCCATCTTAGAAAAAATTTCCACGACAAAAAATATAGAATCATACCCCTTCACTGTCTTAGGTAATCCAAGAACAAAATCCATATTGATGTCACTCCAAGGTTTCTCATGAATAGTAATAGGTGTATATGTAAACCAATATTTTGACTTACTCCTTTTGCAACTTGACAAAATCAACAACTCTTTACAAATTTCTGAACATCCTTATACATTTGTGGCCAACAATACTTCTCTTTCAACAAACTCAATATCTTATCAATTCCAAAATGTCCAGCTAATCCAACACTATGCGTTTCCTTAATCAGATTCAGCCTCATAGAACTTCTAGGAATACACAATTGAATACCTTTGAATAACATACCTTCTTGAATGAAATACTCATCATACTTACTGATGTGATTGGTCAAATTTGGTGCTCTGCACGCTCTCCACACCTCAAAAAAATTAGGATCAACATCATACAACTCTTTCATTTCATCAAAACCAAGCACTTTAACCTTCATTTTAGTCAACAAAGAACATCTTCTACTCAATGCATTAGCAAGTCTATTAGTAACTTCACTCTTGTACTTAATCACAAATTTAAATTCTGCAAATACTCAACCCATTTCATATGTCTTTGATTCAATTTATGTTGACTTCCCAAGTATTGTAAAGCTTTATGATCAATATACAACAAAAATTCCTTAGGAATCAAATAATCTCTCCACTTCTTCAAAGCTTGAACAATAGCATAAAACTCTTGATCATACACAAAATACTTCCTTTTAGCATCATTGAACTTTTCACTAAAGAAAGCAACAAGCTTACCTTATTGACTAAACATAGCTCCTATTGCATTACCACTTGCATCACCTTCAACTTGAAATACTTTATCGAAATTAGGCAAAGCCAATACAAGTAATTCAACAAGCTTTTGTTTCAAAGTCTCAAAACTCTTATCAGCTCCATGTGTCCACTTAAATCTCTTTTTATCTCCCCTCATTGTCTTAGTCATATCATTACAAACAAAATTGAAATTCTTTATAAACTTTTTGTAAAAACTAGCCAAACCATGAAATGATCTTACCTCACCCAAATTCTCAAGTGTAGGTCATTCCAAAATTTATTTAACCTTCTCTAGATCCATCTTCAACCCATAAGCTAAAATCAAAAATCCCAAATACACAATCTCCTCTAGCATAAAAGAACACTTTTTCATATTAATTAGTAACATTTTCTATTTCAACCTCTACAATACTTGTCTAATATGCTCAAGATGTTCTTCCTTAATCTTACTGAATATCAGAATGTCATCAAAATAAACAATCAAAAAATTACCCAAGAATCTTTTCAGAACTTCATTCATCAACCTCATGAAAGTACTAGGTGCATTAGTCAAACCAAAAGGCATAACCAACCATTCATACAAACCATCTTTTGTCTTGAAAGTAGTCTTTCATTCTTCACCTTCTTTGATTCTAATCTGATGATAGCCACTCTTCAAATCAATCTTGGTAAAATACTTTGCTCCACTCAAACAATCCATTATGTCATTCATCCTCGACATAGGAAACCTATATTTCACTATGATTTTGTTAATAGCTCTAGAATCAATGCACATCCTCTATTCTTCATTCTTCTTAGGTGCTAATACAATAGGTACAACACATGGACTCAAACTTTCTCTGATCAAACCTTTTTGCAACAATTTATGCACTTGTCTATTAAGTTTTGCATTCTCTGTAGGTGTCAATCTATATGTTGCTTTGTTTGGAAAGTTGGCTCCAAGAATTAGATCCATACAATGACTTATACTTCTTACTGGAGGTAAACCATCAAGAATATCATTAGCAACAATAGCTTTATACTCATTCAGCAATACAAAAATTTCTAATGTCACTCTATCATTACCAACTTCTATTGCTTGCTCATTACTACCAACACTTGGTCCTCTAGGAACTATAGCAAAAAAAACTTGGTTCTTCTTAACTTCCTTTTCAAATTGCTTTCCATTAACCATGCAAACTTTTATTGTGGTACAACTAACCTCATATGGACTTTCAATCAAAGGCAACAATGTTTATTTATTTTCATTTACCCAAAGAGTATATTAATTCAACCTTCCATTATGTACAACATATCTATCATATTGCCAAGGTATACCCAAAAAAATATGACAACAATCCATGTGCATAATATCACACAACACTTCATCAAAGTAATGTCCAATTTTGAAATTCACAAGGCATTGTTCACTTACCAATATCTTATGCTCATCTTTGATCCATGAAACATGATAGGGCTTGGGATGTTTCAGCCTCTACAAGTTCAACTTTGTAACTAGTTCTTCTAATGCCAAATTTATAGAACTTCCACTATCAATGATTACCTTGTAGCATTTTCCATTCATCTTACATCTAGTCTTGAAAAAACTTCTTCTAAGGACAAGTTCCTCATTGCTTCCCTTACTACATTAGATCCTTCTCACCATTAGATTTTCTCTAGCATTAGGTCCACTTGGTGAACTCTCAATGTTTTCTTGAATCACAACATTTCTATTATTCTGCCCACTTTCAGAAGATCTACATTCAAAAAATCTATGCCCTTCTTTACCACATCTGAAACAATTACCACAAAAACCACCTCTAGGTTAAGAATTACCTCTTCCTCAATAAGATCTAGTACCTCCTTGGTATGAACTACTAACTTTCCACTCAATCTTGTCTCTATCATATTCTTCCATTCAAACTTGCCTTTATCTTGCACAAAGTTGTTAGATCTACCTCTACCTATCTAAAATCTACCACCTCTACCTCTTTGTCTTTATTCATGCTTCTTTGTCAAGATCTTCTCAGCTTCCAAGGCATATTGATATGCTTCTTCCACACTTTCCAACTTCACAAAACTTATTTCATCTTGAATTCTAGATCTCAATCCATTTATGTACCTTGCAATTTTTTCAACATCATCATCCACATGTCCAGATCTGATGTCCAATCTATAGAATTCCTTAGTATACTCTTTCATAGTCATGTCCTTTTGTTTCAAATTTTTCATCATTCTCCACAAAGTAACTTGGTAATCAGAAAGAAGGAATTTGTTCTTTACCTTGTTCACCATCTTTGGCCAAATTTTGATCTTCTCCTTTCCTCTTCTTTGTCTGTCAGTTTGCAAATGCTCCCACCATAGCGAAGCATGACCTTTCAACCTAGTAATTGCAATCTTCACCTTTCTATTATCAGGAGTGTTTTCATACTCAGAACTTCTCCATATTTGAGATCTAATCTAACACAACATTGGTATCCAATTTTCCATCACAAGGAACAACTTCTACATCAAGCTTTGAATTTTCCCTAGACAATACTCGCAACAAATTCCTCATCTTGATCTTCTTCAAGTTTTTTATTATGGTTTGGTGTTGCTACTTCATCATCACTTACATCATCAAGATGTTGTCCTCTCCTCTAGACTATCTCCACAACTTCTAATCTGGCTACAATTTATCTCAATTGATCCAATATAGCATTATTAGCATTATTTCCTCTACCATGAACTATCTTTACAAATCAGGTTCTTGCAAGATCATAACCATCTACAAGTTATAGGTCAAATATGTAGATCTTCCAACCTACAACCAAATCCAAAATAGGGTTTTCCATGATCCAATCTCCACAAGGATGAACCTCAAGCTCTGATACCACTTGACACAAGGAAGGATAGGGAAAGCTAGGGCCAATGGCACACCCAGCTCTCTGAACCACCCTACAAGAGTTAACACAACGAAAAAAAACACAAAGAACAACAACCAAAGGATGAAAAAGAGTGAAATACTTGTATTGATTCATCAAAATATCTTCATACATGCCCAACTATAAGGCCTTCTAGGTTAGTGCCAAATACAAATACATTCACTTTCAAAGATCCAACAAAAAATTCACACTTCCCAGTTCTGTCTTACAATCCTCTTCCAAACTACCTAAAGAACTCTTCCCTTTCCTAGATCCTACCCTAAACACTCTATTTATACTAGAAAAAATGGCTTACAGATCATTCTAGAATATGGAGAAGCCACAAGTCAGCTCTCAGCAAATATTAAATGAAAATAAACCCAAAATTAAATAAACAAGTCAGCCCGCATCAACAATTAACTGTCCTGAAATTGATGTCCGATTAAATTGTGATATCTCCTAGATTCGATTGAGCTAGAACTCATGCTTCGAACCGTGGGTAGGTATTTAGGTCCTCTACATTCCCTTAAGTTTAAAAGGTCTGATTCATTAAGGAAAAGTGTGTATCCATTCTAAAAGTTGAGCAAAAAAAACTATGGTGTAGAATTGCCATATCTCCCAAACTATAAGGATTTAGGACTTTTTTTCTAGAACATAGATAGTAATCTAGGAACTATTTAATCCTTGAAGTGTGAATCCCTTCATTCATTATGGAAAATTAGTTACATGGTCTACAACAGGCACCCAAAAACTAGAAAACACAGTTTCAATAGTAAGGTAAAAACTAAAAACATGTAGGATAGCAGTGCAACCCAAGATGCTCCTGCATCAGAGAAAAAAGAAGAAAATGAAGAGTTTTTTCTCCTTGAGGAACAACATATGGATAGAAATCCCTTGATTAAAAAATGGGAAGAAAAATCAAGCTTACTACAAGAAAAAGAAGAATAAAACCATTAGTTGCACTAGGAGGACATGCATGAGCTAAAGTATGAATAAAAGGTAGATTCAAGGTATGACTTGAAAGATGATTTTCCCAACATCATAATGTATTTCTTCTCAAAGCTTGACACTATAGCATATCTCCCAAGAAGAAGAATAAATAAAAATGTGAGAAAAAATGGATATCATCCTTTCATATGAAACATTTGAGGATCCACATTCAAGACAGTAGGGTACTAAAATTGTAGAGAACACCAACATGGTCAAGCCTAATTTTTTAGACCTAGCACCCTCAAGACTATGTCAAAACAAAACTACAAGTTTCTCTAGGTCATGTTCATTTCATAACATTAGGGTGAAGATCATAACAAGGAGAACACATGTCTTCAAACAAAGAGTGATCCAATGTTGAAGAGCTTCTGAATTCTTAACATTGGAAGGGAAATCTAACAACATGTAAAATGTCTATTATGATTGTTGCCTTGGATAGTTTCTAAGGGGCATGAAAGAAATCAAGGGCTAGTTAGAAAGGGAATCTACTTCAAAAATTGAACTAATGGATTTGTTTGACATTTTTTTTTCTAAATAGTGTACATAGTAGGTTAGATTTTTTTTTTTTTTTAAAAGTGCATGAAACAAGATATTTCCCTTTTAGAAGTAGTTTTTTTGGTATGTTTTTTAGGTTGTAGATTTCATGTTGTTATAGGTAGTTAACACATCATATTTTCAACACTAGTGACTTTGTGCCCAATGGATTTCTTAAAGGCCACAAATCATATGCTTAAAATGTAAGCATCCCTTCTTAGTTTCAACAAGTGTTTGTTATCTTTTATACCACTATCCCATCACAGATAACCAATAGAAGACATATTTGTTATGTGTTAAACTTTATCGAGGCCAATGCATAGTCTTATCCAAGGTTTGAGTCTAACACACCATATTATATTTCCTAGTTGTTGTCTTGCACCTTATAGTCTTGCCTTATCTTTTTTATGCCAATGTATAGGGAAAATGTTAAAAGGAGGAGGTAATATCCCTGTGTACTTGTGATGTTACATTATGGGTTTCTTTGATACATGTGGTTGTGTATGATTATTGGTACAAGAAAAGGGAGATTTGAACATCATAAACCATGGTGGCTTGAGCTAAAATTGAGTGTGCAATGTTGGTACGTGGGGAACTTGACACTAAAGATGTAAATACATTCCATGCCCTACATCCCTTTAGGGAATTAACATGCAAGACTAATGCATAGACCTCTATATTTACCTTGAAAGAAACTTAATTCAACTCAAAGGCTTCACAATAGGCTAGAACACCCTCAAGGAACTAAGTACATCTCCAAGACTTCAATAGAGAACCCTTACATTTAGGCAAGTAGGTCAATATCCCCATCCACACAATTTGATTTCTATATCCAAATAAATTACTCATAAATTTCAAATCTAAGATTTTCTTTCAAAACCCTTGAAATATGATAAATATGAATGAAAAACTCTAATTAAACTATTTCTACTCTATTTTGATATATGCGAGTGGTTTTATCATACTAATTTTTTCAGGACCTCATAGATCACTATGCTTTTAATGGCTTTTATAGCCTTACAAAATAATTTGAATGAACTCCAAATGGTATTTAGTTCCTTACATAACATTAAAACAATATTAAAGACAATTTAAAATATGACTTTATCCATGAAACATCTAATGAATAGGTGCTCCTGCACCAAAGACCATGCTTTATGGAGGTGTGTAGAGTGGGATATCATGTTTTTTTTGCCTCCTCAATGTTTTTTTGATGATGACATAATTTGACTATTAATTTTCATGAATTAGTACCAAGATCGTATATTCTATTAGGATTGAGGAACATTGGGAGGGGGTAAATTACTTATGCATGGGGAAAAGTAAAGAAATCACCCTAACAAATTTAGAAGAGGCAAGACCAAGATCCAACCTTTTTTATTAGATTTGGATCAACGCCAAACGAGGAGTATTAATCCAAATATAATGGGAAAAAGACAAATGAATAACTCGAATTTAATTCCCTCTCACCTCCACCTTAAGAGGGTTTAAGAAAGAAGATATACAATATAGAGATGAGATATGGAGATGTGACAAAATGATAAAGTATATAGAAATGAAAGAGAGAAAAATGAAATAATTAATGAGATACAAATTTGAAATTTAGCAATTAAATAACATATGAAAGAGTTAATTCTCACTCTCTATACTAAAAACTGCAATACTAAAAAATACATGAAATTGTTTGTGAGATATCGAGGGATACCTTTTCAATCAAGGGAGAAATATCCCATCGGGAGTGAAATTCAACCTTGATTGATCAAGAGAAAATGTCATTCCCTAATTGAATTTGATTATGTTTTTGAAGCTCTAATAAATGACAAAAAGGGTATCCAAATTAGAAACTTATTCTCCAATCCAAGTTACAAAACCTACAAAATAAGACATTGTTTGTTTGTTGTTTGGGGAGGGGGAGTTACCTCAATCAAACTATAGTTTAAGGATTAACCTTGAATTGAAATAACTAAAATGGAATGCTAGCAAGAAGTAGTGATAGATCTAAATAAAGCAATGTAATTATATGAATATGCTATTGAATTTGGAATGTAATCAGGTATGTAGATTCAATACCTTTGAATCAACTTCAAAACCCCAAAAAGGAAAACGAAGTGACATCAGACCTTCATGCATGAATATACTGGAAATCTTCCTTAAAAGTGCATGTAGATGAATGTAGATCTTAAGAGGATGGATGTAGAAGATGTAACAAAGGATCTTGAATGTATGAAGGGAGATCTTGAATGTTGTAATGATATATCTTTCACAAACTCCTTCAATAGCTTGAATGCATGAATCCTTGATCTTCAATGGAGAGACATTGAATGCCTTGAATGCTTGAAAAATGATTGAAAACTTGGAAGCTTGAGAGAGAGTTCTTGAACTTGTGAAAGCATGATGTGAAAATGAGGAAATTTAAGGGTTCATAAAGGGCTCAAAATTAACTAACTATTGTAGGTTGACCAACCTAGGAGTTAACACCCAAACATTCTAGAACATGGGATCCAAAGAGAGGAGCCAAGATAGGGCCTCATCAAGTGTGAGATTCACTCCTGATTTGTCCTATCAGGGGATGCCTTCACCCTTGATTCATCACAAGAAATTTCACCCTTGATTATCAGGAACAAAAATTCCCAAGGTTGTCTCAAGGCTACAAAAGAGGTCTTGGAATCCAAAAATTAGGTCTAGATTCTAAGAAAATCCCATTTTGGTGTGAGGATAGAATTTCAAGGAGAAATAGATCCTACCTTGAGATTAAAACCATGAAAATATGAGCTTTAAAGAGTATCTATTAGATTTACCAAGGAGGGACATAGGGGAAGTAGATCCTACCTTGAGATTAAAACCATGAAAATATGAGCTTTAAAGAGTATCTATTAGATTTACCACAATTCCACATAGGAGAAAGGACAGAAAAGGGAAGAAGAGATGAAAAAGAGAAGGAAATTAATGATGTTACATTAAATAGGTTCTAAAACTTTATTAAATTGGAGTGCTTCCAATTTAAGATGGTACATTTAACCCCCACTTTAGCGAAACTATGTATTACCCATGCTTGTCGTAAAGGAGAGAAAGGAAGAAGAGGAAGAGTCTGGTTAATTGCAACAAGATAGAACATCTCTAAATCAAGGAGAAAAAGACCCCAAGACCAAGGGTCATAACTCCACATTCATGTACTAGGATGCAAAGAAAGCTAAAAATATATAACAATAGATTATTACCAAAAATAAACCCAAATCAACTACTGAGAGAGACCTCAACTAAAGAAATATCTCACCCACTAATATCATATTTGGAAAGCCATTACAAGAGCTTAAGTTGTGACATAAGAAATGCAAGAGAAACATCATTAATAACATAACTTCAGGATCTATCTCTACTAGCATGAAAGAAAAATAGAAAAAGAAAGTGATTACTTGGCCTAGTAGAATGCTCACCCAACTGTGAATCACCAACAGAGATGTTGCAAAATATAGTATTTAAATAGTTTAATGGGGTGCTAACTCGTTCATCAACCCACTATAGTTCCATCCATAGATCAACATCCATCGTATCACAATGGCATGGTACCGTGTAAATGGTGCATTACTAGTGTATGAGACGTAGCATGTTATGTTTGAATGTGCTACTTATATTGGGACTTAGCAATTTTTTATGTGTTAACCAAAAATAAGATTTGGCATAAATGTGTAGATGCTAAAAAATGGTTCACATCTACGGTTTCATCAAAATGAAGCTCCATTTGACATATAGCGCACTTTTTGAAAGAAAAAGTCTTCACCTCATTCTAACTAGTCCTCACCTCATCTATTTGGTCTTCTTTCATTCATATCTTCATTCACCACCATGATCATGTGTTTCGATACACCAAATCATATTCATCTTGCATTCCTACATTCCTGCATCATCCTACACTATCTGTCAACCTTCCACAACTTTCCACCTAGTTCAGCCTTGGTTTGACCTTTGTTTGACCAATTTTGACCAAATTTGACCATTTTTGACTTATTTCACTCATGTTATGACCTCTTTCCACCATTTTTCTCATGCACACAAAGTTTTAGGTCATTTCGAGTTTAATTGGGCTATTTTTGGACCCCGAAGCCTTCTAGGGCGCAGTATGCACTTTCAGGGTGCACTTGGGCATACTTGGTACTATCATGGCACACTTGCACTTACCAAGTGTGTACTCGGCACACTTGGGGTAGTAGGATGCTCAAAACTACTCCCAGAGCCCCTATGCTGCACTTCGGAGGCCATAACTTTTGCATTTCAACTCCAATTTTTGAACCGCCAGTTGCGTTGGATTCATATCTTCATTGCAAACAAATTGAGCTATCATTTTCATTATTTGGTCACTATCTTGAGTGGTAAAAATTGAAAATACTCTCAGGCCCATGAATCAACATCACTTCTTCATACTAATTCATCCCATTTTCTCATTCCACTAACTCTAATCTTTTGGCCAACCTGATTGTATCTCAACAGTGTCTATCATCATTCATATCCTCTTTCACATCAATTGCACATCATTTCAGAACCATTTCACCATCATCAAAAATTATTTCAAATCAACTTGAAATCACCCCAAATCAACTCAGAATCACCCAAAATCAATCCTAATCATCACAAAACATATCAAACATCCAAAATAAATCATCATCTATCCAATCCTAGGAATTGTTGTGGCTTTTGGTGCCTTGGAAACCTATCAATTTATCAAATCTCATCAATCAGACCTTAGTACTGTCATGGCTCTCAGTGCTAGGTCAAACTATCATTCACGTCATCTGATCTTTGACATTGTTGAGTCTTTCAGTGTCAGATCATGGCATTATCAACCATTTTAGTAATATTGATAGTGTTTGTTGATGTTATTATGACCAACCATATCAATCAATCTCAATCTTGTAGAATTTATGATATCAGTTAAATGTTACGTATCTTTAATTCATGTCATGTATCCTTGGCATGTTATCAACTTTGATCAATCAATCAATTTGACCATGGATTTGGTCTACCTATCATCATCCTATTCAATCTGTATCATCATCACATTTTCATCAAAGGATACTATCGCACTTATTAAATCAAACTGGCCAATCATCTACTAATTTTCTCTATAGGATTAAATAACCCATAATTTAATCATATCGTTCTTACTAATTATTCTTCCTAATTGCAATCCTCAATCAATTAATTAATTTTATTAATTAATTGATTTATCATTCACAAACCATGGAAATTCTTAATTTCGTAAGTCACATTTTCCACTATTAATTCCATTTTTACTAATTTCTATTTGTGTGGATATATGGATTTTTAATTCAAATATTCCACATAATATTGACTTCATCATGACACTTGGGTATGACACCTCGTTGATTCTCCTTTGACACTTGGCTAAGATATGTCATAATCCAATATTCTTATTCTCTTACGCACATCCATGTTTGGCTTCCTTTGTCATAGATTGTTGACTTTAAGTGGGCTTGAGGTGTCATATGACACGTCATAAATTCTCTCCCATCTTTAGCCAAGTTTGACTTCCATGCATCATAGAATCTTACATTTGGCATCTTGTGTCATATGTGTCATAGATTCTCAAAGGAATCTCTTGCCAAGTCACATATCCAAGGTGACAACTCCAATGTTCTCATCTTTCGTGTTGATTATAAAATGAGCATTCTTCCTCTCATTTTTGGTCCTTGAGGTCCTAATTCTTAAGTCTTTTCAAGTCCCTAGTTTTCTCTTTTTTTCATTCCATCTCTCACACTAAAATCAAAACTTCAAGTATTCTCATAGAATTATCATCACTATAGGCTTTTGCTTCATAATTGCGTGCATTATAGACAATTTGGAGATACATCACATGGAGAAGAAACAAGGACATGGGAGCTACAAGTGAAAGAGGGAGTTTTAAATTTGTTTTCTTCTTTTTCATTCATTTGGCTTTCATGGTAGACTAGAGGGTGTTAACATATGTTTATTGGGTTTGTAATTTTCTCATAGTATGTTAGACATTAGCCCATTTTTTGGTCCTACATTTGGTGAACCCAACGTGAACATGCTTATCTAACTTGGGTTTTCTTGTTTTGTGCTTGTAGGTGCAAGGAAGGAGCTCACTTGGAAGGGTATAATGACTATCTACACTTCCTTATCACACCTAGATTAATTTGGGGGTCCAATAATATGCTTGTATGCTCTTATTTCATGCATTTTTTTAGCTTGCTGTCCTAGGGTGCACTTTGCTCTGTCAAGGCGCACTTGGGACCCCTAGGAGCAATTTTAAGGGCCTAGGAGACACCATAACCCTTGTTTTTTGTTCCTAACTAACCAACTATGCCCAAAACATACCAACTACACCCTTCTAGGCCCCATGTGCACCATGGGTACACTCTACACTATCTAGGTGCACTTGGTAGTATAGGTATCAAAATCTTCAGTTTCTATGTATTATTTAGGCAGCATTTCCTCACAACTTGCCACTAACCTCTCAACTACGCCCAGAAACTACCAACTATGCCCTATTAGGCCCCAAGTGCACCATGGGCATAGTTAGCACTATCTAAGTGCACTTGGGGGCATTCTGCTCCATTTTGGCCTTCTGGGATGCGGTCTTCTCTGTCAAAGCCCACCTAGTTCACAGAGAGCACACATATCACAAAAAATTTGCATTTAGGACTTCTATTTTCTTCTGGGACATAAGTTATAGGTTTTTTTGTTACTAATGGCTTGTTTGCAACATGTGGCAATCGTTGGATGAAGACATGATCATAACAAACTATTAATGCTTGTTTTGTAGGATGTTGTCGAAGACCTTGTCTGTTTGTCAAAACCATGTGTGTGGATTTCTTAGAGTAAATAAAACTTTGTTTGGTGCATAAAATAAACTTTTTTTTTTTTTCTTGGCATGTCTACGGTGTTTAAATCACTAGGAGTTGCATGGATGTATCCTCTCGCCTTGCCATTCGTGGATCTTGGGTGTAAGAGAAATTTGTGTAACTTCTATAAGAGGCCTACCTTGGACCAAGATACTTGATATTGGGTATGTTAGGGGATGACCTTAGAGTGGTAATGGGCCAATAGCTAGGTCAACATTCTAGCCGCTATATAAAACTCAATTATGGTAAAAGTCATGTCGGTGGTATTGCTAAGTGATAGCTCTCCTTCAGTACCCTTGTGGTGCATCAAATCCTGGTTCTCAGGGCTGGGAGACCTTAATGCAGGAGCATCCAGGGGTATAAGGGAAATCCTATGTCAACCAAAAAAATATACTTAGGCTTAGTTTCTATTTCATGTGTTTTCATTTATGGATACCCATTTGGGTCAAATAAAGGTTCCAACTCTCACAGTTCCACTATTAGTGTTCTGGGTTAGAGTTTTTAATCACCTTGGGATACGTGTAAATGCTAAAAAAAATAGGAGTATATAATTGAGCCATCATTTTGGTGAACTAGAAGGTGTAAATTGGTTAGATGATTGTAATTATAATTTAGAGCATTCAAAAAAAAAGAATCAGGTCAAAAGGCCCCACAGTTTGAAAGTTATTGCAGTTTTTCAATTTCTGGAGACCTCCTAAGAATGCTTCAAAGTCAGGTTAGGAGCATTAAATGATCTTGAATAGGGAAAAAAAATGGGGGAAGAGTAAAGCTCCTCCATAGGGCTATAGAGTGCTTCGAGAGCTTTCCATAAATGTAAACGGTTCGTCAATCGGAGCTACGATTCAAAAGTTATGCCTCCCGAAAGTTCGGTTACCGTTTCTGAATTCTTCTAATTTTGTGCTGACTTCTAATGGGACTTCTAGAGCCTTCTATTTGGTCGATGGATGCCAACTAGCACTTTCTAGAATGTATTCCTAATCCTTAACCCTCCTGGGTCTATTTAAGAACATTTCTGGCATTGTAAAAGGCAGTTCAAAGCAGAGTTTGATTGAAGGTACTGGGAGAAGAATTTGTCTCCAAATTTATGCTATTGTAAGCCCATAGGGCATGTTTTGGAGTCTTTTTCTCTGCACTAAGTGTACTAGCATATTTTCACAATTAATTAAAAAATTCCTTTCCTATTGTGTCCATTCTGTGCTTGGGTTGTGTCCCCATCAAGTGGTTTCAGAGCTAGTTTTCCTGAGTGTGTAGATAGAGCGTTGACTATGAGGCAATTTGCACCAGGACTGTGTGGTTGTGGGTTTGAGTTAAGAAGATGCCTCCATGAAGAGAGTGTGGTGGAAGGGTCAAAGCTATTAATCTTGAGGAGGTTAGAGCCCTCCAAAGGCAGGTACAAGCATTGCAGGAGGAGCTCTGTAGAGGAACAAATGTTACTATAGGTGATGAAAGTGAGGATAACAATGAAGAAGAAGAAATTGGACCAGAAGGGGAAGTTGATGAGGAAGTTCTAAATCAAGCAGAGCAAAGGCTTTTTAGGGCCATTACAAAGTTTGGGAAAAGACCTACAATTGATGTGGGTGTATTTTAAGGAAATTTGAAACCAGATGAGTTGATCGATTGGATTAATGAATTGGAAGAGTACTTTGAGTATGAGGATATCAGGGATCCAGATAGGGTTAAGTTTGCAAAGGCCAAACTAAAAGGACATGCCAAAATCTGGTGGCAAGAGGTTCAATTGAAAATAAATAGAAGAGGAAAGGATAAGATCACAAGGTGGGATCGCATGGTGGACAAACTAAAGAAGCAGTTCATTCCTGTTGACTACGAGCTTGATTTGTTTAAGAAGATGCATGGGTTAAAGCAAGCAGGAAAATCAGTCCAAGAATATATAAAGGAGTTTTATCGACTTCTGATTAGAGTGGGGCATGCAGAAGCAAATAAGGAAAAGGTTGCTCGTTATATCAGTGGGTTGCAACCTAGCATTCAGGAGGAATTAAGTCTAGTAAGAATGACTAGCGTTGAAGAGGAATACCAGTTTGCCCTATGAGTTGAAGAGAAACTAAATAAGAGGTTTGAAGGGAGACAAAGAGGGTGTGGTCAAGGAGGAAGGGGTAGTGGTAGGTCATCTGGAGGCTGAAATAAAACTCAAAAGAAAAATAAAGATGTGGGTACTAGCAGGAACTAGAGGAATGAGGGTTTCAACCGCTCCTGTGATCAAGACTTTGGAAATCAGAGAGGAAGATGTAGAGGATGTGGACAAGGAAGAGGAGGCTTCCATGGTACCTGTTTCCATTGCAATAAAGAAGGTCATCGTGCCTTTGAATGCCCTCAATGACAAGAAAGGACAGATAGGAAATCTGAAGGTCAAGCTAGGGTTGCTCATGTAGATGAGGATGCACAATCATCACATTTAGAGGATGCAGAAAGAGGAGAGACTTTAGTGAATGAAAGGGTCCTACTAAGTGGTGAGATTGAACCAAGACAAAGGAGGAGTTTATTCTGTACCAGGTGCAAGTGTGAGGATAAATGTTGCTTATGAATGAGGTACTTAAGAAGTTCTTGGAAAAATTAGTTATTGTCTATTTGGATGATATTTTAATTTTCAGCAAGACTTTGGAAGAACACTTATTGCATATCTGTAGTGTCCTTGAAAGATTAAGGGAAGAGAAACTATTAATTAATTTGAAGAAGAGTATCTTTGCAAAAAGGGAGTTAGTCTACTGGGGTTTGTTATATCACCTAAAGGTCTCAAAATGGATCTAGAGAAGGTAAAAGCCATCTTGGAATGGCCTACTCCAAGGTCTACTACTGAGGTAAGATCATTTCATTGTTTGGTTAGTATTTATAGAAAGTTCATTAAGAATTTCAGTGGCATATGTGCACGCCTGACTGACATAATAAGAGGGGATAGAAAAGAGTTCAAATGGACTGTGGCAGCTGCAAGAAGTTTTGAATTGCTGAAGAAGGTGACAGAACAACCTATGTTGGCACTTCCAAATTTTACAAAGGTGTTCCAGGTGGATTGTGATGCTAGTGGTAGTGTTATTGGGGCTTTATTAAGCCAAGAAGGTAAGCCTATTGCATATTTTAGTGAAAAATTGAATGATGCAAAAAATAAGTATTCTGTTTATGATCAAGAGTTCTATGCAATAGTTCAGGCCTTAAAGAAATGGAGGCATTATTTATTACCAAAGGAATTTGTTTTATATACTAATCACCAGGCATTACAATACCTAAATAGCCAAGGTAAATTGAATCAGAGGCATATGAAGTGGGTAGAGTTCTTGCAGAGCTGTACATTTGTGTTGAAGCATAGAAGTGGAAAATCTAACAGGGTTGCAGATGCATTAAGTAGGAGACATGTGTTGCTTACAGTAATGCAGGTTGAAGTAGTTGGGTTTGATGAACTCAAGAATCTGTACCCTAAAGATCCTGATTTTGTTGAAGCATGGAAAGCTTGTAAAGAGCCTATTGCTGTAGACAGAACTAAGTGGTTAGACTATCTAATTCAAGATGGTATGTCATGGTACACTTACGAAAAGAAAGATTTCCAGCCGATACTTACAAGCAACTGAAAATGAAGAAATTTTGCCCTTGCAAAATTTTGAAGAAACATGACTCAGGAAATGCATATGAGGTGGAGTTGCCAGATGGTATTCACATTTCTCCTATTTTCAACATTGTAGACTTAACAGAGTATCATGATGATGGTGCAGATGAGGAGCCGATGTTAGAGCCATGTCCAATTCCTACTTCTAAGAAGGAGGAGATAGAAGACATTCTAGATCATTGTGTGGGCAGGAGTATCAGAAATAGATAGTATGAAGATTATTTGGTCAACTGGAAAGGACGGCCGATAGAGGACTCAACTTGGATTTCAACAATTGAGGTTTCCCATTTGGGATTTCCTCTACCATTCATAATGTGACAGGGTCACTTTTCAATCTACCCTGGGTGTCTAATGTAGGAGCATCCAGAGGTATAAAGCCAATCCTATGTCAACCAAAAAAATGTACTTAGACTTAGTTTCTATTTCATGTGCTTTCATTTCTAGATACCCATTTGGGTCAAATAAAGGTTCCAACTCTCACAATTCGACTATTAGTCTTCTAGGTTAGAGTTTTTAATCACCTTGGGATAAGTGTAAATGCCAAAAAAATAGGAGTATGTAATTGAGCCATCATTTTAGTGAACTAGAAGGTTTAAATTGGTCGGATGATTTTAATTATAATTTAGAGCATTCCAAAAAAAGAATCAGGTCAAAAGGCCCCACAGTTTGAAAGTTATTGCAGTTTTTTGGTTTCTAGAGACCTCCTACGAATGCTTCAAAGTTAGTAAGGAGCATTAAATGACCTCGAATAGGGCCAAAAAATGGGGAATTAGCAAAGCTTGTCCATAGGGTTATAGAGAACTTCAAGAGCTTTTCGAAAATGTAAACAGTTCGTCAATCGAAGCTACGGTTCAAAAGTTATGCCTCTCAAAAGTTCGATTACCATTTCTAGATTCTTCTAATTTTGTGCCAACTTCTAATGCAACTTCTAGAGCCTTCTATTTGGTCGGTGGATACCAACTAGCACTTTCTAGAATGTATTCCTAATCCTTAACCCTCTAGGGTCTATTTAAGAACATTTATGGCATTGTGAAAGGCAGTTCGGAGTGGAGTTTGAGAGAAGGTACTGGGAGAAGAATTTATCTTCAGATTTATGCTATTGTAAGCCCATAGGGCATGTTTTGGAGTCTATTTCTTTGCACTAAGTGTACTAGCATATTTTCACAGTTAATAAAATTTTCCCTTTCCTGTTGTGTCCATTATGTGCTTGGGTCGTGTCCCCATCAGACCTTTTGAGGAAGTTTATCATTCACTTACTAAACAAAATTCCCTTACTAAAAATCATGTTTTAGTGGCCAAAATCCTTTCTACCCACTAGTTCAAGGTCTCACCCATGCCTGTGAAGACATCCTACATTCTTGCGGTCCTTAGTAGAGGCAATAGTCCCTTGAGAAGTCATGCCCTTTGGGAAGCGGATCTTGGTAGCCCCAAAAAGTGAGTGCAATATAAAGGGGAGCCTGTGGTGCCAAGATCCTAGATTGTCCACTCTAGATAAGTGTGGCTGAACTTTGGTTCAAGTAGGAATTCAGTGGATACAGTCTTAATACCTAGGTTGTGGTGTGTTTGTTCATTTTTAACAACAACTATTCTTGTCTTAATGTGTCTTGCGTGTGTGTAAAACATTAATGAAGATAATAGAGAAAATTCAAATTTACACCTTTAAACTTCTCAAAACATTACACATTGTCAAAACATTACAATCCTTGTCAAATCTTTGCAAACTTTTCTCAAATACATTCAAGACTTGGAAAACATGGCCATTTGTGATCCTAAATGTGCTTGGCATAACATAGGTTTCATCCTTGCATAGAACCACTTGCATTCACCATAATTTAGGCATCATACTTGAATTACCTAGGCTTTATCTTGAATCTTTTAGTCCTCACTTAGTATTCCTCACCTTTCATATTGCATTCATTAGGGGTTAGTTTGCTTCCCTTAGTTTTTGCATTTCAACCTCAAAATCTGAACCTTGCATCTCCCATCTTGCATCTTTGCATACCCAACCTTCTTCTTGGCCACTTTGACCATCACTATAGGTGTCTTAAACATCATTTTGAACCTTCATTCTAGTCCTAGCATTGTCCTCTACTATTTACCTCATTGTGGCATCAATTTGGAAACCCCAACACCTAGAATTGCCTTAGTTTTAGCCCAGCTTCCCCCACTGTGCTTTGAAACTACCAATTACACTAAAACTAGCCCCAACTACACCATAGGCATAGTTGGTACTATTTGGGTGCATTTGGTAGTCTAAGAACCCAGTTTGGGCTTCCAGACAACATTTTGAGGCTTCAATAATGTCCTTAGGTACCTAGATAGGCCCCCTTGTCTCAACATGCCATAATTTGCATCATGCATCTCTTAAACTTCATTGTCTTCACTTGGGACATCATTCCCTAAATTGTAAGCCTCATTTTGCATCTCCTAATCTATTACAACATCAACCCCAACATCCTAGCTTCTTGGCATAACAATTTGACAACCACCTTGCTTAGATTCAACAGACATTCAACCTAGCTTCCCAACTGTGCCATGAAACTACCAACTGCACCCAAACTAGCCCTAACTACACCATAGGAATAGTTGGTATTGTTGGAGTGCACTTGGTGCTGTCAAGGCACAATTGGTCACCTGTATAACCATTTTAGGCCTTCAAACTACATTTTAGGACCCTAAAACTGCATTTAGGAGCCTCTATAGGTCCTCATTCTGCATTTGACCCAAAATGACATCTATCACCCAAAATCCCATTTTACACCTTAGGAAATGTCCATATTGTATATTCAATCAGCCTAATCACCATTTTGAGTCCCCTAAATGTCATTTTGAACCCCAAAAGATTTGAATTTAGTCAAAAATCTGAAGAAAGTATGAGTCTTAGAGTATCTCCTAGTGTTGATGGATGATGGATCTTGACTAGTCTTTAATCTTTTCTTATCATTTTCTTTGGTAAAACTCTGTCTATGTCTTGATATATTAGACCTTGTCTTCTTTATAAACTTGATCTTTTTGTCTCTTATCACTTTGTGGTCAAGATCCAAAGTCCATTATCATAAGGTTAAACTCCTAGACAAAATACTTTCTAAAGATTTCACCTAAGTTCAAAACCTTGCATATACCTTTTTCATTAGCATAATCATATCCCTAGTATCCCTAAACATCATTTTGACTTACCCTAGTGGCATATTCCCCTCATCCTGCATTGTTCAAAACCTTAGCATCATTTCCACTATCAAACTTTATCAACTTGTCTATCAATTAAATTGTCTTCTTGATTACTTGTCCTCATTTTGCATATCCCAAACGTCATTCTCAACCCTAGAACAACATCTCTTTCATAGTTCACCTTGCATAAATCAACCCTTACCATCATTACCAAGTCCAAAATCTAACCCTAACCTTTATTTCTCGTACTATAGGGTCATTTTCATCTCCTTTAGTCAATCTCCAAAACGTCACTTTGCATTTGCATTTGCATAGTTTCCCTAGGACATTCACATCTTGCATATAAAAACCTTACTTCATTTGGCATTTTCCTAGGCTGCATAACATCCTTAAACACCTAAAAATCCAAAAAACAGTCATATCTTGCATACCCACATCCTCATTATCAAGTTTTTCCCTATTTTACCAACTGCACCCTTGTTTTACCAACTGCACACTTCAGGTGCCCAATTGGTAGTTTCAGAGTGCACTTGGTAATTAGGGACTTCATTTTGGGTTCTATAACCCTAATCTACACTTCCATAGGCTTCATCACATCCCAAAACCTTGCAAAACACTCTAAATCACTCAAAACATTCACATTTTTGCATTTTAGGCACCCTAACACCTCTGTTTACCCATTGCATACCTCCTACTTACAAAATGCTTACCTTCAGGGCCCCAAGTGCACCAAGGGTGCACTTGGTACTGTTTGAGCATAGTTGGTATTTTAGGTGCACACTTGGGAGGCAGAAAGTCCTCTACTTCATTTGCATCCTTAGGTATCATGCCAGCACTTACTAGGAAACAATCAGCTCAGAGGCCTAAAAAACTTTATCAACCCTTATTTTCTGAGGCACCAACACAACCAAAACCTCATCCAAGATAGAAGAAGAGCAAGAAAACCAACAAACCTTTGACAAAGACCAAACTAAGGCATCACAACCTTTACTTGCAGACCCCTTAAACATGTATCTGCAAGATCACCAAAACCAAGAGATGATGCAACAAACCCTAAATAATGCACCTACCATGAGGTTTCCTTCAAAAACTTCCCATACACATGGGATGGTTCAATGAAGTCCTAAATTTGAACCTATATTGATGCTGATACCACCCGGAGGTGGAAGTGTACCAACCACACCCAAGGATGAACAAACACACTCCTTTGAATTCAGCAAACCCAACACAAGTACCTTCAACTATAATATGTCAAACACACAACAAGGTATTGTACACCTAAGTGATGACTCCAACACTGACTATGGCATCACTGATGAAGAAATGGCTAGGGCATGTCAAGACAAAAAATTCCACAAGAACTTCAAACTTTTGGCAGCCTAAGAAATTGTCAAATTTAACCCAAATGTGGAGGGACCTAAGTCCAAACATCAAACCAAAAAAACTATTGAAAACATGCAACCCATGATCAATTTGGACTTAGATAAGGGAAAACATCCTTTGGAGTTTTTAAACACAATAATGGCACCTATAAGGTCCCATCAAGAACCCACAATTGAAATCCTTCAAAGTACATTTGAACACATCAACATTAATCCCTTGTTTGATGAATCACAACTAATGAAGGGAAACAAGACTCTCCCTAAATATCCCAAGAGGACATTAAGACTTGATTTTAGTCACATGATGCAACAACAAGACACACCTAAAAGGAATTGTGCTCTAGGGATACCAAACATACCTCCTTTGGAGACAAATCAACAAAGTGCACCTTTGCTCCTAACTCTACCAAGTGTTATGACATCAAATGTTATGGAGCCTCCCATGAGTACACTATGTGAAACATCAACTACAACAATCCCTATTGATGCACAAAGGAAAATTCTTATTGACATTACACCTAATACCAAAAGGAATGCATCTCATGGTCAAATCAACATGATGTGCCAAGGGGAAACCTCCAAAACATAAAGGTGCCAAAGCAACAATACCAACATGGTGGTCGATTCACAAGGACATAACCAACTACCCCAACAACATCAACCCGCAATAGTCCAAGGACTTAATGTTTCCAAAACTCATGTGATATATCAATAGCAACATCAACCACAACAACAACAACAACCTCAAGTGGTGCAAGGATCCAACGTCCCTAATACACAATCCAATGTAAACCCAATTGACTTACACACAATGTATCAACAAAAATTCCAACAACAACAAGCCTTGTTTGCTAAACAACAAGAGCAACTCAAGCAATAGTTGGAATACCAAAGATGTCTTGAGCAACAAATTGCACACCAACAACATTTTTTATAATATTAACATGTGCCACAACAACCTCAACAGATACCTTTACAACAACAATAACATAAATGGTCTCACATACAACCAATAGAGGTATCCCAACAACAACCACAACAAATGGCACAACAATAAGACATGGTACAACAATCATAGTCGATACCACAACAAGTGCCACATCAAATACCACAACAAGTACCCCAACATGTGTCACAAAAGGGACCCTCTTGTCTTCGAAGTAATAACATACCTCCACCACCTAGTGACACATCACCAGACTCATTACACATATAAATGTCAAAACCAAGTAGACATAGCTCTCTCCACAACAAACAGTCTACTCATAGACATAAAAGACTTGAAGGGAAAGCTATTGTACAAAACCCTAATGAAGAGCTATTGCAACAATTCAAACAACTTTCCAAACAAGTTGAGGCATTGGGAGTCCAAAAGAAATAGGCTCTATATATAGAAAGGGACCTACGTCCTAATCCATTTGACAAAAGTCTATATATGCCTCCATTTCCAAAACACTTTGAGGCTCTATTGGGACTAAAAATTGCATGATCAATTTTGATTGCTATTGAGATTTCAAGCCCTTTAAATGACCATAAATGCATGTGTACTCGGCTATACCTTTCAACCCCATGAGGTGTTTAATGTTTCTAACACCCTTTGTTCAGCCTATTCACTCATTTCATGAAGTTAAATTTCCATTATGAATCATTTTGTGAAGTCCCGTTTTGAGCTAGTGTCAAATCTGCATTTTCACTGTAGTGTCAAACAACGACAGGAGGCTATGTTTGCATCTAAATATCTTTAACCCAGAAATGTTTCATGATTTTCTTCTTTGGGAGTATCTAGTGTCCATACCTAAGAGCCTATGTTTCAGATTTTGAGTCATTTCGAATCCATTTGTCTAGGTTTTGAATCCCTCAAAGTTGGTCATTTACTATTCTGTGCATTTGTGTAGTTGCACATAATTCTTCGAGGCCTTGTTTGAGGAGTTATAAATTTTGACTAGTTGACCCAAATGATGAAATTCCTTTTTGTGTTGAATTGTAGACATCAAAGACTTGTTATGTTTCAAGTTTCAGCTCATGACCAATCCGTTTGATTAGTTTTCAAATGTGATTCCAAACACAATTTCTATCTTTTTACTAGTGTCAGCAAATGTAGATTGTTTGGTACCCCTATTTGTGACGTCATAACTTGAGATATGTGTTTGGTAAGATTAAATGGATTGTACCATTGTGTTGTCCTCAAAAAATACTTTAAGTGTGCCAATTTGCAAGTCATGATGAATCCATTTGCACACTTTTCCAGGTCAATTCCATTTGCAAAAATCAATTTCTACAATTGTTTTCAGTTTTCAAAATTCAAGTAGCCTACTTTGACTGCTCGCCATTTGTGCTCTGTTATTCATCATGATCCCAAATCGTAGATCGATACTCTCCTTATGACAGTGAACCAATGCCCCCGTTTTCATCTTCCCATGTATCAGTTTCCCTAGTTTTTGAAGCTGATTCTAAGCCCAATTTAGTGTTTTCTAACTTATTTTCTTGCAAGCAATTTTGAGAGGTCAACTTTGATAGCGAATATCTTTTGACCCCAAATTTTTCATGAGAAGAGATTCAATAGGGTGGAAGTATGTGGAACAGAGAATTAGTGGGTCAAATTCAAAGCCTGGTCAAAGGTTTGGTTCAGTTTTTAAGGCCAATCAACGAACCTTCGACATTAAATTGACAGTTTGCAAATAAGTGGTAAAGCGAGTTTTATTTGATGATTCAGTGATTGAACTTGATTCTAATCAGTATCAGGTGATGAATGGATCAGTTACAATTGTTAGTTGTCTAAAAACAAAACAAAAAATTAGTCGGACCCATGTCGGGGCCCGACTGATTAGATCAAGAAGAGTGAGTCAAAGCATGAAAATATGTTTGATATAATGATTTTCAAAGGTTTTCAAAAGGGAAAAGATAACTATGCTCAGATCACTGATAGATGTCATTGCAAAATTTCATTTCATAGAGCCCTGTCCATAACCAAGTTCATACGACATTTCTATGAGAGAATGGTTTGTTTTCAACTCTTCCATTGTTTGGGATTTTCAAGTGCATATACATGAGGAAAATGAAGGAGCAATGTTCTTAGATAAGTGGGAGCCGAGTCAAAAGAAATGGATGGATAAGCTCGGGAACTCACAAAAAGGCTTATGATTTCCCTAGATGAGTTAAGGTCATAGACGGATTTTACTATAACTAGTTATAATTCTAGAAATTATAAGTTATAATTATAAGTTTTCTATAATTGAATACTGGATATCAAGATGATAACCATTAAAACATGGCCTTTTCCCTAGATTCTAGTAACCATAAAACTAATATGATTGTAATAGAAAACTTATGGTAGAGCTTTCCAAGGCTTATGATTGTAATAGAAAACTTATAATTGTGTAGTGAACAATTTTGTAAGTCGTGGAATTATTCAGTTGTGAGTTCTAGTTTGATATGTTTATAAACTAGTTGAACGTGGCATTGAAGGGAGCAGAGGTTCTATGTAAGGTAGATAAAAAACATAATCCACAGGGGACCATTAAAGGCCGCAGGTAGTAAAAAAAAAAACACGCCATAGGAAGTAGCTTCACGCAATAAGCAGGGCAACATTTGAAAAGCCACAACATGCATGAACAGAAGATATCCATGGCTATAACAATGACAAAGGATCCATGCATTCAAAAGAAGATGCCCATGCCCAAAATAATGAAGCTTAAGATAGTTAAGGATAGAACCAACCCAATGTCAAGGAGAACTCACCAGTCAACGCATGTTAAAGGAAAGTTGATCATGACAATGCAAAGAAGAGCATGGAATCCCACACTTGTGTGAGATAGGATGAATCAGAGATCCATGATTGCTAGATGTAAGGGTACATAAGATAGAATTCCAAGGGTTTCAGCTTGTTAAGCCTATAAGAAGTGATAGGCCTATGAAGGAGAAGAAGTCTGTGCGAAGGTTTATATTAATTTCTTCAGAATGCGTGCCAAAAGATGTTATTTCCATTGAAAGGCAGATAAAGCCACAAAGGCCACGACAAGGCAAGAAACCTTAAAGGTAGAGTAAAACATGCAAGTAATAGGGAACAGTCAATGCTAGACATAGCAAGGGAGCGTGCTTGGTCTATAGGTTAGACACGAGACGTGACTATCTACAAAGCCATGCATGTGTGTAACAAAAGTAGCACTCACACCCAAATAAAAAGGGATATCCATGCCACGAGGAATATGCAGAGCCCACGTGATAAAATAGGGAAGAGTCGCAATCAAGCTCAGCTCATAAACCAACAAAGCATGGAAGTCGCAGCCAAAATGGAGACACCAAGTTTGAAAAATAACTTGGAGAGAAGGTATCCTATGCCCTAGCAAAGAGGGACCCTGTGCAAAGGAAGACACCATGAAGTATAAAAACAAAGCCCACACATAAGTCAAGCATACCACCACTCATGTAAAGCAAAACATAGAGAGTTCAGCACCAAAGTTAAAGGGAGCTCAGAGCAATCAATGAAGTGTTGAGAAGAAGCTACCAAATGAACAGATGAAGTACTATTCAAACACATTTATCCCACATCGCCTATGTGAGGGCATTTTTTGGTATTTAAATACAATTGCACAACATAAGCTTAATGTCTGAAAGAGATGGACTTTTTGAAAGCCAAGTTGCATGTGACGGGCCCTAACCTGTGGCCGGCCAAGTGGAAACAAATAATAAAATTTGACATGAAATGCAAAACATTCCCCAAAAAATTCAAATGCACTGAAAAAGTCCAAAATCTGAGAAGTTGCCATGGCGCTTGCCGAAAAACCCAAGAATTGCCAGCAAGTGGCTTGCTGACTTGTTAGATTTGAATCTCAAATCCGGTGAAGAGGTAATGTGCAACATGGGTCCCGCTTCCAATCCAACGACAAATCAAGTAGTGCAAAGTGGTAGCCAACAGAATGCATGTGTGATGATGTGGCATGCAAAATGGAGATGAAGGAGATTGCGACATGTGTCCCTATCGTGTGGTCCTTGTTATCTGGCCGATTGAAAGTGCTCACCAGTTAACCACAATGACTTGGCAACTGTTGATGTGGCATAGTGTGGTGACGATGATGTGTCCAGATCGAGTTGGCTAGAAAAGTTACCGAAATCTGATGGTCACCATGTCACCATCGAAAAAGTTGAAGAAATTCTAGCGAGTGACTTGGTGACTCATCAAAAATTTGAAGAATCTAGTGAAGTTTGAATGTGGCGCCTACTTGGGTACAGGTAACCAATAATAGGGAGACATGTGGCACTAGCTGTGTAGGGTCAAGCCAATCACATCTCAACACATGTCATCAGGTCAGTCAATAGGTTTGACTCATATGGAGAATGGTGGAAAAAATTGGGACAACATAAAATTTAATATTTTATTATTTTCTGAACATGCAGGACTCTTTAAATAAGGTTTGAACTTAAGGTATAGTTTAAACTTTAGAAAAGTTTTATTTTTTGCAAAACAAATGCTATGAGAGCCATGACTGGAGACCTGAACTTCAGAGGGCCATAACAGGGGCTATTTTTATTCAAAGTAGGCACTCCAATATACCACCAAAACCAAAACGAGTTGAATTTTCAATTTTTGAGGTCAATTTTTGCATAGGTCCTCATTAGTTTAGTCTGTAGGCCAATATGTGATTCCTAAGGCATTGGTAGCAGAACAGGAAAATTTGACCATTGAGCATCAGAGTTTGTTAAAGGGTAGATTTGAAGACCTTTTGAAGCCTGAATGTGGAAAAAAAAATCTAAAAATAGTTATATTAGCTTCTTGAAAGTCACTTTTCAACTGATTTTTACTTTTACCGTGAGTTCACTTTGGTGTCAAAAATCAGTTATGATGTTGAATCAAAATGTTTGAGATTATTTATGCCTAGTAGAGGCCAAATGATGGGATTTGATATGTAGTTGCAGAGAGAAGGTAGAGAGAGGCTTTTCCAATCTTCTTGGGAAGGAATTCTGAGGGTACACATGTCAATTGCAAATTCCATCCAGGAATTGCTTCCTTCCTATATCTTTCTTCCTTCTTCTCTTTTGCAGGTTGTTGGCAATTTTTCCTGGGTAATACCAGCAGGGTTCCAGTGTTCTATTGTTGAAATTAGGATTGTAGATGGTTTTGCTTCCTATCTATTGAGTTGTGCTCTAGCAATGAAGGCCACATATCCACCCTCTGCAGATTTTCATTTCATGTCATGTATTGTTTTTCTGAGAAATTGGAGATTGATGCTAGATTATGTGACATATCTTGAGTTTCATTTTGTATTACCAGTTCATGTATTCAATCTTTCCATGGATGAATACAAAAGGGTATTTACATGATTTATCTAAGTTCTCTTATTCTATCTCCTGATTCTTCATATGTCATTAACTTTGTGATTAAATGGATAATGTTCATTTGATTTAAGGCAGCTTGGATGAGTTGTATGTCAGATATGCTATTGCTTTTGACTCGAGGAGTTAAGTAAATGCTTCACCATTCTGATAGGGTTTCTGGGTGTATGAAGGGGATATTGCATAAGTATGGGATTTGGGTATTTCAGTTGATAAACTTGATTGTAATGCAAGCAAGTTAGGTCATCCTGCTGGTAATGACTCTATGTTTCAATGGATAAGGCACAGGTCACTAAATTAGATGCAAGCTGATATGAATGTCATTTGCACAAATCATTTTAATCAAAATAAATTCAGTTTTCCATGTCTTGTAGTGAACTGAAAAGAATTAACCCTCACTCAACTTATGAGATTCATAGAATTGCAACTAGCTATTGTAGATCTATGTTATTACATGAGTTATTAGGAGATTATAAGGGTTTTTATCTACAATAAATAGGTTCAAATCTATGTTTTAATTGCACTGGTACTATTCATCAGAACCTCAAGGTTAACCCACCTAGGTCTTGCAGAGCCTTAAGTGAATAAGGGTCAAGCCTTATAGTTGGCCCAGTGTCTGAATTGATATGTTAAAGATGGGAGTTAGCTGCCCCTAGATATGTCATATTCTCATTGGGATAATTGAAAACCCTCCAACGTTTTCAAACACCAACAAAATGGCGACTCTACTAGGGATTGTATTGAATCTGTATAGTAGACAAACCTTGAGAATTTAAAGAAGATTCAATATAGCAGGATGAACTTGCTACTGCAGTGAGGTAATTGTAAAGTTCTTTTGATATCCTTGTTGAGTTTTGTGTTCCCCAATTAAGCTTTGTTCATGGACAACAGTAGGTTGTAAGATTGTACATAAATTGTGTTTTATGACTTTTATAAGTCCATCTTTAGTCAGTTTAGTCTTTACAAGTGCTGTTGTAAAAATCAGAGTCAAGAATCTAAAAATGAAGTGTACCCTCTTTCCAAGGTGTTAGTGATCTGCAAGTTTTCCATATTGAAATTCTGGTCTAGAATCTACAAATGGTAAAATTGTTTATAAATTTTTCTCACTAGGTGTGAGTGGTGACTCTGAACTAAATCTCTATACTAGTGCATGTTTTGTCTTAATATCAGAAGCTTTCAATATTTGTGGGAAGATCTAGTTTGTTGGGAAAGATAAATTATAAGTTTCTTCATTAACGGTTTATGTGGTTGTTATATCTGCTGAATCAATTGATTTCAAAAGGTGAATCACTATTGTGATTTCATTTTCCTCTTCAAGGAGGTGCCAGCTCTACAAAGGATCTTATTAGTGGTGTTAAGGATTTCATATTTGCACCTATGTTAATCAGTAGATCTGAAGTTTTAGACAGCAACACATAAAGGTATTTTCAGTTTTTATGTCTTTTTCATTCATGAGAGTTGAATGGTGGAAATGGTTGTCTCCATCTAGTGTTTTAGCACAAAGAAAACAGAGGTAGGATTTTTAAAATTTTGAGAGATGGATTCTGAGTCTAGATCCAAAAATGATTTACCAACTCTTGAAAGTGTTCATGCAAACATTGCTAGGTTGAAAAAGAAGATTCATGATAACATTGTCTTCATGTTAAGAAATACAATTGGTGATATTAAGGGTCTTAGTGGATTCCAGATTTACATGAAGTTTAACTCAGTAGTTATGAATCTTGACGAGTTTTTCAGACCTGAGGATTCTTCATGGATAGTGGTACTCTTAGAAGTTTTTATGCCACATTCAGTTGATTGGTCAGCCAAGTTAAAATTAGATAAGATTTGTGAAATCCAAGATTTTATCATGGAGGTTGAAAGTCCTTTGAATAATAATGAGTCTAATGTTAACAAATGTAATGAATTCATTGAAAATGATGTTGAATATGAAGAGTCTTAGCTTTATGAATTGGAGGACATTAATCAACAATTTGATAATATGCATAATGTGGATTCATCTTTTTATGATGATGATTGTCAAGAAGAGGAAAAGTGTAACAACAGTAATAGTTTTTCTTCTAGTGATGAATTTAAATGTTCTAAGATACCGGTTGTTGAGGTGTTGTCTAAGGAAGAAGATTTATGTGATGATCAGCATTTTGATTTTTTAGAATATATTACTAATAATTATGCTATTGTAAATGTGCCAAGCTATCCAAATAATGATCACAGCCAAGGAAGAGAAATTAGTAGTGAAATCTTGTTAAGTGTTGATGAGATTTCTGATTTGTTGGCTCATGATTTTGAAAGGTATTCTAATCTATCTAAGGATGCTTGTGTTTTTCCACATTTTTCATTTCCACATGATGAATTCATTTCTCCTAAATTGGATGTTGAAGAAGATGTAGTTTCAGAATATGCTATGTTGAGTTTGGGGGGTGTATGTGATAGTAATATGTATATCAATGCACATGATGACTTCTATGTTGAGAATGAAAATGTAGGGATAAGGTCTATTGCTGGTTCGTGGTTTTCTTGTTTTAATGAAGATGAGATATATTTAGATTGCTCATATGATGAGAAAAGTAATACTAATGAAGTGGTTTATCCTAGTGAGTTATTTGAGGAAAAATTTGATACGGATTAGCATATTGTGAGAAAGCAATTTCATGATGATTCTTGTGATTTGATATCTAATCATTTTTTGGAATATGAAGAAAATGTAGAATATGTTCAATCTAATTTATGGAGTGCTGATATTGCAAATAAAGAGAAATCAGATTTGACATACTCTTCATATCTGGATGCACAAGGTGAGTTACCATTTGATTCATGTAACTTGTTGAATGAAGTAGAATACCGAGCTTTTATGTTTCTGGTTGAAGGAATCCATGACTCAGTTAGTGGTGATCAATTTTACTTTGATGTCAGTTGTTATGATCATGTTGAATCATTTTTTCATAGTAAGAAAGATGAAGAAAGTATGTCTGATTTTTATATACTAGTTTTGTTTTGCCTAACGAAGTAATTGAAAGTGTTGATGTGTTGGGTGAGACAAAGGAGAATGAGAGTTTTAGTTTGCATTAGGAGAATGTAAATGAAAATAAGGTTTATGATAGAGGTAAGAAGTTTTGAAAACTTTTTGGTGGCCCAGGGCCATCGTTTGTACATAGTAGTGGTAGTTTCTTGCTTTCAATAAAGTTGCACAAGAGAGAAGCTCTTGTGAGTGGTTTGCTTCTTCCAAAGATTTGAATCCTTTCCATGCCCACAAGTGACATGCATCCCCAGAGAGAGCCACTATTGAGACTAAAAATTGCATGATCAATTTTGATTGCCATTGAGATTTCAAGCCCTTTAAATGCCCATAAATGCACATGTACTCGGCTATACCTTTGAGCCCCATGAGGTGTTTAATATTTCTAACACCCTCCGTTCAGCCTATCCACTCATTTCATGAAGTTAAATTTCCATTCTGAATCATTTCGTGAAGTCTCGTTTTGTGCTAGTGTCAAATCTGCATTTTCACCTAAGTGTCAAACAACGACAGGAGGCTATGTTTGCATCTGAATATCTTTAACCCAAAAATGTTTCATGATTTTCTATTTTAGGAGTATCTAGTTTCCATACCTGAGAGCCTATGTTTCATATTTTGAGTTGTTTCGAATCCATTTGACTAGGTTTTGAATCCCTCAAAGTTGGTCATTTACTGTTCTATGCATGTGTAGTTGCACATAATTTTGGGAGGCCCTATTTGAGGAGTTATAAATTTTGACTAGTTGACCCAAATGATGAAATTCCTTTTTTGTTGAATTGTAGACATCAGAGACTTGTTATGTTTCAAGTTTCAGCTCATGACCAATCTGTTTGATCGCTTTTCAAACGCAATTCCAAACAAAAGTTATATCTTTTTATTGGTGTCAGCAAATGCAGATTGTTTGGTACCCATGTTCGTGACATCATAACTTGATATCCATGATTGGTAAGATCAAATGGATGGACCATTATGTTGTCCTCCAAAAATACTTTAAGTGTGCCAGTTTGCAAGTCATGACGAATCCATTTGCACACTTTTTCCAGGTCAATTCCATTTGCAAAAATCACTTTCTGTCATTGTTTCCAGTTTTCAAAATTCAAGTAGCCTACTTTGACTGCTCGCCATTTGCGCCCTGTTATTTATCATGAGCCCAAATCACAGATCCATACTCTCCTCATGATAATGAACCAATGCCCCAGTTTTCATCTTCCCACGTATCAATTTACCCAATTTTTTAAGCTGATTCCGAACCCAATTTAGTGTTTTCTAACATATTTTCTTGTAGGCAGTTCTGAGAGGTGAACTTTGACAGCGAATATCTTTTGACTTGAATTCTTCATGAGACGAGATTCGACAGGGTGGAAGTATGTGGAACAAAAAATCAGTGGGTCAAATTTTAGAACCTGATTGGAAGTTTGGGTCAGTTTTTAAGGCCAGTCAACGAACCTCTAACATTAAATTGACAGTTTGCAAATAAGTGGTAAAGCGAGTTTTATTTGATGATTCAGTGATTGAACTTGATTCTAATTAGTATTAGGTGATGATTGAATCAGTTGCAATTGTTAGTTGTCTAAAAATGAAAAATATTTAGCCAAACCCATGTCAAGGCCTAATTGATTACATCAGGAAGAGTGAGTCAAAGCATTAAAATATGTTTGGTATAATGATTTTCAAAGGTTTTCAAAAGGGAAAAGATTACTATGCTCATATCATTGATAGATGTCATTGCAAAATTTCATTTCATAGAGCCCTGTCCATAACCAAGTACATACGACATTTCTATGAGAGAATGGTTTGTTTTCAACTCTTCCATTGTTTGGGATTCTCAAGTGCGTATACATGAGGAAAATGAAAGAGCAATGTTCTCAAATAAGTGGGAGTCGAGTCAAAAGCAATGGATGGATAAGCTCGGGAACCCACAAAAAGGCTTATGATTGCCCTAGATGAGTTAAGGCCATAGCAAGATTTTACTATAACTAGTTATAATTCTAGAAATTATAAGTTATAATTATAAGTTTTCTACAACTGAATACTGGATATCAAGATGATAACTGTTAAAACATGGCCTTTTCCCTAGATTCTAGTAACCATAAAACTAATATGATTTTAATAGAAAACTTATGGTAGAACTTTCCAAGGCTTATGATTGTAATAGAAAACTTATAATTGTGTAATGAACAATTTTGTGTTGAGATAATGGGTGTTGCACACATTGCATAATATTGTTATTTTATTATTTTATTTTTTATTATGTAATGTTGTACCTAGATGGACGTGCAACATGTAAAGATTCCCATAGAATATTCTTGATGAGTTGTATTGTAACATTGTGATAATATTTCATGTAATTATTTAATATTGGGGGAAAAGAATTAAATGCCCAAATATTAAATGTGGGGTCAGTGGGTTAGGTAGCACATGGTTTTAGCACATGTTTTATGTAATACCACTTGGTGGTTTTGTGGGACTTGCTACTATATAAGCAGCCACAAGGGTAGTTGTTGTGATAGAGAAGAGAGAGTGACAAGGAGAAGACAAAAGGCAAGAGTCGAGCGGGACAAGGCTTGATAGGTTAGCCAAGGGAGCATTTGTGAAGGTTGGAAGCATGGCATGGGATGTGTGGATTCATGCTTGTTCACATAGTTTGCTCGGTTGTGGCTATGGCCATGAAGGCTTCCATGGTTGTATGGCAATGGTATTTTTTGCTGAATAATACATGATGATGGATGTTTTTGGAGGCTGGGTTTTTTCCCTCAATGAGGGTTTCCCAGGGTATATCTTGTGTCACAATTTTGTGGGTATGTTGTCTATTCTCTTGCATGTGGATTTTAATTCCGTGTTTTTAGATCTATTATGGGTTATGTGGAAACGGTTATATTCTTTGTTGCCAAGTTTCCTTACATTTTGTAAGTCGTGGAATTGTTCAGTTGTGAGTTCTAGTTTGATATGTTTTTAAACCAGTTGAATGCAGCATTGAAGGGAGCAGAGGTTGTGTGTAGGGCAGATCAAAAACATAAGCCGTAGGGGAACCATTGAAGGCTGCAACTAGTATAAAAAAAAACGTGCCATAGGAAGCAACTTCACGCAATAAGTAGGGCAGCATTTGAAAAGCCACAACATGCATGAACAGAAGACATCCATGGCTTAAACAATAACAAAAGATCCATGCATTCAAAAGAAGATACCCACGCCCAAAATAATGAAGCTTACGACAGTTAAAGATAGAACCAATGCAATGTCAAAGAGAATCCACCTGTCAACGCATGTTAAAGGAAAGCTAATCACGAAAATGCAAAGAAGAGCATGGAATCCCATGCTTACATGAGATAGGATGAAGTAGAGATCCACGATCCCTAGATGTAAGGGTACATAAGATACAATTCCAAGGGTTTCAGCTTGTTACACTTGTATGCAGTGATAGGCTTGTGAGAGAGAAGTATGTGCGGAGGTTCATATTAATTTCTTCAGAATGGGTGCCAAAAGATGTTATTTCCATTGAAAGGCAGATAAAGCAACAAAGGCCGTGGCAAGGCAAGAAACCTCAAAGACAGAGTAAAACATGCAAGTAACAGGGAACAATCACCGCTAGACATAGAAAAGGAGCATGCTTGGCATATAGGTCAGACATGAGACATGACTGTCTACAGAGCCATGCACACATGTAACAAAAGGAGCACTCATACCCAAATAAAAAGGGATGTACATACCATGAGGAACGTGTAGAGCCCATGTGAGCAAATAGGGAAGAGTCGTAGTCAAGTTCAGCTCATAAACCAACAAAGCATGGAAGTTGCAGCCAAAATGGAGACACCAAGTTTGAAAAATAACTTGGGGAGAAGGTATCTCGTGCCCCAGCAAAGAGGGACCTTGCGCAAAGGAAGACACCATGAAGTATAAAAACAAATCCCACACATAAGTCAAGCATACCACCACTCATGTAAAGAAAAACATAGAGAGTTCAGCACCAAAGTTAAAGGGAGCTCGAAGCAATCAGCGAAGTGTTGAGAAGAAGTCGCCAAATAAACAAATGAAGTACTATTCAAACATATTTATCCCACATCACCTGTGTGAGGGCATTTTTTTATATTTAAATACAATTGCACAACATAATCTTAATGTCTAAAAGAGATGGGCTTTTCAAAAGCTAAGTTGTATGTGATGGGCCCCAGCCCATGGCTGGCCAGGTGGCAATGAATAATAAATTTTGACATGAAATGCAAAATGTTCGTTGAAAAATTCAAATGTGTTGGAACAGTCCAAAATCTAGGAAGTCACCATGGCACTTGCTGGGAAACCCAAGAATTGTCGGCAAGTGGCTTGGCAACTTATCGGATTTGAATCTGAAATCTGGCGAAGAGGTAAAGTGCAACCTGGGTCCCGCTTCCAATCTGATGGCAAATAAAGTAGCGCTAAGTGGTAGTTGACAGAAGGCATCTGTGATGATGTGGCACACAAAATGGAGATCAAAGGAGATTACGACATGTGTCTCGATCATGTGGTCCTTGTTATCTCACCAACCAGAAGTGCTCACCAGTTAACCAAAGTGACTTGATGACTACTGATGTGGTGCAGTGAGGTGGTGATGATGTGTCCAGATTGAGTTTGCAGGGAAAGTTGTTAGAATCTGGTGGTCGCCATGTTGACACCAGAAAATTTGAAGAAATTTCGGCGAGTGACTTGGCTACTCACCAAAAATTTGAAGAATCTGGCAACGTTTGAACGTGGGGCCTGCTCGGGTACAGGTGACCAATAATAGGGTGACATGTGGCACCAGTTGTGCAGGGTCAAGCCAATCACGTCTCAACACATGTCATCAGGTCGGTCAACAAGTTTGACCCAGATGGAGAATGGTGGAAAAACTTGGGAAAACATAAATTTTAATATTTTATTATTTTCTGAACATGCAGGACTTTTTAAATAAAGTTTGAACTTATGGTATAGTTTAAACTTTAGAAAAGTTTAAATTTTTGCAAAATAAATGCTATGATAGCCATGAATGGAGACCTAAACTTCAGAGGGCCATAACAGGGGCTATTTTTATTCAAAGTAGGCACTCCAATATACCAACAAAACCTAAATGAGCTGAATTTCCCATTTTTTAGTTTAGTTTTTGCACAGGTCCTCACTAGTTTAGTTTATAGGCCAATTTGTGATTCCTGAGGCATTGGCAGTAGAACAAGTAAATTTGATCATTGAGTATCAAAGTTTGTGAGAGGGAAGATTTGAAGACCTTTTGAAGCTTGAATGTGGAAAAAAAATCTAAAAAAGGTCATATTGGCTTCTTGAAAGTCACTTTTCAATTGATTTTTACTTTTACTGTGAGTTAACTTTGGTATCAAGAATCAATTATGATGTTGAATCAAAATATATGAGATTCTTTATGCCTAGTAGAGGCCAAATGATGGGATTTGATATGCAGTTACAAAGAGAAGGTAGAGAGACATTTTTTCATCTTCTTGGGAAGGAATTCTGAGGGTACACATGTCAATTGCAAATTCAATTCGGGAATTGCTTCCTTCCTATATCTTTCTTCCTTCTTCTCTTTTGGAGGTTGTTGCCAATTTTCTTTGTGTAATACCAGCAGGGTTCCAGTGTTCTACTATTGAAATCAGGATTGTAGATGGTTTTACTTCCTATCTATTGAGTTGTGCTCTAGTAGTGAAGGCCACACATCCACCCTGTGCAGATTTTCCTTTCATGTCATGTATTATTTTTCTGAGATATTGGAGATTGATGCTAGATTATGTGACATATCTTGAATTTCATTTTGTATTACCAGTTCATGTATTTAGTCTTTCCATGGATGAATACAAAAGGGGATTTACATGATTTATTTGAGTTCTCTTATTCTGTCTCTTGAGTCTTCATATGTCATTAACTTTGTGATTAAATGGATAATGTTCATTTGATTTAAGGCAGCTTGGATGAGTTGTATGTCAGATCTATTGTTTCTTTTGACTCAAGGAGTTAAATAAATGCTTCACTGTTCTGATAGGGTTTATGGGTGTATGAAGGGGATATTGCATAAGTATGGGATTTGGGTATTTCAATTGATAAACTTCATTGTAATGTAAGCAAGTTAGGTCGTCCTACTGGTAATGACTCTATGTTTCAATGGATAAGGCACTAGTCACTAAATCAGATGCAAGTTCATATGAATGTCATTTGTACAAATCATTTTAATCAAAATAAATTCAATTTTTCATGTCTTGTAGTGAGCTAAAAAGAATTAACCCTCACTCAACTTATGAGATTCATAGAATTGCAAGTAGCTATTGTAGATTTGTGTTATTATGTGAGTTATTAGGAGATCATAAGGGTTTTCATCTATAGTAAATAGGTTCATATCTATGTTTTAATTGCATTGGTACTATTCATTAGAACCTCAAGGTAAACCCGCCTAGGTCTTGCAAAGCCTGAAGTGAAGAAGGGTCAAGCCTTATAGTTGGCCTAGTATCTGAACTGATATGTTAAAGATGGGAGTTAGTTACCACTAGATGTGTCATATTCTCATTGGGGTAATTGGAAACCTTCAACATTTTCAAACACCAACAGGCTCCAAGGTTTGAAAAATACCAAGGAAAAGGCAACCTTATTGATCACATTTGAAAATTATTTGCCTCTTGTACCGAACTCAGTGATGAGCCCACCTATCTCATGAGATTGCTCCCTCATTCTCTAGGTGGGCCTGCACTTGAATTGCACTCCAAACTTCCTAGTACTATCAAATCTTGGTCAGAGCTAGCAGACAAGTTCATCTCCCACTTTTCCTTTAACATTACAAATGAGGTGATGCTTTCTAATTTGTGCTCAACTAAAAAAAAGATGGGAGAACCATTTATCACATTCCTACCATGCTAGAGAAGCTTAGTCAGTCAATGCTCACTAGACATTCCTGAAGAACAACAAGTTAACCTATGCATTGAAAACTTAGTCCCATACTTGATGTATGAACTTAAAATCAACAGTCCAAGCACCATTTCTAAATTGATGAGAAAAGGAGCTAGTATTAAAGATGCTCTTATCCATAAAGGAATCCTCAAGATAAACAAGGAAAACACAAACACCAACTCGTTTAATGACAAGGTGAAATTTTTCTCCAAAAAAATGAATGTGACTAATGATGGCATTTTGGATGCATGCACGATTAGTACAACAAAACCTCAACTAACTTTGAAAGTTGCAAACCCTATGAATTCACAAAGTCCTAATCAAACATCAGCTCCACAACAGAAGACTGAGACTTCCACACAGGAAAAACCTCGAAGACACCCTAGAACCAAGGATAGGAAATTCACACCATTGGGGATACCTCTTGAGATTGCACTACAACATTTACTCAATAATAACTTCCTATAGTTACCCTCGATCAGAGATGAACTGTTAACTAAAGCAGATTGGTGGGATGACAAAAAATTTTGTGACTACCACCACACCAAAGGACATAAGACCTCATCATGTTTCCAACTAAAGCATGCAATACAAGATCTCATTAATGATGGTATAATGATAGTTGATCCATCACTGCTAGCATCCAACTCTAATCACACTATATTCAAAGATCCTTTGGGTAATCATGACAAAGAGAAACCCTCAAGCTCAAACTTAAACTCACAAGGTAATGTGAATTACACATGCACTAGATATGACTACACCATCAATTGCTTCAATCAATCTGATTCTCGCATACCCACATTTACCTTAAAGGCTGAAGACCCTTGTTAGGCTATCAATACACACTGTACCAAGATCACCCTACCTAGAGCCCCATCTAGGCCTACTACTCCTACTAGACCTACACCCCCTAGTAGACCTATTGCTCCTACTTCATCTGATTATAGCCTTGTTGAATAGTTCGGCAAGACCCCTGTGCAAATATCCATCTTGGACCTACTCCGTGCATCTCCCCAACATCAGAAGATCTTGGATCAAGCCCTTAAAGAGTCATTAGTCCCAAATCACATCGATGTTGCCCAATTCCAAGCCATTGTTGGGAACCTCTCTGCATCACAACATATCACCTCTTCCCCTCAGGATATTCCTAAAGATAGACCAAACCACAATGATCCCCTTCACCTTGAAGTCTTTGTCCATAATGTTAAAGTTGGACGTGTCTTGATAGATGTAGGAGTAGGGCTAAATATCTGTACACTTAAAGTAGTCAAAGGTTTTGGTTATTCTAGAAATGATGTGGATCCCTCTCGAAGAATCACAATCAAAGCATATGATGATGGTGAATGCTTCTCTACAGGGGTCATCATCTTACCTATCAGATGTTGTCTAGCTGCTGAGAACACTTTATTCTAGGTCCTAGTTATAGAAATGAACTACAAAATGATACTATGATGCCCTTGGCTTCATGCTATGAAAGAAATACCCTCTACGTATCACCAGTGCTTAAAGTTTTCCTACAACAGTGTAGAGGTTATGATCCCTAGTGATCCAGATCCTTTCCAGTTTTGTGCTAATTTGAGAGATACTACTGCATACCAAATCCCAACAAACAATGAAGCACAACCAAAAAATTCTTCTAATTATGTGGATGTTGATATACTCCTCAGTAAGCCCAAGGAAAAGATGAAGATTGAAGACAATGGTGTGGAGAGTACTTTATGTCTCTAGTATCCCACATTAGGGAGTCACCAGTTTCTCCCCAATCTTATGATAAATCACAACTGTTACAAGACCAACAATCTAAGATCTGTACACAAAATGCCACTTCTATCAATGCGAATACATCCATATATATTGAGAAAGAAAAAGCAAACAAAAACCCATTTTGATATCTCCTAGCAAGTATGGACCTGGGTTTACTATTATGCAAAAGCAAGGCTATGATGGCTATAGTGGTCTTGGATGTCAGAAACAAGGAATAATTGAATCTATCACTACAAAAGGATGACCTCCTAGTTTGGGGCTTGGATTCAAACCATTACAAATAGGTCCTCCTAGTACTACAGTACCTACGTGTAAGACTATGGGTGTTTTGAACAATGAAAAGGCATCTAAGGATATCCAACCTGAAACCAACAGTCCTCTAGCTTCTAAGCATGACCCCAATGATACAATAGAATCTAATTCCCATATCCATACCTTCAACCAAATCCCATTTAGCACTAATGATGACATCCCCTCAAGTTATTCTGAATTGTTGGATTAGGACCAATGTGGACCACATATTTTTGATCGATTCGACAATGATGACGCTCTTGTAACAAACTTTGAAATATATGAAGGCATTATGATTAAAAATCATACAAAAGCAATTTCTCCTAAAGAGAACACATTGGCATATTTTGGGGAGCCAACTCTATCTTCCAGTTACAAAGCTAAAAGCAAAGAAAAGATAACAAGCATAGATCTCTTGGTGAAAACTGAAAGGTGTCATTAGACCATGAAAAATCAAAAGCTAAGCAGATCCCAAGGATACAAGATGAAAAAGATGATGCCATGAATATAATTGTTCCAGTGTTCAACATGCCACAAAGTCTTTTTGAGCACTCTCGATCAGCCTTCATGTGGGAAGAAATTGGTCTCAATCCTCCCAATCCTTCCTTATATCTAGTTTCTTATCCCTAGATCCAACTACATAACTTGTCCAATAACCAAAATACAACCTCTATCCAACAAGCCCGTGAGCACGTCATCATCAATGACATCCTACACAACATATTCATTGATCCCTTTATCCTTAGATGCGTTGATTTGAAAGAGGCAGACATTTTCTTACATATGGTACATGATGGTATATCTCGAGGTCTTTCTAGTGGTTTGAACTTAGCCACAGACTCAGAATGACTCCTACGTAGTTATGGTCAGTTGTGTGTATAGAGATTATCAGCTAGCAGCACCAACAACATATTTCTTATTAGTAGTTGTCAACAACATTTGTGATTCTAGCAAAAAATCGTAAAAAATATCAAAAAATAGCAAAAAGTCATGAAAAAATGGATGCCTTGATGAAAATCTGGAAAACAGGCATCTTGGCACGAAAATTTAAGTCAAGAGAAAAATTTCGACTAAAAGTGAAAACCTGGCAAACAGGCACCCTATGTAATCAGTTGTTGCCCCTCCATCTATCAGGATTCCATATGGTTTTCTCCCCTTTTTCTATTCTTTGATCATATCCATCATCTTACAAGGCATCCTTGGCTCCTTGACCATGGGTCACGAACTAGTTAATATCCATTATTATCTTACCTAACACATTACTAGTCTGCACATACTCTATCATTGTCCTTTGTACATAGTTTGCATCTTGTCTGAGGGCATATTACCTACACAGTGCATGAGTTTGAGTTTGAACTGGGGGCATATCCCTAAGCACTATTTATCCATTGGACTTATCGCATAACAGATTGGAGCTAACACTTGTATATGCTTTTACGATCTTGAAAAAACACTAAAAATCATAAAATGTCTTGAAACAATCACTAAAAATCATATAATATCCTAAAAAAAGCACTAAAAATCATAAAATGCCTTGAAAAAAAATCCATAAAAATTTAAAAATGTTTTGAAATAAACCCTAAAAATTGTAAAATGTCCCGAAGAAACCAGTCACACTAAAAACATCAAATATTCTCAAAACCCATAAAAAAAATTGTATTAAACCTTGTAAATAGTCACTGCGGATAATCACCCCTTTTGTGTGAACACTTGCACATTGCAAACTAAAACTCAAATCACGACACTACAATGACAATCACACCTATCTGGACTACGTGAACCAACAATCAATCCAACATGTCACTATGAACCTATCAATTGAAACCACCATCACAACCATCACATGATCAACTTATCAAATGCTATTTGATGACCTAAACCACTAAAAAGCAAGTAATAATGGACAAGAATAGCTGTTGGCTCATGTTGTTTAGTGAGTGATTTAGTTTTGCTTTATTTTTCTTCGACCATGTCCCTATGCTACTCAATGATATAAACTAATATATGAGAGTGGTCGGGATGGTTCATGGTCATCTTTTATTTTATGTCTATTAAAATGTACCTTTAAGAGTCCAGGGAATGTATATATGCCTTAGGAAGGACAAGGTCATTTTCTGTCTACATCGTGCTTGTTTATGCAAAAGGTTTGCATTTTGTGCTTTGGCCCTTTAAACCATGATGTGTTGCATTCTATTTTCCATATTAAAATAAAGCTCCATTTGACATATAGTGCACTTTACAAAAGAAAAATTCTTCTCATCATACTAACAATTCCTCATCTCATCTCCTCCATCTTCTATGTCTTCTTCATCCGCTATCTTATATCTCATTATTGACAAATTGACCTATCATATGCATATCTCTGTCAATTTCTCAAGGGGGCACCCATATATATCATTGCTATTGCTTCATTTTTTTATGGCCTTCTCATCAATATTCTTTGACACAATGCTCTAAATCACATTGTATCAAAGAGGGGAAAAATGTAGATGCTCAAAAATGGTTTGCATCTATGGTTTCATCAAAATGAAGCTCCATTTGACATATAGCACACTTTTTGAAAGAAAAAGTCTTCAGCTCATTCTAACTAGTCCTCTCCTCATATCCTTGATCTTCTTTCATTCATATCTTCATTCACCACCATGATCATGTGTTTTGATACACCAAATCATCTTAATCTTGCATTCCTACATTCCTGCATCATCCTACACTATCTGTCAACCTTCCAAGGCTTTCCACCTAGTCTAGCCTTGGTCTGACCTTTGTTTGACCAAGTTTGACCAAATGTGACCATTTTTAATGGTTTCACTCATGTTATGACCTCTTTCCACCATTTTGGGCATACACACAAAGTTTTAGGTCACTACAAGTCCAATCAAGCTGTTTTTGGCCCCTAAAGCCTTCTAGGGCACAGTTTGCACTTTCAAGGCACACTTGGGCTTCCCAAGTGCACCATGGATGCACTTGCTACTGTCATGGTGCACTTGGGCTTACCAAGTGCACACTGGGCACACTTGGGTGCACTTGGGGCAGTAGGATGCCCAGAACTTCTCCCGGAGCCCCTATGTTGCACTCCGGAGGCCATAACTTTTGCATTTCAACTCCAATTTTCAAACCGTCAATTGCATTGGATTCATATCTTCATTGAAAAAAATTTGAGCTATCATTTTAATTATTTGGTCACTATATTGAGTGGTAACCCTTGAAAATACTCTTGGGCCCCTGAAATTGACATCGCTTCTTCACACTAATTCATCCCATTTTCTCATTCCACTAATTCTGATCTTTTGGCCAACCTTATTGTATCTCAACAGTGTCTATCATCATCCGTATCCTCTTTCACATCAATTGCACATCATTTCAAAACCATTTCAACATCATCAAAAATCATTTCATATCAACTCAAAACCATTTCAAATCAACTCGAAATCACCCCAAATCAACTCAGAATCACCCAGAATCAGTCCTAATCATCACGAAACATATCAAACATCCAAAATCAATCATCATCTATCCAATCCTAGGCATTTTTTTGGCTTTCAATGCCTTGGAAACCTATCAATTTATCAAATCTCATCAGTCTAACCTTAGTACTGTCATGGCTCTCAATGCTAGGTCAAACTATCATTCACATCATCGTATCTTTGACATTGTTGAGTCTTTCAGTGTTAGATCATGGCATTATCAACCATTTTAGTAATAATGACAGTGTCCATCGATGTTATTATGATCAACCATATCAATCAATATTGATCCTCTAGCATTTATGATATTGGCTAAATGTTATGTATCTTTACTTCATGTCATGTGTCCTTGGCATGTTATCAACTTCGATCAATCAATCAATTTGACCATGGCTTTGGTCTACCTATCATCATCTTATTCAATCCATATCATCATCACATTTTCATCAAAAGATTCTATCGCACTTATTAAATCAAACTAGCCAATCATTTACTAATTTTCTCTATAGGATTAAATAACCCATAATTTAATCCTGTCATTCTTACTAATTATTCTTCCTAATTTTCATCCTCAATAAATAAATAAATTTTATTAATTAATTGATTTATCATTCACAAACCATGGAAATTCTTAATTTCCTAAGTCACATTTTCCACCATTAATTCAATTTTTACTAATTTCTATTTGTGTGGATATATGGATTTTTAATTCAAATATTCCACATAATATTGACATCATCATGAAACTTGGGTATGACACCTTGTTGATTCTCCTTTGACACTTGGCTAAGATATTTCATAATCCAATATTCTTATTCTCTTACGCACATCCATATTTGGCTTCCTTTGTCATAGATTCTTGACTTTAAGTGGGCTTGAGGTGTCATATGACACCTCATAGATTCTCTCCCATCTTTAGCCAAGTTTGACTTCCATGTGTCATAGAATCTTACATTTGGCATCTTGTGTCATATGTGTCATAGATTCTCAAAGGAATCTTTTTCCAAGTCACATATCCAAGGTGACAAGTCCAATGTTCTCATCTTCCGTGTTGATTATAAAATGAGCATTCTTCCTCTCATTTTCGGTCCTTAAGGTCCTGATTCTTCAAGTATAATCACAACTTCAAGTATTCTCATAGCATTATCATTACTATAGGCTTTTTCTTCATAATTGTGTGCATTATAGACAATTTGGAGCTACATCACATGGAGGAGAAAGAAGGACATGGGAGCTACAAGTGAAAGAGGGAGTTTTAAATTATTTTTCTTCTTTTTGATTCATTTGGCTTTCATGGTGGACTAGAGGGTGTTAACATATGTTTATTGGGTTTGTGATTTTCTCATAGTATGTTAGACATTAGCCTATTTTTTGGTCGTACAAAATGTATCTGGATGCATTACCCATGAACGAAATTTAGCAAGTTTTCTCATGTTGCCCATAATGATATTTAGCATATGTGTATGTGTGTGCAAAAAGGGATAAAGTAAAAATGCATAGACCTAAGAATGACTTAGAAAGAATACTTAGAATCTAGGGCTAAAGTACTCTAAACCATGATAATAATCCTTCTTTTTTTGCGCATTAAAGTAAAACTATATACAAGGAGGGCATTGTTGTCTTGCATTTTGTCACCTCAAAATGTTGGTAACTACACAAAACTTTTTCAAGCTTGTTTCACATTTCTCTAAGCTTGAATTTGATATTTAATTGATTAATGTTAATCAATTGATCCATTTCAATTTGTATATCAAATCTTTTTACTAAAGCCCTTCTTCAAGTCTTTTTTTGTTTTGCTTCCTATCGAGCCTTTGCTTGATTTTTGAAGCCTTCATTGTCCGTTCTTTACTTTTGAGTTTGCATTTGTTGGTTTTTAGTCCTTTGTGTTGGTGTAAATACATATTTACTATTTACACTTACTTGAGTTTACTTAGGTTAATGCATTATTTTATTATTTATTTTATAAGACACTTAGGATTTTGTGTACCTTTATGAGTTGTCATGTTGACAACACAAAAGTACACAACTATAATTTAGCACATGGTGTCTACAACACTAGAGTTTGCATCATTCACTTAGTTGTCATGTAGACAACATAGTTATTCGCACTCCCTTTTTAGCACATGTTGTCTACAACATAAATTTGCATGCTACACCATTGTAGGCTTATCCTCTCATCATCACACTTACTTTCGTGCTTAATGGAGGATAACCCATATCTAGTGGACATGTGCCTGGTTTTATAACTTATCATGATGTTGATTCCTAGGCATTCTAGATGCATCTCAGAGGCCTTTATATACAGGCACTCCTAGTGTACTTTCATTCATATTGAATTGGATACATTGTTATTATGATCATACTCTTTTTGGTCTATAGTTGTGCTTGTGTTTAAGTTCTTAGTTCCAAGGTGAATTTTTTCCTAAGGAAAATTCTTACATGGTATTAGAGCTTGGAGAATCTCTCTTCACATAGCCATTTGAGACCATTGTTGCTTCAGCACCTCGACCCGAATCAAGAGTACCACAAACATTGGGAGCGTCTAGAGCTAGAACAGACTCGCCATTGCATCTAGAACATCAATTTAGTGCAAATCAGCTATAAATTCGGCTACTGTAGACCAAAGCTGATCATGAGGCAATTTTGTTTTTTTGCAAATCAGCACCTGGAGGCCCCAATTTGCAACTCGAGTATGATTTTTTAGATATGAAATTTCATTCAATTTGGATCGATTAAATTCTCTACAAGTATTTTCAAAGTCTACATTTTTTCAAAAAAATAATTCCCTTCAAGTAGCAAAGAAATTTTTTTGCAAAATCGGGCAGTCACACCCCGGCCCTACAAATTTGGAGGTATATACTATTTTATAGCAAGCAAGCATATTTAATCTGGTTTAGGAAAGTATATTTAATTGGGTGCATAATAGTCAAATCTAGGCACTAGAATACACCACAACTCATGAAAAGCACACCCTTACCCCAGCGGCAGCTTGTTTATTTGAAAATTTCGGTGGTTTCTTTTTAAAACACTCGTTGGATTGTTTTCCCATGCATGTGGGATATATAAACTTTAACTTCATCGAGCAAAAATAATTCCTGGCCACTAGAAATATTACTCCTCTCAATGCAATGTGCAATGTCCTTCTTGACGATGAGACAGTCCCTAGCTCTAATGTGGTTACTTTTTAGCATCGTATTTTAGAATTCTGACTGCCATATAAAGGTTTCCGACAGCATTCCAAACCTCAGTGACTTTCCAAACACGACACCTATAGACTTGGATTCCTCCCAGTGGTGATTGTAGTCTCCTTTATAGCCTGTTGCATCATCAACTTGTGCCCTTACATGTGAACAAAGTTAGCGCAAATAAACCTGCCACATGGACCAATCAATTTCTACCACGTCCATGTTTGCCAGCACATTGCCACCTCAACATACATGGAAATAGTCACTAACACATCAACCCATCTGACTCAGTTGTCATGTGTCATCCTTTTTAGCATTTTTGTGCCTCATACGATTGTCACATCATCGACCATATGGTCCAGTCAATGACCATGTGACTAAGGTGACTATTTTTCACTAACATCAGCCGAACACAAGGTTAAATTTTACGATCATCTGACTATCAAAAATAGGTAATTTATAACTACTATGATGACCATTTGACCGTCAAATTTAAGCACACAATTTTCCTTCCAAACCCCTCTTCAGATTGCTTTTTCATTTGGCAGCCTGACTTTGAGAGGCCATAACTCAACCATTCTACTCCAAACCAGGTGTGATTTTTATTATTTTGGGTTAGAATTTCCTAAAATTTTCAACGATGATGTTTTTTTCTAGTTTTGGTGCAAGAATTTTTCACAAATTGCATTTTTTGGTGACTTTACCTATTCAATCTTACATTTTGCAACTTCAAATGCTCTGTACGAGCTCATCTGGACACATAAACAAGTTCTTTTTTTTTTAAAGTGCATATTTTTCATCTACTTTCTAGATCTACAGTTAGATTCTGGGGTTGTGTGGACAAATATCTCACTTTTAGAATTAGGACTTTTTCTATATTGTATTTCTTTGATTACTTTTCAGAATTGTTGTATATATGAGCTACAATACTTAGTTCCAGATATTGGCCTCAAAATGTAGTTGTAAAAGGCAAAATCAGAAGTCCACTTTGTTCATTTTGACAAGTGGCCCATTGTACACGCATTACATATAAAGTGTCAAAAGTATCTTTTTTTTTTTTTGGGAGGGGGGGGGGGGGTCTTTTGATTGAGTGAAAAGGTGGGGTGTGTATTATGTATTGTGTCTCTCTTATGTGTTCTTTTCATTTCAACATCATGGGTTCACCTAAATTTCCACTTCTAACTTTAGCAATTATTCTACATGGAAAGATATTGTATGGAGTAGATTAATGGCAAAAGGTCTAAATCTTTATGTTGATGGTACAATTCCAAAACCCACTAATGCTAAAGAACTCATTGATTGAAAAATAATAAACAATTGGACTTTAGGAATTATCAGTAGTTGTGTACATAGAGATCTCTTCTTCCACATTGCCAGTTTTACAGAATCCAAACCTGCATGGGACAAACTTGAATCTTTGTATAGTAAGGTGGGTGAGGAAAAGGGATTTCAGATTGAGGACGATCTACTTCTCTTGGATCCAAAGAACTTTGATACAATTTAATATTACATCAACAAAGACAACGAGTATAGGGCACTCCTTAAAGATTGTGGAAATCCCATGAAGGATGAAAAGTTGATTCATCACATCCTAAAGAGGCTACCTTCAGAGTATGCTTCATTTGTTTTGAGTTATAATACTCATAGGTTGACCATGGAAACTGCTTTCTAGAAGCCTACATTTGATGCATTTGCAGATATGTTGATTGCTAAACAATCTCACTTGATAGATTTGGGACTTCTCACGACATCAAAGACCAAAGCATTGGTGGATAGTGATGAGCACCAATCAAGTCAATGAGGGAAAAGTTCTAGCAACAAGAAGAAGCAGTGGAAGTAGAAATCACAATTTGACACACAACAATCCTTCTCACAGCAAGGAAATTCTTCTTCCAACAAGAAGGGAAGTAATGAAAAGAAGGACAAACTTTTTTGTGCATATTGCTAAAAACTAAATCATGATGAGCATCATTGCAAGACTAAAAGAATTGATGAGTTGGAAAACCTATTCAGGAAGAAAAAAATTCAAGTGCCAAGTACTTCCAAGGATTCAACTCCAACCTCTTCAAAGGGAACAGGGAGGGCACTTATGGCAAATACAAGTTCTTCTTCAGAATGGATACTTGACTCAAGTGCCTCCTATCATATGGGTTCATCAAAGGGAGACTTTTCTTCATTGAACCAGTCATAGGTACCACACATCTTCGTGGGAGATGATACTAAAATGGAAATTGAAGGGAAAAGATATGTGGAAATGGAAAATGGGGAATTCAAAGACTTTCTCTATGTTCCAAACCTGAGCCCCAATCTCCTCTCAGTTTACCAAATCACTCACCTTGGAGATGGTCACAAAGTTGAATTCCTTCTAGATTCAGTGATGGTGTGCAGTTTTAGAGATGATTCATTGGTTGCAGTGGGGAAAGTCAATCATGAAAAGAGGCTTTATTCCTTCTTCCACTTTGTGCCTAGGTCTCCTTCTCAAGCCCATTTGACTCACTCACATTCACAAATCAAATTATGTAATGAGCAGTTTGGTCATCTTGCTTTCTGCTACCTTCAACAACTTTTCTTAAAACACATGGTCAAAGGTCTACCTAACATCAACTTTTATAAGGGTGAGTGTTCATCATGTTCTGTGGATATGCATCTCGAGGAGAAGTATGATAAAGGGAAGTCTTCAAGAGCACCAGTTGTTCTTTAGTTGGTTCTCATGACTTTAGTAGGTCCTTTTGTAGTGACTTCAGTCAGCCAAGGCTGCTACATCCTTATTTTTGTTGATGAATTTTCATGCTTCACATGGGTCTACTTCCTTCATCATAAGAATGAAGCAATTGATAAGCTTCAAGCCTTTAAGATTCATGTTGAACAAAAATCAAGGAAATCCATCAAGGTTCTATGGATGGACAATGAGAACAGATATGTGGACAAAAGAGTTAAAGACTTTTGCAAACTTGAGGGTATTGATCTTCAAAATCCACCAACATTCAATCTGCACAAGATAGATGTTGCAACTCTGAGGATTAGAACTCTTAAGTCTATGGCAAGTTGCATGATTAAAGCCAAGTCTCTTGATCCAACACTTGAAGTTGAATCCATTAGCAGTGCCACTCACATACTTAACAGGTCTCTTCATAATGCCTTAGATGGTAAGACTCCTTTTGAGGTATGGTGTGGTATAAAACTAGTTGTTAGTCACTTCAGAATCTTTGGTTGTCCAGCATGGGAAAACATCTCTTCCAGGGGATAGAAGGCACCAACACCAAGGCCTTGTACTTTCATAGGAGATGAATACCGTGTTAAGGCTTACAAACTTATGGATCCAGAGACTCGTGAGATTTTTTGTGGAGAAGGATGTTCACTTTGAGGAAACTTCACCTAGCTTATCCTCTAATCCTCTCCGCACTTCATATATTGTGGAAACTAATAGTGAAACCAGCGATAGTGCTTCAAAAAATTGAGATACATGGGGTTCTATCAATAGTTGTAGTGAGAAGTCATAACATCAGTATAATCCACATGCATATATTGCCACAGTGATAGGTCCAGCACAACAAGGTATACATTGTCTTCCAGCTTCAACTTCAGTTAATGACTTCTTGGCAGACATTGCAAGTTTGTTCATGGAGTCACACACCACAGACTTGGGAGACAATCTTGATGATTTTCATCTTCTCTTTGATGAAGATGATCCTTTTGCAGTTGTTGTGAGGGCTCACTCTGACCCTCATGTCCATTCTCTACATGATCGATCTTCATAGGTTAGCATGATTGTGGATCCTTATGTATAGTAGTTGTCAGAGGTCTTTTTATCAGTAGAGGAGATAGATGGTTGATTGGGACAATTTCAACAGACATCCTTTCCATATCTGCATTCATTCTTTTCAGCATTAGCAAAAGGACACTTGAGTAGGTTTCAAGGCCACCATACATCTTTGGGATTGTACCTTTGCAATTGTTTCTTCCAAAGGGGAGGAACATAATTTTTCACTCAAGGACCAGCTTCTTCCTTGGAGCAACAGTCACTGGTTGACATTCTTCATTGGGGGGGAGGGGGGGACTACCTTGTCTCTCTTCCTCTTCTTTCTTATGAAGAGGAATTTTTCCTCTTATGAGGTCTTGTTCTTCTCATTCTTCACTATTGTATATACTAGATGTATGTTGTAATGGGGGGGGTCTTGATTACTCCATCCATCCATGCATCCCTTTTTCATCTCTCTTTTTGGGGGAGGGTTTTTCCCATGAGATTTTTCCTCTTTCTCCATTTTATGAGAGATTTCATTTCATTATATTAATGGGTACCTAAGATGGCCTAGTATCTGAGACCCATTATGCATCTCATCCTAGTTTTCATAAACCTAAGGGCATTCCCATAAGTTGCACTTAAGGGGGGGTGTTGGTGTAAATATGTATTTACCATTTACACTTAAGTTTACTTAGGTTAATGCATTATTTTATTATTTATTTTGTGAGACACTTAGGAATTTGTGTACCTTTACGAGTTGTCATGTTGACAACACAAAAGTACACAACTCTAATTCAACACATGGTGTTTACAAAATTGAAATTTGCATCATTCACTGAGTTGTCATGTGTAGACAACATGTTTATTTGCACTCCCTTTTTAGCATGTACTTTCTACAACATAAATTTGCATGCTACACCATTCTAGGCTTATCCTCTCATCATCGCACTTACTTCTGTGCTTAATGGAGGATAAACCATATCTGGTGGACATGTGCCTAGTTGTATGACTTACATGATGCTAATTCTTAGGCATTCTAGATGCATCTTAGAGGCCTATATATACAGGCAATCCTAGTGTACTTTCATTCATATTGAATTGGATACATTGTTATTATGATCGTACTCTTTCTAGTCTACAGTTGTGCTTGTGTTTGAGTTCTTAGTTCCTTGATGAATTTTTCCCTAAGAAAAATTTTTACACTTTGTTTTTGCTCATGTCATGTCTTTCTCTTTTCCCTTTGATTCGGTCTAACCTAGAGCTCAATTGTAGTTGTCAATCAGGAGATATGTTCGTTTTAGTGCTTCAAGAGTGGACCTTTTTGGTGCAACAACACAAATTAAAAATATGATGTTATATTTTTAATTTGACTTTCACTTTTTGATAAATATAACTTATATTCACTTTTTGTTATGCTTTTAAGTTACTTTAACTTTAAATCTTTAACTTAAAGTGACTATAGTGTACTTTATGTTATAATTTTAAGTTGAGTTACTTTTTAATTTTTCACTTAAAGTAACTATATAACTGTATAGTTCCAATTTAATTTTTAGTTTTCAAATCAAATGTTTATTTAAATTTTACCTTTTAAATGATATTTATATGTTATATTTTTAAATGGGATAGATAATTATTGTTTATGGCCCTTATAGTAACATTTTTATAAATTTAGGTGAATTTAATGACAAAAAGTCATCAAAAGTGGACATTTTACATGCAATTACATGTGAAATCCATCAAAAGTGGACATTTTACAGGTCACTGCATATAAAGTTCATTTTGGTGGACCTTTTTGATGTCATTACATCAAAAGTTTATCATAATTGGATCTTTTTTATGCTACTGCATCAAAAGTCAAGTTTTTATGCCTTTACATCTAAAATCAAGATGTATTTTAAAACACGCATCCTCTTCCAAAAGTCTACTTTTGCTTGTATGGATATTTTAAAACATGCTCTTGACTCTAAAAGGTTTGATTTTATACTAAGACATGTTTTAGTATATGCTTTAGCCTCCAAAAAGTCTAATTTTGAAGAACTCCATGTTTTTGCCCTCCAAGAACCCAATTTTGATCATAAGTGGAGAATTTCTCAATAGATTTGCATGAGGTTTCTTCTATTGGAGGTTTTTTTGGTTGAAAATAAGTTTTCTTGCATTTAAAATGGATTTAGCAAGCTCAAAAATATTTATGAAAGCTCCAATCTAAGGCACATTTTTTTTGGTTTCGAAGGTTGTCCCCACAACCCAAGCCTAGTAGGTTCCCTTTATGAGGTGAGCTTGAAGTGAGACTAATCCCTTCAGCCATGGGATAACCAACACTCTCCCAAGTATCCATGGTGGGGTAATGACAGGTAGGAGAGTCGAACTCGAGATCATGGGGATCACCCACAAACCTCATACAAACTCACCTAACCCGTGGAGGCAAGGGTTTGTGGTAACCAATGTGACTTGAACTAGAGTTGATGCATAGCACCGGGATCATTAGCCTAACACTATGCCTCACGACTCAACTTCACACTAACTCGACTATTCACTCACCCTTCTAGGGCACATTTTTTAAGAAATCAGAAAATAGCTTCATTTTTTATCCATGTTTTGGCTCCAAAGAAAATCATTTTGGCTTCTTTTTGAGATTGTATTACGTGTTGATGCATATTTTGGTGTTTAAACACCAAAAAAATTTGATCTTGCATCATGGTAAAACACACTTTTTGCTAGAAATGTCCCAAGTATATGTTCTTCAAAACGTTGGATCTTGGAGTGATTTTAGGGCACATTTTGGCATCTTTTACCAACTTCTCCTTGATTGATGCCTTCTTCCATTTGAATTTGTGAAAGGTTGAAAGATTCTAACATTTTTGGAGAATTTTTCAACTTTGGAGCATCCTTCTCCTTCATTTTTGGCACTTAATCTTCATGTAAGTGGACTCTTTCTTTCTTGTTATTTAATTCATGCTTATCTTGCTGATTCTATGCACATAATTTCTTGATGATTGCAACTTTTTGAAATCTTTTCCATGAAAAGTGCATTTTTTCTTTTAAAATGATGAAAACTCTCATTTTCACACTTTTGGAATTTCTCCAAATTCCAAATTTGAATTTGCATGTTGAAGTGGCTTGCTTGTTGACATGTTTGAGTCTTTTGCCAAAGGCATGTGTTTGTTTTGTGCTTGTTTTTGTGTTTTTCTTGTTTACATTTTGGTTTTTTCTCCATTTTGGAAGAAATTGCAAGTTCTTTCCCAAGAACTTGAGCATGTTTCACTTCACTCCACTTTCCATTTCATGCGAGAGCATTGTCACATTCCATTTCCATCTCTCCATATACATTCGCACCTCCATGATCAAATACATGTTTCTGCATCTTTCCATGCTGTGCACCTCATTCCATCACTCACACTTACATGTAAAGTGTATCCTCCATCCATAATTTCATGTCATGTCACTTTTCATTCCTTATTACATGTTGCATTTACATGTAATCCATTTCCATGCAATGACATCTTGAAAGCCTAAGTCACTTTTTAAAAGTCAAAAGTTCTCATTTGCATGCATTCCCATGTGCCAAGCACTTTACTTCAAAAAAAAAAGGTAAAGGTGTTGATGGAAAGTTTTTTTGAATTTATATGCGGACACCATCAAGAAGGTTTTCAAAGTGTCAGAGACTCCAATTTGTGTTGATCCACAAAGGAGAATTCATGACAACTTGAGCAAGAAAAGCTTGATCAAATCAAGTTTTCAAATGACAATGTACACTTTAGAAAAAAGAGTTAAGCTATTAAAATATGTAACATTGTGGTTATCAAGGTGAATGCAACAGTAAAAAGTATAGGAACTTCCAATTGTGTGATCATTCATGATTGTATTGTTAAGTACAAAGCCCTTCAGAACAATCCATAGGATTGTTTCCTTCTTTTCCATCTTCTTTCCTCTTCTTTCATGTTTGTAATTGTAAAGGATGCATAACATGAAAAATTATAATTACATGTATGTGAGTTGCATGTACAGTTGCATGCAACACTTTATTTTCTCTTTTAGTTAGACTAGGTCAAAGTTGGTTAAGTTGCTCCCATTTTTTCCTCCACCTTTTTCTCAACTCTTGTGCCTATATAAAGGAGTGCCCCCTCATTGTAAAAATCATCTTTTTTTGTATTGAAAAAATCTCTAACACATTTGTGTAAGCATAACTTTGATTGTGTCTATTTTCTTGATTCATGTTTTTATTGTATGTTTAATAATAGAGCATAGTGATTTAAGAGGCAATCAGAGCTAAAGCTTTGACTGGGAATAGTTGTGAAAATATATAGCTAGAAGCCTTGTCTGTAGCTTATACTTCTTTCTTAATTCACAAAATAGTTAAGTTATTCTTATTTTTAGGAGTCTTTGTGTCGTAATTTCAAAGCTTTTTCATATGGAAGTACGACCAGACTTAGAGCAAAACTGGTACATTTTCAGCTAGCCTTTCAGTTAGTGAAGGTTTATCAATATCACTATCTCCAACTCTCGATAGAAGTGTAGTTAGAGATTCACCCTGCTCATTATTCACTCCATGAGTAAGTAGTGGATTCTTTCTTGAAAGATAAGAAGAAATAATATTGGTAACACCCATTTTATAAAATCTCTCAACTTCTTTCTTATCTTGAGTTGATCCAAGGAATGGTGAGAAGAGGGGGCCTTCTCTTTAGGGTAGGAGAGACTCTGACTCACACGTTATGGCTGGTCATCCTATTTTGCAACTAGATTTTTACCCAAAATTGTTAGTTACAAAATATCCACCAACAGGCATATATATGCCCCCCTCCTTATCATTCATATGTCAAATAGCTATGAGAAGGAAGAGAAAGAGGATACCCACTTACATGATAAGGAGATATCCTTTTAGAAAAAATGTAGACTATGCTCATAGAGAAGAGATATGAATCTTACCATCTCAGAACATATTCAATTGTGAAAAAAAAATTCTTATAGAAAGTGGATCCTCAAAAAGGAGATATCATAATAACAAGATTCTATTTAAGAGGAGTGCTTGATTAAGATAACATATTTAGTCCCCAATATATATAGGTCAAATAGGGATCCCTGGATGAAGAATGACAATCTCCGAACAAGGGAAAATGTATAGCTTTACTTTATAATGAAGAGGTGATGACATAGGACATGCATCTCTTTCAAAAGAGAGAATCCATAGCCAAGACACAAATCTTCATAAACAAAGAACAATGTCACATAATAAATAAGTTCCACATAAGCTTAAAGAAAGTAGGTCCTTAGAAAAATGAATAAACAAAGTTTCTTTCCCCATAAGTTTGAGACAATAAAATAAAATCTATGGTGGATTATATAAGAAAATTTTACAAGATATAAGGATCAAACATTAGCAAAAATAGATAGTCATGCAAAAGATACAAACACCTGATATCTAACAAGAATAATAAAATGCTACACCATAGAGGAGTTAAAAGAAATAAACATCATAGGATAATCAATTCTAAACAACATAAGATTCTATAAAAAGATATCATGGATGAAGTAAACTATGGATGATCATTGAATGAGAAGCATTAAAATCTAAAGTATGGAAAGACACTTGTTATGGAAAAACCACAGTCATGCATGTAACAAATCAATGCATATCATAGATAAGAATATTCCATAAAATAATACAAAACTATAGAGATATGAGATAGAGAGATGAAATGATACTACATTATTCCTACTTAGTTATCACCAAAAGAAATAACAAGGGGACAACAGATCCTAGAGAGAAGAGAGAAGAAAAATCCACTATAAACCCTAAATAATAGATTCCTTATAATAGATTACAAATGCATAAGGGATATTGGATACATTGGAGAAAGGGAAATTAAATAGGGCCCTTTCCCCCCAAGTGAAGATACAAGGGAAATGACTATTATGTTGCTCGCAAAGTAGGAAATGAGCCCCCAAAAGGAAAATCTAACAATGTCATAAACCTAGGAGAAACATAATAGAGATAGCAATACATTGATAAAGCATGGAAAAGCAAGATATTTTAAATTTAATAAGATGAAAATGTAAAGAGAAACAATCAACATGAATATACTCATGAAATAAAGGGGTTTCATTCAAAACATAAAGAATGTATGATGTTTGTGTAAACTCTAAAGGTTCCCAATCTTGAAGAGTTGAGAGCCCACTTAGAGGGTAAATATAAGTAGGATCCTTAAGTTCTAGGTTTCGATGTGTGAAGATGGGGTCATAATGACTATCATGTTCAACATGACCTAAAGTGATTTATAATGTAGCTTGAGAACAAGAAGAAGATTCATCAAGGGTGATGTACGAGCATCCTAGGGTAGTTCTCTATCCTACATGATTAAGGGATTTTGGTGGATTTGAGTGGACCTATTCGAGTATTAGGTAATTTATTTTTATGTATTTAATAAGTATTGTAAGATTTTAAAGGCATTTGGTATTTAATTATTGTTGGCGGCCGACTTGTGGCTCTTCAAGTAGTTAATGTAAATGATATTTAAGTTGTAGCTTACTAGGCCAACCTGTGGCTTAATTGGGTATAAGTAGGGGTTGTGGTGAAGTCTTTAGTCATTATTCATCCATCTTGGAGACAAGGAGATGGTATAGGAGCAAAATTTTGAGAAGTCTAGTAGTTGAGGCTTGGAAAATAATGAGATTGCTTGGTGGGCTTGCGAGTACTAGTTGATTTCTACCAAAGTGTGGATCTGGACTAGCTAGGGTTTGGATTGGATCTTGAGGGATCTTGTAGAACTATTACTTTCTTTGTATTTGGACATAATCAAAAAGGCCTTACAACCCAACACATTACATGTAATCAGTTCTTTATGAATAAAGACTTGTGATTTAATATCAAATCTTGCATTGTTATTGTATTTTTGTTGTGTGGTTATTTGTTGGGGGCTAGGACATTTCCTTTGGTGATTCTATTGCTTTGTACTGCATCAAGTGGTATCAGAGTGAAAGTTGTTTCTGAGTGTGTAGATAGATCACCGAAGTTGAGGTGGTTTTTGCCAAGATCTTGGGAGGACATGCAGATGAATCAATGGTTGTGAAGATGGAAGGTTGATCTTGTTCAAGAAGATTGATCTATTGGTGATTTACTACAGAGGGTTTGCAAAGATCTTGGAAGATGGCTCTAAGAGGATTTGACCCTAAGATGTTCATGAATCTCCATAATGTGGTGAAGAGGAGGTTTTTAGAGATGTTTGCTTGGTTTGAAGCTAACTTGGCTAATAAAGTTAAGGACAGGGTGAGGAAGGCATTCTGTGGATGTTTGTGGAGCTCGAGTCTACCAATCCAGAAGAAAGTTGTTTGGCCAGTTTGAAGACTTGTTCGACAAAAAAGGTGGCATCACTAGGTCAAGGTGGAAGAGTTTTGTTTTGTTCATCAGTCTATAGAGCCTGATACAAAACCCATAGAGCAACTAGAGGTTGTTACTAAGGATATTTCTGATCTTGTTGATGTTGGGATGGAGATTTATTTTCATGATCAGTTGGTTGAGTCTAACATGGAGATTGCAGAACACTCGGTCGTGGATGATCCAGTTGTTGTTGGTCATGACTTGTATGTTGTAGAGCATCTTGTTGTGAGCAGTGAGACCACCAGTGTTGTGAGTTTGAAATATGTTGATGGAGATATACATATTATTGTTGATATGGAGTTTGTTATTGTTGGTGTGGATTTAGTAGTTACTGATGTGGATGAGGGTTTTCTGATGAAGCACTATGTTCAGTTTGTTCTTGGGAGTGAGCATGTTGATTGGATGGTTGAGATTCTAGTGTTTGACAAAAGGATGCAAATGTGGATGATTTTCATGTTGGTTTTCTTGTCCCTATTAGAGTGGAAGCCTTTGGTGGAGATGAAAATATTATGGATTTTTCATCAAGCATCAAAATGTGGGACACACTTTTCTTTTCACACTTGGGGAGTTTGATGTAGGAGCATCCTGGGGTAGTTGTCTATCCTACATGATTAAGTGATTTTGGTTGAGTTGAGTAGACCTATTTGGGTCTTAGGTAATTAATTTTTATGTATCTAATAAGTATTGCAAGCCTTTAAAGGAATTTGGTATTTAATTTTTGTTGGAGGCCAACTTATAGCTCTTCAAGTAGTTAATGTAAGGGATATTTACTTTGTAGCTTACTAGTCCAACTTGTGGCTTAGTTGGGTATAAGTAGGGGTTGTAGTGAAGTCTTTATTCATTATTCATCCATCTTGGAGAAGAGAAGGTGGTAGAGGAGCAAAATTTTGAGAAGGCTAGTAGCTAAGGTTTGGAAAACAAGGAGATTGCTTGGTAGTCTTGCGAGTACTAGTTGGATCTTCCTTGGAGGTTTCTACCAGATTGTGGATCTGGACTATCTAGGATTAAGATTGGATCTTGAGGGATCTTGTAGAACTATTAATTTCTTTGTATTTAATTGTAACTAGGAAGGCCTTACAGCCTGACACATTGCATGCGATTAGTTATTTATGAATGAAGAGTTGTGATTTAATATCAAATCTTGCATTGTTATTGTCCTTTCGTCGTGTGGTTATTTGTTGGGGGCTAGGACATCTCCTTTGGGGATTCTCCTACCTTTCACTACATCAAAGGGTGTGGTCTTCTATCTCTAAGAAACTCTTAGGAGAAGGAAAAACAAAACTCATTAAGGGTGCATCTATAGAAGGAATATCAATTAAATGCATAGAAAGAGGTTGATCGATATGAGGAATTCCATGAAATCATCCAAAGCAAAGAGAAATCCACATCCATACCTAAGGGTTCATCCTAAATAGTAGAATCATCCAAGGAGAGAAGAAAATGTTAGAATTATTAAGAGAGGTAGGATATTGAGAGGGGGGGGGGGAAGAATCAGCATCCTTAAGAACTTTTACCCTTAAGAAAATTTAGTACTTTCCCTTTTCCTTATGTAACTCGGTAGTCACACAACATTCACCATAATACTTTGTAAATGAAAGTAACGTAACTAATTTAGCATTCATCAACCATAAACTTGTTGAGAATTGACTATAGGCAGTGATGTAATTGTTGTCATTAATGGCTACACATAATGTACATACTTGTGATAAACCTCATAAATAAAGATACTTAGCTTTTGGTACTAAGAAAATTGTCTAAGTATGAAATTGGTTTACAACAGTACATTATTTTATATGTTAAATATTTTTGACATCATATTATGACTAGTGAAGTTAGATGGTGATAGTATACATGTTGATGATGATGTGTATAACCTCAAACATTAGTATAGACGATACGAAAAAGAGTTATTCATGATTTACCAGTGAAATAGAAGAACAGAGCTAAAGGTAAAGGAATTATTTTGCTTACAAAATAATTACTTTACCAATTAGGGCCGACATCCTAGATGTTTACTCTAAGTTGGAAAAGTATACTATGGTCTTAGCCAACCTCACCACAATTTGTGAAAAGGTATGGTATTTATGCAAAGGAAAACATGTGAAAAGATGTGTGCAATTGTATTGTAATAAATGATATGCGAACTTTCTGTGAAGCAATATATGCGAAGTTTTTGAGAACCTACTTTTGTGATCTAAGATTGAGCTAAGGTCAGAGATTAGTCAAGAAAGAAGTTCCAACACCTATACACTTGAAGACTAATTACTTGTTTGAGCAATGAGCTCTTCTTGTAATTGGAAGTGCATATTTGGGAAGTGAGCTCATCTTGCATCTACTGTACTACAACTCCTAACAGGGTTGGAATCTCCTAACAAGGATTCAAAGTCTCCTAATAGGGACTCTCTATATAGAATTTTCTCATTAACTCCTAACAGGGTCCATCCTCTAACAAGGAACATACATATCAATATATTATCTAGTGGGTATCATCCCCATCGTGGTTTTCCCTTGGCTAGGGTTTCCATAGTTAACAAAATATGATGTTATGAGCTCTCTTTATTCATGGATATTATTTATGTTTAGTATTACTTGTTTACTTTGTTATGCATGGTACAAAGTAATTAATAATATCCAATTGGCAAAAAAAAAATTTAGAATACTGATTCATCACCCCCTCAGTATTCTCTATTTCTAACAAAACCCATAAGTACATGAAATGTAATAATTAACACAATCATTTGGTATCATAGAAACCCTTGTTTAGTGCAAAAATTATAGTGGGGATAATGCCCAAAAATCCATCACTACTGCACTAAGAGGGTTCCTTGTTAGGTCTATAATGTTTAGTCACTTCTGGTGACTTACTCTGTTAGGAGTTGTCATGCCCAAAATATCAAGGCAAAAACACACTATTTTTTTATAAAGAATAACAGTGACTAAGGTTATAACATACTAGCATAGAATGTATTATGTTAAGATAACAAGGTAAGTTGAGTTTGAGTCATACCGCTTAGGTAGTAATTAAGTCTGGATTACATCACCAAAGAATACAGAGTTAGTATTCAATCATACTATATTGGTTTGAGACCCTAAGTCCTAATGCTACACAAACACTTAGTTCGAATTGAATGAGTTGATTGATTAAACATTAGATTCATATTAAAAAGGTACAACATCTAGTTCAAATTAAATTTTAGGCTTTCCAAGTTCCTAAGTCGACTATGATACTATCCCTTATTACAATATACTAGGTCAATCTTAGGGGGAATTTAATTATGCATTTATACTAATACTTAATTATGAGTATTATGATAACCTATTTATAACTAATTAAGAACATTATATATTCATCATTAAATCAATTATGACATACATTTATCTTGCAACCATAATCCTATACTGCTATCAAGTTGACTATACAAGGATCCTCCTATAACCTTAGTAATTGGAATTAATTGAATCCATAATTAAATACATAAATTTATTAAAAGAAATTATTAAATTTATTTCCTAAATTAAATCATTTAATCTCACAAAACATTCCGACATTATAGTAAAAACCAATCTCACACACTTACTTCATCAACATAAACCCTAGTTCCTATGCTTGGCTCCCTTAGCCAATGTCACAACTTATTTATGACATTACAAAAAAAATTAAAATCATTTAAATAAATTATCCTCATGAAATAATTATTTATCATTTAAATTTATTTCTTAAAACCATGGTGCATTTAATCTTTTATTAATCGTAACCAGGCAACTTACACTTGTTAAACAATGCTTACTTACCACTAACACTTACCTAAATCCTATTCACCTATAATTTCTAAAGATTCACTACATACCCAACACTTCCACCTCAAAACCATTTAACCTTCAACTTGTAAATAATCCTTTTCAATAACATCTAACTAATAACACTAAACATTATTCACTAACCACTAAACTAACTAACACAAAAACCATACTTTCAACCAAGGACATTAATCATAATTTGAAACCACTAACACTATCTATCACTCTATTTACTAAAACCCTAACACCATTAATTACTAATTATTATTTTAAACTAATAATAATTATCATCTACTAACAAATAATAATATCTAATTTATAATCCTAATTACCAAAACTAAAAATGTAAATAACTACTATCAAACTTTATTATAATTCCTAACTAACTAACTATATAACTAATCCTAACATCCACTACCCTACCTACCCTAACCCACACCACTTGGCCACTTTCCAAGACCACAACATCACCCCATCACCCTTGGATGCTCTGCAAGGAAGAGCACACCACTCCCGAGTGCAGGCCACCCCTTACAAATTGATGCTAGCACATGAAGTGGAGGGCATTGTTACCGAGCACAAGCACTAGGGTAGATGGGTGGCCAAAGGTGGTTGGAGCTGAATGGGGAGCAAGGACTATACCTGAAAAGTGCCCCCTAAGCCTTCCATAATAAAGAGCACTTAAAATCTAACATGCGACAACCCAGTGAAGTGCTTGGTAAGGAGGAGTATTATTCTTTAAAAGGAAGTTATTTAATGGCAAGGGTAAGTTGGAGTTAGATTTAAAAGGTAAATCTACATTCAATGAAAATTGATTCAATGTTGACTTGCACTTTTTTTGAACTCCCTTTTGAAATGTACATCAACATTAGTGAGGAAATTCAAACATAAGGGGGAGGGAGTTGGTGATAAGTTATGGGTAAAGTTTTATAGCTAGGGATTGTTGTGGGGAGGAGAAATTAAAATAGAAGAATTACATTTATCTTTATCTTCATTTTATTTTTTCCCTTTTTAATTTTAAACTAGAATTTTAAAAGAATTAAAGGGAGTATCTTTCCTAGAATATTCCCTATTACCTTTTTCTTTGGATGGATTAAATTTCGCTCCATGTATTTTCTAGAGAGCATTTTTGGCTCTATAAAAATTATATGATTTCTTTTCTCTTCCAAGTACTAGGTTTCTCATAGAACTTTTAACATGGCATAGTGAAATAATGTTTTGAAATACTAATCAAGATAATACTATTTCCTAAGAACTATGTTCCTAATGTTTTACATCGGTTTATAAAACTAATAGTATATCCATTGAATATATTAAATCAATAAGGTAGGATATGATGCAATTTATTATATCCAATGTAGGTTAATTTGAGGACTATGTTCCTAATTAGATTTTCACTTGAACTTATATTGAAAATTCACAAAACATACTTAAAATCAAATCCTTTCATTCTTCCATCATTTATACAAATTAGAAGGGAATAATTTTTTTTTCCATAATGTAAATCAACATTTAAACAACCATGTCTTTTATTTTCATTTAAAGACTAGAATTACAATGGAAGAACTATTGAAACATTATAATAACCTAATGAAACTTTTCTCATTTAAGGAACTATCATTTTATTAAAAACTTGATTCAAAGGCTCAATCAGGAAAGAAGCAGGGAAGAAAACCCAATACCGTTGTTGTTACAAATATAAAGTTAACAATGAATACTACATCATGATCATTTTCCCAAGGAGAAGTCTCCATAAATTGGACTTAAGAATACCAAAAATTTGAATCTAGTTTTCCTTCGTATCAAGGAATCAACTAAGCAATCTGCAAATTTACATAAAGGGTGACAATTAGATTCAAACACATTGACACATTCAACCAACTAATCTCATCTAAAGTTTGCAGAACAGGTTCCATATCAAACCAAGACTAGGGAGGTGTATTTTTCCAATGTAGGAGATGTCAATTACAACACCATAACATATACCTCTTCCAAGGCTAATAATCATAAATAACTTTCGTTCTTTCACTCCTTATCTCCCAAACACAAAATGGTTTGTATTGACAAGTAGAGGCCCATAACACCCTACTTTCTCCCTCTCTTCATCATGAGGAGAGACTCTACACTAACCCAAAGTCCAACTAGGGCCCTCCTCTCGTACATGGCCACTTCTGTCCTATCCAAGGGTGAGTAATGTCAACACAACCTTAATAGTTTTCCCCATAAAACAAAATAGAAAGCATGAAAGGAAAAAAAATAAGATACCCAAAATAACTCATCCCTCACATGTTTCATCACACACATGCAATAGGTTTACTTAAGCAAATAAAAACAAAACATGAAGAAAAATTCCATGAAGGATCCTACCTTCATAAAGGTTATGGAAATGGAGTTTTTGAGAAAAATTAACCCTTCTTCCTCTTCCAATCCAAGCTTGACTCCCTCTAAATGTAGAGAATGGGTGAACAACCTTCAACCCTCAAAATGACAACTAAGTAGGCTTCTAAATTCACCCACCTAAAATGGAAATAACTCCACACTCAACTCAAGCCTTCTAAGGCCTTCCCACTTGATCCTACCATTAACACAACATTTTTGGTGAAGTGTAAACTTGGAAAATTCATGGAATGTTCAATTTTCGTACTAAAGGGAAAATGAGATATTTAAGGGGTCATAAAAATCAACAAAAGGGTCTAGAAGGGTAGAAAAAGTCCCCAACTCATACACATGCCCCTTAGGCACTTGGATAGAATTAATTTTGGCCCCTAGGATCATTTTAGGACCTATATAATTGGCTTAAATTTTTTGATTTTTTAAACCTTAAGAATGACACCTTTCCACTAAACCCTAATTAAGGTAATTAATATAGGTTACCATCTAATTAGTCTTCGATTACTAACTTAATCAATCTTCAAGTAATTGGTTACTCTTCTAACCCTAATTAACATGTTGATACACATATATGTATTACAAGTGTCAAGTGACACCATAAGATTCATTGTTACATAACATTAAACACCTTACAATTACAGAATGATACACACATTCAAATTATAATACAAATAAAATATGAAACAACGGGGTTTGTGCCTCTTCATTAGACTTAACCCTAGGTTTCACAGATTATACATAGATTCGATTATTGATTCTTCGTTAGATTTCATGGTTAATAATCTTGCACACTCAATTCGCACATCAATAGTTCAATAACATCATATTCATATATTTAAACCAAATTGCATAATCACATTGATCAATACATCAAACTTTCATTTAATAATCCTTTCTCATTTTTGCACACATTTAATCATTAGTAATTGCATAATCAATATAACATAACCTATTCATCAATTCAAATTAAAGTACTAGAATAATCATCATTAGGCATGCATATACCTAAACATCATAAAAATCATCAATAGGGCTTACTAAATTATCTGAATGCATATAACCTAATCATCAAGGTACCATAATCAACACCATCATCATAAGGTGAAACACCTCATATCATCGTTAGTGAAAATTAATGTTTAAACAATTGAGATAATGTAGTATTTCTCAAATCATGGAGTATTTAAAACATGAACATATCAACTGATCTCGATTTTCATAAGGACATCTAAATCGTAAAACATTAATTCATATACGTTCAAATCTCCTATAAATGTTTTAACACAACAAATAATATTTAAACAAATACTTACGAGGAGGGGTCTTACATGAGTATACAATTAGATTTTCAAGTATCTACCTTTTTCAAGGATTTTATAACACTCTTCAAGTGTTTACTCAATTAAGATATTTACATAAAATATGGTTAGGTCTACCTTTTGTAAGGATTTATAAACTACTATGATGATTATAAAGTAACAAAAAATATCTTTACAATTGCAACTTACTTTTCTTAATTAGATCCCTCTTCTGCTCACTAGTTGTCACCTTCTATAATAGATATGGAATTCCTCTATACAATGCTTGAATCTATGATCTTTGATATTCTCTTTACTTTTCTTTGACCTTTGATCTCTTTTTTTCTTCAACACTATTTTAGAGTGTGATTTCATATTTTTCTATTTTCTTTTTGATTTGCGAACTAATTAGGGTTTGGGAACTTTCTAGAATTCTTCTTTGATTGTAATAAATAATCTAGAACCATCCAATATTTCATTCTTTTCTATTTATGATTTTCATTGGTCTTTTCTATCTTGTAATCATACAACAATCAATAGACATACTTTTAGAAATTATTTCAAATATTTACCTCAATCAATGCAAATCATTTCTCCAACTTGGTATGATTATTTCTCATAAGATTTTGTACCAAATCAAACTTTGATGTAGCCTCTGTCTTACTTGGTAAGTACAATGTTCTTCATGTTATCGCTCAATATAGTGTTTTCTCGATGACCTCTGACAACCTCAGTGCTATCTTTTCCTAACTTGGTTATGACTTACACTTAGTATATATAGAATCACTTGGTGGGTACTTGAGCTTGGGTATACTTGTGAAACTCATTTAGCTCATCCTTCATTGCTCGTGCAATATGGTGACTCAGTTGCTATGCACACTTTCACTTGGCATTTTGATACTATTTGGAAGTATGATTAATTGTAGGAATAACGTTCTCCCTCTTTTACATTAGTGGAAAAAACACTATTTACACAAATAACTTACAATTTATACAAAATCCTCCTATACATATGCTTCCTTGGTATAACTTTTTGTCAAAATCTTTTTCAAAATTGTTTTGTTTGCATTATCATATGTTATCTTTATTTCATTATGAATCCAAAAATATGCAAACAAACAGATAGATGAAAAACATATTCCCCCTTTTTTGACACTAACATCAAAATAACTCTTAGCATAGAAAATACTTACTTTGGATGTAATCCAAAGTGGTACAGAAAATCCTTATGATTATTCAATATAATCTCTAATGTATTGTTCTAGTTGGAATTAATTAGCTCTATAATCTAGTTCTTAACCCTTATTTTGGTCGCAAGATTGATCATGTGATCAATAATGGAAAGAATCAAGGTGGCTATGAGATCCTTGGAATATGTGATGTGATCTTACATAGCCTCAAGATGAGGTATCAACAACACTTGGATTTCATTGATTCCAGTCTGCAAACTTATCTCCTCTTATAATAGCTCATGTTGAAGGCCTGTGAGAAATCTCACTCGATTATAGTGTAGGGATGATGTACTTAGATATTATTTCAATTCATTTTCACTTGCCTTCATATTATTACTAACATTTTTCAATTTACTTTTAACTTAATTGGTTAGTAGAGGAATATCACACAATTTTTGAAATAATGTTATGATATTTTGTACAATGTTCTCTAATTCTGTAATATAATTGGATAACACCACTTGATGAATGTAAATTTCAGTAGAGAGTTCCTCCAATACCTTATTCTCAAATTTCTTCTCTTTTATTTGTAGTAATTTGGATTGAGTGTTTATACCTGGATCATTGAGCTTATCAACTATGTATACAAGTTGATGCAATATAGGTGCCTTTTTATTTAATTCAATTTCTAGCACAACATCAAGAAATATATCTTTTACATCATGAAGTATGTGTTTCTACTTATGGTCTTTCCTCAGTTTAGCTTGCTCCTTCTTATCATAAAGTTGAGTGTAAATTACCATTTGATCATCATCCAACATGTTCAGATCCTAATAAGGTATGAAAATATCCTCCTTCAATGACATTGGGTTAGACGTAAATTCTTGTGACTTGTTCTTCTTTTTCTTTAGCTTCTTCCCTTTATTGGTGCTTAGTGAGAAAGTTTGTTGCAGATGAACTTGTATTTCTAGATTTCTCTATATGGTTCTAGATTCTTTCTATGATTCTGCTTCATTATTCATTGGTTCAATAATAGATACATCAATTTTTGATACAAACGATACTAGAGCCATGCTCAATAATTTATTTACATCCTCATTGTTCTTTGGCTCCTCACTCGATAGCTCCTGTATCTTGATTACTAGTAATTTTTGTGGTCTCACAATGCACGCTCCATTTTGAGTCACAAAATGGGGATCCCCTGGTTTCAAAATTCTCTACAAGACACCCAATTAGGTTCATTGGTCATATAGGACCCTCCTCTAGGTCTAGGTCAAACCTTAGTCTCCAATTGAGCAATGTTAGGCAATCGAATAGGGTTTGAAATAAAATTTTGGGTTTTTTAGTGTAGAAGTGTGCACTTGCGCACTTACATCCTTGAAGATGAGACCCTTAGAGGTGCACACCTTTGAAGGTGCGTGCCCTTGGAGGTGCACAATAGACCCACTCCTATATAAACCTTACCCTCCCCCCCATTCTCCTTCACTTGTCATCTTCTCATTTCTTGTTGATGCACCTTTGCACCCTCTCAAAGTCCTTTGCTTCACTAGTTTGTGCATCCACATAACAGGCTTCTACCTTCCTAAAGGTAAACACCACCTATTGAGGTGAGCACATGTGCACATGTGTATATGTGAACCCTCAATAAGTGCACACTTCTACATCTAGGAAACATCAAAACCCTCCTTAAAGCTTAAACAAGATCTGTATGTGCACAGTTGTGCACATGCGTAGGTACACAAAGTGTGCAACTATGCACATTACATTGAATAGTCAAACATGAAGTGCACCAGTGAACATAGTATACTTGTGTAGGCACACTAGGTGCACTAGTGTACATATCGGGTACTTAAGAGGGTTTTGGTCAGTTTTTGAATATCTTTACTCAATTTTTCATTTGTTTGGGTACCATCTAAAGTGTTATTATGGATTTCAAACATCATAATACTTCCCCCATTTTGTGTAGATACAATGGAATCATCATCCTCTATGGAAGAAAATATGGCATCAAATCTGGTGGCTTTCAAATACTAAGGAGAGTGAAAGAAGTCCCAATTTCAAGACAAACATATAAAGATCTGAGACACTGAATTGAGGCATATAGATTGGAACATCTTCCTCACCCTATGCAACAATCCTAGAGAGAGGTCAGCTATGGTATCAACCATGATCTGAAATGAGTTAGTGAATGATTCTCCTTGCCCAACATTAGTTCAATCATCTAAGTTGATCAAGACCTTGGCCCATCACTATGTATCTGAAGAGAAGGTCATCGAAAGTGCAACCAGAGAGATAGTATTGGATCTGAGGCCACTAAACATTAAAAATGTCTTCCACCTTTTGTGGGAAGATCAATACATTCAGATATCTTATGATGGTGCAAACAGGTGGTATAGGAAAAATGAAGTAGACACTAAGGAGTTTGTACAATCTAAGTACCTAATTGATAGGACACTCTTAGGACAAAGAGAAAGAAAGGTGGATATGACACATGGATACATTATTGATGATATCAAATACTCAATTGTTCTCTTGAGTAGAGCCATGGGCCTTCTCGCAATAAATCACTTAGAGACATGGATGATACACTTCATCAAAACCATCAAAATAGACAAGATGTCTATTGATTGGGCCACAATTCTTAGTGACAATTCAGAAAAATAGTTGATCTCGATGAAGAATGACCCTTTCTTTTATATGACTTCGTATATGGTGTATCTCTTGGCAGCTAGGACCACGAACTATCCCAAATTCTACAGAAAGGGAGGCATGCAAGACACAAATGTTTGGCCCTATGTAGTATACCCACAACTAGTGAAAAAGAAGCTCCCACTACAAAGTGTGGAATATAGGGTGGTCAATGATGGTTTCATATTTGCCATCATCAAATTCATAGAAGGGGATTATGTGAAGAGGATGTCAATAGAGGTTGCACCATGGATAACAGAAGTTGGTGCTTACTACATCAAGTTTAAGACTTTCTCCTATCTATAGATAGCTGGTACTATCTTGTGTCCAAAGAAGCTACTCTAATATCCATTTGACAAACTTATACTACTGGAGATAGCTCAACAAATTTCCTCTATATATAAGAGAGAGAAAACAATACAAGAATACTTGGGTATGGCCAACCACTGTCGAAGCTTTTGAGATGAAGAAAAAGAAAGATATAGCCACATTTGACTCAGAATGAGACCAATAACCTCTCGAGGATTACCTGTCACGTCACCCATATTTTAACAATATTGGGATGGTCCATCACCTAGAGGGGAAGAAATTTTCACCTAAGGAAGCCCTAGAAGATCATTGGATGAATGTAGTAGATGACCATGATGTCTGCATTAGGGACTATTGTAGAATGAATCTATAGCTAACAAAAAAGGTGTTGATCATGGAGATCCCCCTCATTGCATGGCAAAAAGATGTCCCCAAGATAAAGGATCCCTTCTACAATAGGGACAAGATCTATGATTGGCCCATCATGAATGCAGAAATTGGACATGAGGAGAACGATGATATGGATCACTGGGCTCAATATGTGGTCGAACTTACAAGGGAATGGATCAAGAAACCATTTTGGATGGATCCAATTCCCTAGGCCATACCTTTTCAAGCTACATCTCGACCAAAGAGAGGAAAAGGAATAAAGGTCACTATATCGACCTACCCTGCCAAATCACCAGTGAGGCTAGAAAGGATACACCAACACAAGCCAGAAGTCAAGTATTTTGAGATAGGAAAAGGAAATGGTAAGAAGAGAAAGGAAATCCCTAGAATAAGAAATCAAGTGGACGAGGCCCAAGAAAAACTAGATATCCAAGAAGCAGAAGCCCAAGAAGAGTCAAGTTGAGCTCAACAAGAGAAACAACAGGTGCAATCATAATAGGAAGAAGTTCCACCACCTTGAGCCTCAGAACAAGAAGCCTCCCCGTCAATTCCCAAGAGAGCCTGAACAGAAATGAATATGGTAGGTGTGAAAAGGAAAAGATTAAGGAAGAAGAAAAGTACTCCCTCTCCATAGGCACCAAAAGCTATTGTAGAGGTGGGGAAAAAGGAAGAAGGGGAAAAAATTGAGTCTTTCTCTTTAAATAAAATGACTCTCTCAGCTAGCTCAATTGAAGAAGAAAGGAGAAGAAGCTCAACTCAAACACCTTCATCCATCCCTAGGGAGCCTATCTAGGTTGAAACCTCAGAAGATGAAAAATAGAAAGGGATATCAAAAATGGAAGGTGAGGGAGCATATATTTTGACCTCTTAGATTTTGATTTTATGTATTTAGGCACTGAGATCATACGTGAGAAAATAAGGGGCACTCCCAAGAATGAGTCATTAGGAGAGAATTGGAATGAATTACCTGCTCTACCTCAAGGACCTATCATCATTCCTCCTCCACTAGAATGGGACATGACAGTGGTAAAAGATAAAGGATCAGTGGCTCCACCTCCTCCAATAATTCAAGCAAAACTAGAGAGTCAAAATATAGAGGAAGGAAAATATGTATAGTTGCATGCCGATGAAGTGTCTGAGGAAGGATAGATAGAAGAATCAAGGAAAAAGGTTCCTATATATACATAGGCTAGGTCCTTAGCCCAACATAACACAAAATCTCTCTCTAAATATCTTCCTCAATATGAGAAGAATCCAAAGAGGAGTGATAAGGGGAAGGATCCTACTTCAAAACCAACTTCTTTAGCACAATACATGTCACCAATGGGGACAACATCATCATGGTTGAAGAAGGAGGTTATGATCAGAAAAATGAGGCAAATGGAATTGACTAAAAAGGAGGGAATAACAAAATTAATAAACGTGATCCAAAAACCTAAGCCACCTAAGGATGATGCTAGAACACTTTCCTTCATAATGAAGAATCAAGATTAGGACCTTCTGGCACACATCACCATTTTGCCTCCTCAAGCTGATAGCAAATAATTGTCTCTAAAGGATTACCAAATAAAGGAGGTTATATTGGAAAAGCCACAATGGACATGACAAAGGTCTTGATTACCACAGGTCTCAAGCAAGTGTTTTTACACATGGACAAAGATGAGTATGAGCTAATAATGTTGTGCAATAAAAATGAAATGTTGAGATGATACTCTAATGAGTTAGTGGGGCTGATAGATTTTGCTAATCCTGAAAGCACTCTTGGAGTTGCATTAGAAAGGAAGGAGGTAGAGCCACCAATGGATTCATTTTAGGATTCTTGTCATAAATGGCATAATAGTTTTGAGGAGAGGGGAGTGAAAATAATATGGGGAAATTTGAACCTATTGCACAATATCTAGATGAATGCCAACAAATTGGTTTCTATTATAAACCAAGATTTTGGGCTAATGGATGAAGTACGTACCTGGGCCAATGATTTGCAAGCAGTTGGATCTATAAAAGGGAAAAGGTACTAGATGTTGATGGAGATATACTCAACATAGGGGTTGGATAAATTAGATCATTGGATAGAAAAGATATCTTTAGGGAATAATGTCATGGAGGGGTTACATGAAGGTATTCAATAGATTAAGAATAAGGCTCAAGAGCAATTTTTGGAAGAAAATAAATACTACAATGTTGCTAGCCTTGATATTTTTGAAGATGAGTCAAAGACCATGATTTCCTTAGTGCAAACTGTAGTTCAAAAATTTAGAGATATATTTCAAAATACTTTGTCAGAAGATGATGTAAGATAAGTGTTTCAAACTGAAGAAGCATTGTTAGAACTAGGTAAGAAGCTTGAGGATTTTGCGGATACAAGGATAGAAGTAAGAAATTATCAGCAAGTAGTTAGAAATTAGTATAATTAATTAGAGTTATTGGAGGTTAACAAAGTGGTGGAGATAGTAGAGAAATTCAAAAGAAAACATCTAGACATCATTTTGGTATAAAGGTGAAGAAAACCCAAATGCTGGAAATCAAGTTTTGACACATAGAAGATTTTTTGGATTTTTCGGTCCTGTCACCAAGGTGTGCTTTTTAGAGGTGCACTTTTTGAAGGTGTACTTTTTCAAAGGTACACTTTTTGAAGGTGCACTTTTCTCTGAGGTGCACTGATAGTTTTGAAGAAGCAGTGGGCCTACAGTTAACTGGTAGTTTCTATTTTAGAGCATTCTATGCATCAAGAAATATATTTTGACAGTAAATTCAACTTCGAGAGACACCTAGAGAAGGTCAAGCTTCCATTTTTAGAGCTATCAGTGACTCCCAAATCATCTCATGGTTTCTATCTTCATGTATCCTTCTTTATTGTTTTAAGTCATGTAAAGGCTCATGCACCCATTAATTGATATAAAAAAGGGTGGAGACCTACTTAGCACCATTTAGAGAAACAATTTGTATGTAAATAGCTTTATTTTATTAGTTTTTTTAGTAAGAGTTTGCATTAGAAGTGCTCTCACTCATAACACAAAAGGAGGAAAGGATTTATTTTTGTTGGAGTTGAGGAAATCCAACTCTGAAGACGCCCAAGATCACCTGCATGCGAAAACCTGTCAAAGAGAAGCCAAGAAGAGGAAGAGCATGGAGCAAGGGAAAAACCCTAAACGGACATGAGAGACAATATGTACAAACACAATGAAAATGTATTTACAATAAGAATGCCTTATGATATGATATATGTTATGAAAATACAATGAGAGAGAGCTCGAATATAAAGAGCTCATGGAAGCTTGTAGAACAAGCTGGAAGGTGGTAGAAGATAAGTGTGACAACTAGAAGGGAACAAACTCCCGTGTTGTCAACAACTAACCACTACATGCATTAAATATAAAATATTAAATAAATGCATGACCTAAGTAAGCTTAAGAAAATAGAATAAATAATTAATAATTAATTATTTACTCTAACACCCCCCCTTAAGTGCAACTTAGGGAAATGCCTTAAGCTCACAAAACTAAGATGAATGCATAATGGGTCCCGGCAACGAGGCCATTTTAGGTACCCAAGTACAATGCAAGAAGATGCAACCTCTGTAAATGAGGAAAGAGAGAAAACCACATGGGAAAAACTCTCCCCCCAAAAGAGTTAAGAACCTAGTGAAGAACTGAAGAAGTCTCAAACTAGGGAAAATGTCCCCTAAAATAGGAACAAGAAGTGATCATGTAGAAACAACATCACTAAAGCATGAAGAGCCGCAAATTTGTCAAACTGTTGATCTGAAGAACCTCCATGGAAGAAGAAGGCACGAACCGAGCATGTCTATATGGTAGATGATCCATCTCACCGAAATGCATAGGTAGCCAGCCACTACAATCGCTTTGTATATAGAATCAACCACTGAATACATAGTTCACACTATCGAACCATCGAACCACAGATGCATTAGAACAACAGCATAACCCCCCCTTAATGCAGACGGGGTGTGATGACAGACAACTGAGAAGATGAGCCAAAGTCTCCTGTAGACGAACCAAGAACGAGGAGAGAGGGAAAGAGGTACAAACACCGATAAAGACACAGTCTAACTGACTCTACATGGGGCTAATGTCCTGGAAGGGACACTCACTTGACAAAGGGAGAATGCCTAAAACAACAAACAATAATCCCCCCCATGGTGCTTTATGAAAATAGTGCAAGTACAACTGACTCAAAACAACATTCATGACCCCCGGAATGCAAAAGTGGCACTTTATCTCAGTACGATACAAAAAAGTGCTTCAAAATGATAGCTACAATGATCAGAACTGAAAAAGAGCTGCAAAAAAGGAAAGTACAGCCGAAAACAAAGCAAACCATGCCAGGAAAATGATCCTCGGGCCTAAAACACTCAAAATATCCACCATAAAGAAAAAATACCAAAACTATGATAAAAAGATCAAAGGCCAAAAACAAAGAAAAAGGACTACATTTCTAAAAAGTACACAGAACCAGCTTTCCAGAAATATAAAGTTTTCCAAAAACGGGCATGGGATGCAAAAGATATGCATGTTGGAGTCAAAAATAGGACTTTGGACTTTGACAGAAAAAATAGGCAATAAAAAAATATCAAAACCTGAAAATACCTGCACCAAAATCTTTGTCTCAGAACCAGCTTTCCGACACTTTTTTCAGATCGGAAAAATACCTCTGTATGCAAAAGTTATGGCCAAAAAACCAAAAGTAGGTCCAAAAGCAAATCAAGAGAGGGCAAGCAAGGATGATGACACCATGCTGATGTCAGCAGAACACGGCATTAAAATTGACAGCCTGTCAGTCATCGCAGAAAAAAAGGTTGCCATGTGGCATGTACGACTAATGACATGGCAGGGGCCACGTGGGACGCCTGCCATGTGTCAGACGCAGAAACGCTCAAAATAGCGCTGACGAGACACAGGTGTTGATTGGGACACGAGCAGAGGAGCCGACAGAGGTGGCCGCAAGGGCGGCGAGGTGAAAAATAGCGCCGGTGGAGGTCTGTAGTCGGGCGGTAGAAGACTTGGCGGAGGTGGTTGTAGGGGTGGCAGGGCTACCGGCATGCGAACCTGTCAAAGAGAAGCCAAGAAAGGGAAGAGCATGGAGCAAGGGCAAAAATCCTAAACGGACATGAGAGACAAATGTGCAAACACAATGAAAATGTATTTACAATGAGAATATGTGATAATGTTATATTATGTTAATACAATGAGGGAGCCCACTTATAAAGAGCTCATGAAAGCTTGTAGAACAAGCTAGAAGGTGGTAGAAGATAAGGATGGCAGCTCAGCACATATCCACAAAAAGGTGGAACATGCTAGAAGGGAACAAACTCCCATGTTGTCATCAACTAACCACTACATGCATTAAATACTAAATATTAAATAAATGCATTAACCTAAGTAAGCTTAAGTAATAGAATAAATAATTAGTAATTAATTATTTACTCTAACACCCCCCCTTAAGTGCAACTTAGGGAAATGCTTTAAGCTCACAAAACTAAGATGAATGCATAATGGGTCCCGGCAATGAGGCCATGTTAGGTGCCCAAGTACAATGCAAGAAGATGCAACCTCTGTAAACGGGGAAAAAGACAAAACCACATGGGAAAAACCCTCCCCCAAAAAGAGGTAAGAACCTAGTGAAGAACTGAAGAAGTCTCCAACTAGGGAAATTGTCCCCTAAAACAGGAACAAGGAGTGATCATGAAAGCGCATCACTGAAGCATGAAGAAGCTGCAATTCTTCCAAACTGCTGATCTGAAGAACCTCCATGGAAGAAGAAGGCACGAACCGAGCATGTCTATATGGTAGATGATCCATCTCACCGAAATGCATAGGTAGCCAGCCACTACAATCGCCTTGTATATAGGATCAACCACTAAATACATAGTTCACACTATCGAACCATCGAACCACGGATGCATTAGAACAACAGCATAACCCCCCCTTAATACAGACGGGGTGTGATGACAGGAAACTGAGAAGGTGAGCCAGAGTCTCCTGCAGACGAACCAAGAACGAGGAGAGAGGGAAAGAGTTACAAACACCGATAAAGACACGGTCTAACTGACTCTACATGGGGCTAATGTTGTGGAAGGGACACTCACTTGACAAAGGGAGAATGCCTAAAACAACAAACAATAATCCCCCCCATGGTGTTTTATGAAAATAGTGCAAGTACAACTGACTCAAAACAACGCTCATGACCCCCAGAATGCAAAAGTGGCACTTTATCTCAATGTGATAAAAAAAAGTTCTTCAAAATGATAGCTACAATGATCAGAACTGAAAAAGAGCTGCAACAAAGGAAAGTACAACCGAAAACAAGAGAGTCCATGCTAAGAAAACGATCCTCGGGCCCAAAACACTCAAAATATCCACCATATAGAAAAAAAACCAAAACTATGATAGAAAGAGTAGAGGCCAAAAACTAAGGAAAAGGACTGTATTTCTGAAAAGGTGACAGAACCAGCTTTTAAAAAATATAAATTTTTCAAAAAACTAACATGGGATGCAAAATATATGCATGTTGGAGTCAAAAATAGGACTTTGGACTTCAACAGAAAAAATAGGCAATAAAAATGTATCAAAACCTAAAAATACCTACACCAATGTCTCCATCTCGGAACCACCTTTTCAGCGCTTCTTTCGGATCGGAAAAATACCTCTGTATGCAAAAGTTATGGCCAAAAAACCACAAGTAGGTCCAAAATGAAATCAGGAGAGGTGCAAGGCAGGTTGATGACACAACGCTGACGTCAGCAAAACACTACAAAAAAATTGATGATTCTAGGCCGTCGCAGCAAAAAGGAGCCACGTGGCATCGCCACGTGGCAGTACGGCTGATGATATGGCAGGGGCCACGTGTCACACGCATTGGCTGCTCATTGGGCGGAAAAAGCCACGCAGTCACTGACGGGGCACCCGCTGGAGACTGCTGATTGGGACTAGGCGGCGCAGAGCAAACGGGCGGTGACTTCCGGCGGCGGTGGCGAAACTGAAGCGGCGACCGAAAAAACCATCGACGGAGGTGGCCGCAATAGTGGAGACTGAGCGGTGTCGGGGTGGCCCGGGGGAGGCGCCGATCCGCAGCGGCCGGTGAGCTGCGCGGCAGTGGCCGCTAGGTGGTGCGGTGGTGCGCTCCGAATTGAATTTTTTTGAATTTTTTTTTTTGCATTGCGTCCGTACGATCCGTACGACAGACCCTAGAGGCTTCAAAAAATCCCCAAAAATGCCCTATTTCCAAAATCGGAAAGTTTTATATGAATCCTAACTGCAAATGGCCTTCCGGATCCAATGGTGATGTCCGTTTGGGCCCAAAGTGCTCTAAAAAATGTTGATCCCTCGATTTGAAGAAAAATTGCACAAACAAACTAGGGTTTGTGACTCCAAATCACGGCTTCAAAATTCTTCAACAAGCTACAGCAGGAAGGCTCTGATACCATGTTGGAGTTGAAGAAAGCCAACTCCAAAGATGCCCAAGATCACCTGCATGCGAAAACCTGTCAAAGAGAAGCCAAGAAGAGGAAGAGCATGGAGCAAGGGAAAAACCCTAAACGAACATGAGAGACAATATGTGCAAACACAATGAAAATGTATTTACAATAAGAATGCCTTATGATATGATATGTGTTATGAAAATACAATGAGAGAGAGCCCGAATATAAAGAGCTCATGGAAGCTTGTAGAACAAGCTGGAAGGTGGTAGAAGATAAGTGTGACAACTAGAAGGGAACAAACTCCCGTGTTGTCAACAACTAACCACTACATGCATTAAATATAAAATATTAAATAAATGCATGACCTAAGTAAGCTTAAGCAAATAGAATAAATAATTAATAATTAATTATTTACTCTAACAATTTTAAATACAGATCCTTTTGATAATTTAATTTGTAGACATGTTATTACTTTGGCTTATGTCCATTAGAAATTTCTCTTTCAATAATTTGCTTTAAATATCACATTACTCTATTGTTGTATTTTATTTTCAAACACTTGGTTAAAATAGAAATTTATATAGTTGCATTGATAAAATCATTCATCATAAAACATAAAATACAAAAATATATCTCTTTTGTAGTTACATTTCATAAATAGGTGTGCAGATTGGTTGTACCAACAAAGGCCTCATGAACATACACATTTATCTTCAACTAAGTTACCCAACAGGTTAAAAATTGTTGTCTAAAACCTTGCAATTGGTCATTGATAAGCTTTTCAAGATAGAGATTTGAAACGATTTATGTTATTAAGCATCATACAAAATGACCACTCAATAGTAACCCTATGTGTGTAGTGTGTAGCATCATTGGGTTGATAACAAAACTTGGTAAAAAAGTTAGAAATGTAAGTCCTTCAATCTTTTTTCCTTTGAAATAAATAATTGATCTTTTCCAATAATTCCCTCCCTTGTAGGTTCATGGGTTGGTGCTCTTTCACCTATAGAAAAGATATATGTATTGTGCTCCATGTAGTCTCCTCCACTTTGAGCATGTTCAATATTAGTTTGTTCATTCCTAATATTTTCTCCTCCTTGTTCTTCTTGTGTATCTTGAGCCTATTAGTCATTGTCAACATTTATTCATTGTCCTTTAGTATCCATAGGAATTTCATCTACCAAAATATGTAAGGAACTAATTGGAATATCACTTACATTTTGTTATGTTAGCTTGGGAAATGCTTTAATTTTCTCAATTTCTAGTTCAAAACCAAGTATATGTGCATGTGTTGGCTCGATAGGTGATGATCTCTCAGAATCTAGTTCTTTTCCCACATTGATGTCTTCATCCTTCTTTAGTTTCTCAACAAGATCATCTTCTATCAAATATTCAATGGTTACATTCTTCTACTTCCCTATTACGTAAAAAACCATTTCATGTATAGGATCTACAAATTCTTGAGGGGTTATGGTGATATAATCTCCCTCCTTGTTGTCAAGCTTAACATTCTTCTTGGTTTTAGTATCATCAACTTCATTGGTTTCATCTAGATCTTTAATGTTGAAAACTTGCTTCCATATTCTCTCATAATCCTCATCAACTAATTACAAATTACCAGACAAAACATAAATGACTTTACTTTTGAACAAATCTATTCTTATAATGCTCTAATGCTTCAATTATGTTCTCCATACCAAAATCTGGCATAATGCTAGCCAATGATCTCCCTCTTATTTCCTTCTTGGTTTTAATTACATATTTCTGCAAACGATTTTTTCTTTGATATAGGTCATCAAGGATTTGATCCCCAATTTCTAGTGGTGTATATTTGAATTTTGTCATCAAAATTATCATAACATCTTCTATTTTCTTCTTATCCTCATCATTCATCTTCTCATACTTATAAAATTTAAATGTTGATAGACAACTACTCTCACAAATACATTGAGCAATTTCATCTATGGTTTGAGGCCTTCTTAGTGTAGTAGCTCAAGCATGAATTCATCTGATTCAGTCCTCTCACTATCCTCAACTTCACAAACATTATCTTTTATAATCAATTTTCTTCTCCTTTGAGTAGGTTTCTTGATAGGTTTTCTTGAAGACTTGGGGTTTACTTTCTCTTCTGATACATTTTCACCTATGATTGAGTAGGCTTAGTGATCCTAACAATACCCTTCTTTAATATTGGAGTAACCCCTTGTATAGCTTAAGTTCTAGATCTTGTATTCTTTATGTTAGCATGAATATTGATGGTATTCCTTTGGGGGAATATCCTAAGCATTGGAGAGATGGTTAACATGATTGACATGTTGCATTTATCACTATGTTTTTCATTGTTGTCAACATGGTATTGTTTCTATAAAGATTGGAAGAGTAGAAAATAAAGAATGAGGTTGTCTGAACTATGTATTAATAATGAGATCAAGTGCAGTTGGTGATATGTTTTACATTGTCTCCTGATGAAGTGGAAAAGTGCACGTACAGAGAGTAAAATGCATGCAAGAGTTATTCAAGAATTATAGAGGACAATGTGCAGGTAGAGTACTTGAGAAGTGGTTTCAAATGATTGGATTATATCTTTTAATGGGGATAGAATCATGATGAAATAAGATAGAGAGTGACAGTAGACAACCTGATGATGATGTCAGTGAATGCACAAGCTCATAGGTCACACATGTGAGAAGCTATTAAGATTGTGACCTGATAGTCTTTTGTAATTGCAAAAAGATGTAATAAATTGTAATATCTAAATGAGGTCCTATATAATTAATTCAGAAAGCCTCAAGGCCGACTCGAGAAATTATTTTGAGGATATGGTATAAAGGAAGATTATTTTTCTTGTGGTGAAGTATGGAATTGATGTGAATGATTGTGCAAGTGCAAATTCTATTGTATGTGAGAAAGTGATATGCGAAGTTTGTAAATGTGTGTAATCAATTCAAGGGATTATTTGGATGTGAAGTTGATGATCTTGTATTGAGATTAGAAGAGGCTTGGTCTAGTCAAGAGGGCAGAGGAGTTTGAGTTATTTCATTTAGATTATTTTACAAGAAATAATACATAGATTAGTTGGACAGCCGGTCCATCTGCCTTCTACAACTCCTAGCAAGGTTGGCAGAACTCCTAAGAGGGTTGGAATCTCCCAACATGGATTGATATATACTGAATGCATTTCATTGGCTCCTAATAGAGTCTATTTTCTTACAAGGAACTTTTATATTAGTACATCATTTTGTGGGTACCATCCCTACTAGAATTTTTCATCAATTCAAGGGTTTCCCTAGTTAACATATCTTGTATTATGTTGTATGTATATGTAATGTTCCCCAATTCTAAAACATAATTTAATAATAATTAATAATCTTGAACACAGACACACACACATAATAGATAAATATAAATTATAATATAATATATATTTAATCAATATTATAACAATCAAACATAATATATTATTATATTAATATAACAATATAATATCTTATAAATGAATTTAAAAAATTATACTATTAAAATATATCAATTATCATATTTGATTAAATAATATAAATTACTAATATCAAACATATATAATTATTATGATTGAAATATAAGCATATATGAAATTGGGTTTAAATCTTTCAATATAATCATTTATTAAAAAAATAGAAAACTAAAATAAAGATATAAATACATTCAATTAAGATCTATAGTCGTGACTTTTCTATTACATGCATATATTAAGAGAGCAATAGTTTCAGGAAGGGGGAGAAGGAATAGGAAGCAAAATTGAAGGGAAAGACACCAAACTAGGAGCAAAAGCATGGTCATGCTATGGGCAAGCACGGGAGGCATGTAAGGAAGAAGGACGGGAAGGTAGCAGACACAGCGCGGATCGCTCAGGAAAAGAACAAAAAGTAACGTCCAGTCAAGGGAAGATCAATCATGACGAGATGACATCTTTAGACCCAAGGTCAACCATAGACGGAGGAGAGGGTTTTAAAAGACAATCAGAATTTGTTTCAGGAAGGGGAGCGGAGGATTAAAAATAATCAGACAAGACCCACGATTATCATAATAGAGAAACCAACTGGAGGGTCAAAGCCATTCAGAGCTTCACAAGTAGAGAACAAAGGGAAGGATATGTTTCTCATTAGAAGGGAAGATAAGACAGAGTTAACAAATTGTTCCACTATCTGAATTGGCAGGAAGATTAAACAGAAGATAAGCCCACTGATAGGAGTTATATCCACATGAAGACACAATAGAGCACAAAAGAACAATCCAACAAACATCAGAGTTGACCAAGAGGAAGGAAAAAATGTGAGAAAAAAAAAATACCAATAAGAATAAGAACGCAATAGTTATTTTCCCAACGAATAAGACACTAATTATAAGAAGAACAACCAGATATGATAAAGCATCCAAGTCTGAGTGACAAGTAATATACCACGTTGATAGGCACATGATAATGAATTAAGGAGCAATAAATAGTGATTATTATCCAATCAACTAGTGATACGAAACTAAGGTGTATCATTTATTCAAACTAATGAGAGGGAAAAGAACCATTCTCATTCGAGTATAAATATTTCAATTGGGAAAGTCAATCCTGGTAGCAACTATAATCATCTCAAGACATAGGAAATATATATCTACACATGATTTGAGGAGCAAAGTTGAGATATCATCTCATTGGGTGAGTTATCAAGTCATTAGTTTCACGTCAAGGGTTTTGGAAGGAAGATCTAACAAAACCAAAATCAATGCTAATTAGAAACACTAGAAGCTTGTCTTTAGTGATACTCTTTTAGACAAGCTCACACATACAGTAGAAAATCTGGATAAGAGATTGGCAATTATATAATATACATGTTCAGGAGATGGAAATAAATCTGAAATGGAAATCATATCCATCTTTACATACCATTGGACATTAAAAATTCCACTATTTAAGTTTGACGGTTTGGAATTAATTAAACAATGCATTATCATGAATAACTAATCCCTTATTTGTAACTACATATGACAAAAGACTCTATAGTTCAAACCTGGAGTCAACAAGGATAAAATACAAGAGAAAGTTTATAGTTATACACTTCGATCAAATCTAGATTGGTTATCTAGATTAGACAATCATCAATTAAAAGGACATGACATAAACAAAATTCTCAAAAGGATGCTACAAATTAAAGGCATAATTGGAGATTTTATAAGATGTTATTGCAGGGGACATTACAGTGTATCTTCTTGTGGTTGCTGATTATATTGTTCACATGGTTAAGGATTAATAAGGTTGATAAATGTTTTAATAGTTGGATAATCGATTCACCATGTCCCCCCCTCTTAGTTATCTTGGTGGACATTACTTTCTAACATTTGGTATTAGAGCATCGAGTCCTTGAAGGAAACGATTAATAGATCAAGGAGATTAATGGCAGGTGATTTTATAAATGGCAACTCCTAAATTCGATGGAGGTAACTATGATAGGTGGAAAGAGAAGATGAAGACTCATCTACTATGTATGGGTCTAGGATATTGTTTGATAACAAAGAATAGAAAGAAGATTGTGGAAGAAAGAAAACTTGAGGAATGTAGTGAAGTTGAAAGAGATCTATTTATGTGCAATATGCTTGCATGAGAATAATTATTGTCATCTCTTCTTGAAAACAAATTTAGTCAGGTAAAATCCTTAGAGACATCTCATGAAATTTGTAAAGCTTTATAATCTACATTTGAAGGTGATGTGCATACTAGGAGAATCATATTACATAATCAAATATGTTTATTTCAAGATTCTATGATGATGGAAGATGAATCTGTAAGAAGATAAATTGGTAGAATATCAAAAATTATTGTGAGAACTAATTCTTGCAATGGATCCAAATAGGAAGATGAGATTATACGGAAGATCTTGAAAACCTTGACACCACCATTTAGGAAGACAATGTAGATGATTGAGAAAGTGATACCTTGCACTCAAAATTTTACCAGATAAACTCTACTTGGAAGATTGGAAGTAGTAGAAGTGATCTTCAAGCAATTTGGAGAGTTTCCAAGAGTTGAAACAACTTTTACTGCATTAAGTGTTTTCCCTTCCTTGTCAAGAAGTCCAAGCACTAGTGGAGACTGTGCTAGTAGAAGCAGTTCCATATCTGAGGAGGATAGAATAATTAAGGAAGGAATCTCCCTACTTGTAAGGAGAGAACCAAATGGTAATAGAATCTTTAAATGTCTTGCAATAAAATTTGGACATTATGCTTCTAAATGTCCTAAAAGAGAGAAAAAGCATAAGAAGAATTTCAAATCTAGAATACCTAAATATTGTCTGTATTCAAATGAACATGATGAATCCAATGAAAGAGTTCAGCGTGAAAGTGATGATGACTTAGGATTTGTAGCTATTAAAGAAGTCAAAGAAGATAAATTTGTAGTCTTGCAGGTTGAAAAGAAGACTGATTGGATCATTGATGGAGAGTGTTTGAATCATATGACTGGTAACATCAATAAATTTGTTAAGTTCAACCATCATGATGAAGGGATTGTCAGAGTTGGTAACAATGCAGTTAGTCATATCAAGGGAATAGGATCTATGACTCTTGATGGAAAGATTAACACTGATGATTTATATTTTGTTAATGGATTAAAGCATAACCTATTGAGTGTTGGACATTTAGTTGATAAAGGATACTAGTTAAAATTCATAGAGAAGACATGCATTATCAAGGATAAATATGGTAAGTTGATTGAAACTGGTACAATATCCAACGGTAATGTTTTTCAATTGAACCCTATAGAGATGACATGTTTGGTTATAAAGGTGGACAAAAATTGGTTATGGCATAGAAAAAAAATTCATATAGATTTTGATAATATTGTGAAGGCTAGTAGTACTTTTGTTGTCAAAGATTTACTAAAAATTGTGAATCCAACTAATGTTGTGTAAAGAATGTGTTATACCGAAGCAGAAGAAAGTTTCCTTTCCTGACAACAAGTTCTCTACGATAGCAAAATTGGAGATTGTTCATACCGATTTGAGTAGTCCTACTAGAACAAGAGGATTCTTCAGTGAAAGGTACTTCATTATTTTTGTTTGTGATTTTACTAGAATGGTGTGGGTAGCATTTCTTAAAGAAAAGAAGAGGGAATTCAAAAAGTTTAAGTTGTTTAAGAATAGAGTTTAGAATGAATCAAGAGTGAAGATTAAATTTTTAAAATCAAATAGAGGTGGAGAGTTTACCTTGAATGAGTCTAATACCTTTTGTGAAGTAAATTGTAACATAAAGAGAAAGTTACCAACACCTAAGATCCCTGAGAAAAATGTGATTGTTGAAAGAAGAAATAGGTTTGTAACATAAGCAGCAAGAGCCATGATGTTTGAGAATGATGTATCAAAGATATTTTGAAGAAATGCAATCAATACAATAGTATACACAATGAATAGAGTGCAGATCAGAAAAGGTACAAACAAGACTCCCTATACATTATGGTTTTGACATGCACCCTTGGTGAAGTATTTCAAAAAAATTGGAAGTAAGTATTACATATAGAGAGATGATGATATTGGTAAGTTTTGTGCAAGAAGCGATGAAAGTATGTTCCTTGATTATTTATTGAAAATACAAACTTAAAAATGTTTTAGACAAAGAACTAAGACTATTTTTTAGTGCACAAATGTAAAAGTGGATGAAAAGTTTGGAATCAAAGAAAGAATGTTGGATTATAATTCTAATGATGATGAAGAAGCTAAGCCTAAACCTATTACAGAAAATGTTGAAGTTTTCTTTGAGACTAACAATGGTTTGCAGAATGATGTTCAAGTTATTGAACAAAGAGAAGAACCAAGATCTAAACCTAGAGAAGAAGTAAGAATTGAGATAGTAATGCCTAAACCTTGTTGGAATATATATGGGAAACAAGATACTAAGAGGGGGGTGTGAATCAAGATCTTAAACTTTTGACTTCAAAATCAATTTCATTAAATCATACGTAATTCATAATTAAAACTGTAATGTTGAAACAAAATAAGTTCATCACATCTATAATAGTTCAACACATAACACACTAATTTGGTTACCCATAAACACTTCAAGATGAAGGTAAAAGTGGGGTGGGGATGAAACCCACAAATATTCACTATTTCAACAATAAAGTTAACTTGGTAAGGTTACAATGTTTGACCATAAGATATGATCTACCTAGTGAAAAGTATATCCTATTAAAGACTTGAAAGACTATTAGGTATTGCCTTATTAGAGAGATTGACACTTACAATAAAGTAAGGACTCTATTAGGAGATTTATATAGGCCTATTAGGACCACTATGTTAAGAGATTTATCCTATCTTAATTACAAGATAACTGATTCAATACCTGACCCTTGGTATGCTCTACAAGTTGATCTTGGGTCTCCTCTTTCCTCTATCTCTGATCCGATTCTCATAATCTAATAAATCGGTTCAATCCTTCACTACTCTGATTGCTCTCTCCATTGGACCTATCTCTTTACCTCCTTCACATGCATTTCATCCTTTCATTTTTCTCTCTCCATCCATATGATTCTAGGGTTAGAGTCCTCCTTAAATAGACTTCATGTGAAGTTTCTAGATCTTGATCAATGGTTTAAACTTTGTCATCTTTTGTTGTTTATATCTCTTTTTCTGATTGGTTTAATTATTTTCCTAGGTATCATTACCTTTTGCTAATGATGTGTAATCAGAATCTGATCTAGCTCTACAGATATTAAATCTCATAGAAATGTTGGCTAAAATGATTCACATATGTGTTTGTTCTATTAATAAATTAATATTAAAAAAATGCATTGCCCGACACTTGAGTGCTCTAACGCTCGGTCATGTATGTTGTTTCTCAACTTCTATAAGTCTGTGTGCTTGACACTTGATAATTATGCTCAGTTGTCATTATATTACTCAACTCATACTATATTCCTTGGCTTAGATAACTGATCAGTATCTATGAAATTCTCATCAAATTTTGTTCTACTCAGTCTAAGCATTACTTGCTTGACCTTTACTAGATAACTCAGTCATAGTGATGAACTTGTAATCTTTCCTAGTAAATGACTTGCAAATGACTAAGTGTTTGGTCAATAATTAGAAACATAGGCTTAGAGATCAACAATCTCCCCCTTTGACATTAGTGGAAAAAATACTTTGTCATTAAATCATTTTGTTCAAAAAAAACAAAAATTATTCTCCCTTGAGCCCAAAAGTTTGATTATCTATCTGATACCTTCCTCTTCATAACTTTGACTCTGACTCTAACTTTCCCTTTCCTATTACTTATACCTTCTTATCAATTCCATCAATTATCCCCCTTATTTTTGTCATTGATGGTAGCTAGGGTTGTTGGGGTGAGTTGGAACTTGTCAAAAAACTTCTAATGACTTGCCACAATATGGGTAAAGCTTTTATTCCATCTTTCTTATACCTTTCCCAATATTTGAAACTGGATCTCTAACTCGGTAGCTAGATCAATGAATCCTACAATATGTGCAAAATTTGTGTCTCTCTTCAAAATTTCTCTAGCAATAGAAATAGCCTTCTAAATTATATCTCTGTATGGCAATAATTGAAGTTGAATTAATGCCATCTTATTTCATATTTCAACATCTTTAGTTGTGAGCTTAGTTAACCTCATCTGACTGAATATAAGTTCACTGAATGAAAATGAACTTGAACTTGCATTCTTGCTCAATGAGTGAACATTAGTCTTCATGCTTGCATGTTATAACTCTAAAGATCATTTAGTATTAGTTGTAAAGAAATCTATATCACACAATTTCAAACATAAAGAATTTATTATTTTCAAAATTGTTTCCAATTGTGTAATAGCTATAGAAAGCCCAGTTTGGCATTGTACAAGTTCATGCAAGACTTTCTGCAATACTTTATGCTTCATTCTCCTTTTAGACCATTGTAATAACTTCTCATTTGTTTTTATGTCTTTTTTCTGGACTCTATCTACTATAGATACTAGTTGATCCAAAATTGTATGATGATGAGTTACAACTATAATACCAAAAACATTTGTAAAAATGTCCCTTATAGTATGCAATACCTATCTTCTCTTATGTTCTCTCTTTAGTTGTTCTTGTTTAACCTTTCGACTCAAAAAAATTTGTAGTTCATGCATTTTCTCTAAGGTAATACTATATAAATCATATGTAGGTAATATAATTACCTCATTAAGGTCTACTAACTCATCATTATCCTCTTCTACATGAGTCATACCCTAATATCTTGAGGGTGTATCACTCGACAGTGATAATTGTATTTGCTTCCATTTCTCACTTGATATCCCTTTGGTTACAACACCTGTAGCTATTGTATATGTGAAACTAGGGGCCTCTGATCCTCACATACACTTCAACATGGTCATTACTTGTGAGATCATCCTAAAATAAACATTGTATTGTTTATTCAAAAAGTCTAACAGAGTGACCTATTGCCTTCTAACTAGAAGGATTATGTGTTTTCTCTCAGAATGAGAAATAGGCAACCTGACCTCTAGAACGAAGGATTTATGTAGCTAAATGAAAGTGGGCATGGTAAATCTAGGACCCAAAGCATCCATAGTGGAATAGAAGGTGTTGGTTCCAAAAATTGTAGATTGGAATCTTATGAGCCTTGTTTGCTCAATGCTAGGATTTCCAACTGGTTAAGGCCAACTTGATGGGATTGATTGATGCGATCCAAATCCCCTATGCTTCTAGCTCTACAAAACCAAGGTGAGTGTACCTAATCTTAAATGAAACACTTATATCCAAGATGCTTATAGCAGATTGATTAGAACACGAATGTATAGAAAGCTTCCAAAATGGAAAGAATTATCAAAAACTTCAAACTTGTGATTTATGAATAAAAAATGAAAGTAAATGAATGTATAAATGTGACAATTCTTTAAATAAAGAATGAATGCAACAAATGAATATATTAATTCCTCAATGGAAAGAAATGAAATAGTTGCTAGCATATGGATTACGAATCAAGAGTAAAAGACCAGTGCTTTATTAAATGGGCAATCAGAGTCAATATTATAAATTGAAGAGTACAACTTTCTAAAATTCAATGTATTTAAACTATAAATAATTTTAAGGATTTAGATGCGACAGATCAATTATATGAACACAATTCTACACTAGTCTAGGATGCACTTTAAGTCCTACAGAGACAAACTAAACATAAATATGAAAACAATAAAATATTTCACAATATCTATGTTTATCAAGTTTAAAATGCAAAAATGACCTAGTCTACTTATTCGAATTTTAAAATATTTATAGAAAATAAATAAAATATTTATAAAGGAAAAAATTAATAATAATTTAAAACTCTAAAATTTAAAATAAATAATTATGTCAAAAATAAAATCACAATAAAGACATTCCTTACAGATGATCAATCTATTGCGAATTTTTTCGGATCGCACACAATTCAACCAATGATTCAATCCGCGTGCTTCAATCAAGAATTTATTTTTTCACCAATAGAAGAATATAATACATCATATGTGCATAAGATATGTAATTTTTTTAATATGAATATGAATTTCTCGTAAGTATCTCCTTTGGTTTGACTTTTACATCTTAAATTTATAGTAGATGGAGAAGCATACCTCAACCATCATACCTCTTCATAAAAGAAACTAATCTTATGTTATTAAATTAAATCCTCAAAACCCCTTCCTACCATTAGCTCTTCATAATCAACTAACTCAGATTAGGATAATATAACACCAGATTATTTTTTATGATGTTTGGAGCTTGGGCAAAACGTACAACAATTTAATCAACCAATAAGAAATATAGCACAAATCTAATTTATTTTTATGCGTCCGATTTGAATGGTACCACAACATAACTCCATTTGCAAGAGCCCTCTTTCCTCTCAGAATTGTAATCCTTGCGACCATGTGATGAAGAATCATTTTTGGCAACGTAATTGTTATCCTCTGGAGGCATTCTCCTCTATAGACCTATAGTTGAGTGATCTTCGATGCATAATTGTTTGTAGGTCCTATTCATTTGAATTTCCATATGTGTTTCATTAAATCTGCAACAAATGTTTGAACAGTTGGGCTCCTCATATATTGAAATCCAATTCCCTTTGCAATTTGTGTGCTTGTTCTGGTGCTTTCCAACATGTCATCTCTACATATTTATTAGCAATGAAGACATTTGGTGAAGACTTTCCTCCTGTGAGTGTGTTTGCAAATACAACGACATTAGGAATTGGTTTATGAGTTTCTCGTGGTTTATAAGAGACAAATTCTGTGAATCTCTAAATGAACAAGCCAGAAGAGTGGTATACTCTATCCATATATGCCATTGACAATTTCTTCTTGATTCAAACACTTGTGCAAAGAGTAATAGATTATGTTTAGATAATAACTCATTCTTGATAACATCCTTTTCTTCACCTTATCGAAAACTTTTCAAAAATCTCAATCTACGTATATCATTCTTTTCATGTTCAAATCTTCATGACAATGTATAGCACTAATTTGGGATGGCTTTTTCATTATTAGTCACTATTTCAAATTCATCATATCACACTTGGGAGAAATATAAACCTTTTAGGAATTTCTTGTGCATGGTTGACTTTCTTTACAAAACTTTTAAGTTCGGGATATATGCTATATGTTAACTATGTCAAACTTTTGTATCTTCCCATATCCAATATCTGCTTTGTGCAATATTTTCAACATGTGAAACAATAGGTTAATTGATGATATCTTGCTCTACCATATTGAACCATTCAGGCCTTTTTAACAAGAAGAATCTTTCCCTTATCATAGGAGTTTTATTCCTTGATTGTACTTTCTTCTTTACTTTGTATCTTTCAAATTTTCATCATAAATCTCCAACATTATTACATAAATGAGACTAGAAATTAGAGCTCCATCAAAAGGTAGAAGAGAAAACCTGAAAGTTTCCTAGAAGCTTTGATAGAATCAGATAGATGCACTCCTTATCAATCTTCTCTTTCCTATATCCCTGTAACAAAGTTCATTATTGTTTAAACCTCATGAAAAAATCCTCAATAGATGGAAAAGCATCTAGTACAAATGAAGTAATCTCTGCCTCGATTTGAAGTGCTCTGAACTCATTGATGGTACCAAAAAAGTCCTTGAACTTGTCCTACATTTCTTGAGGAGTGAAACACTCATCAAGATGAAATTGTAAGTTGTTTGAAACACTCAAAGAAATCAAACCCATGGCTTCATCCATCTTATTTCTATGTTGCAATGTCTAATATTGACTCTGAAATACTAGTTGCATTCTATCTCAACAAGACCACAAACCCTTTGAATGGAGAAGTTTTTGCGTATGAGGTTTCCATGTGTTATAGTTGTATGGGTTTAGAAGTACTAGACAAGAAGAGGTATCGGTCATCGTTTTAAGAATTTTTTTTGAATTTTTCTAATATACTAATATTGTAATAGAAAATAATGAAAAAATACATGCCACAATGCAAAACGCAAAACCCCGGCTTGCAAAAGGAATGTGTATACAAGAATAGAGAAAAGAAACTTTACATGAGTATAACAAATACCTAATATAAAATACTGGTGAAATGATAGATAATATGGAAAGTTCTTGAGAAGAGCTTTCCGACACTTCTTTCAGATTGAAAATGGAGCTATAACAAGAAAGTTATGCCTCCCGAAAGAGAGAAGGTATCATCTAAATTCAAGCAAAAAAATAGGTACTAAACTATAAAAAAATCTAAAACATAACTTCACCATTGTCTTTGTCTCTAAATCATCTTTTTGACACTTCTTTTGGATAAAAAAAAGACCTCTATATGCTCAAGTTAGAGCAAAAAGACTACTAGGGCCAACAAAAGGCTAAAATAAATTAAATAAAAAAAAGTTGGGCAGAGCCCAGGTGGTGCACTAGCAGTGCACAAGCTGAGCGGAGGTGCAGTGGTAGGCACTGGCGGTGGAGGTGCAGGGGCAACCGAAACTGTTGGTCGCTGACAGTTTAGCTATGACCACTTGTGGTTAACAACAAATTGCTAGCGGTTAATAAACCATGGCATTTTTTTTAAAACCATTAAAAAAATTGTGATTAAAAAATAATTTAATTTTTCACCTCAAAATGCGTGTCAAAGTTCATATGGCCCTGGTATGAATGTTGTCCAAAATCAACGCTGTCCAAAATCAACAAATTTTAATGTTGTGAGGTCTATTTGGCCTGAAATTGCTCCAAAAATTAGAGATCCCCCTATTTTCACAAAAAATACACAGAAAAAGCTAGACTTTTCCTGTCAAACCCTCGTTCTTTTTTTCCTCCAACTAAGAACAAGCTAAAATAGGTTAGGCTCTAATACCATGAAGGATTTCAACAATACAAATTCGTAAAGCCCAAGCAACACCTGCATGCAAGAACCTGTCACAGAGAAGAAAAGGAAAAAAAGAGCCAACGATTTTGCTCTGAGAATATACAAATTATATTATCAGACTGAAACAATGAGAGATATTTTAAAAAGAACAATCCTTATAAAAGGAGATCGAAAAACCTAAAAGGGAAACCCTAAGAGGTAAATGACATTTAATAATTAAAATGAAAAGTGCATAAAGTAAAATCTTAAGAAGGGAGTAAAGGTAATTTAATATATTAAATTAAACTAATGCTTTACTCTAACAATCAATGGGGAAAATTGTACATGAAAAACATCTTTTGATAGTATGTGGGAGATGTATGTATGGGGAAGATTTATTAATGAGTAGATTGATGTCAATGGGGAGAAATATTGAGTTATATCAATGGGGGGGGGGGGGGGGGAAGTGTGAACAATTGATTTCCATGCATGTAAGTATGAGAAAGAACAAATGGAGAGTTGTTCTTGTGAGTTAGAAGTGTGAACAACTGATGTCCATCCATGTTGGAATGAGGAAGCATAGATGGAGAATTGTTCATGTGAGTTTTTGAATATGTTGATGAAGAGGATTTAAAAAGAAAGAGAACAACAATAACAACAACAACAATAGTAGAGTTGGATTTGGTATGCTTGGAACTTAGATTTTTTTCATCTATGTTGTCATCAATGCTAAGGGAGGAGATTATCAGCATGAATTCTAATCGTATTCCTTTGGAGGAGTATCCTAAGAATTGGAGAGATGGTTAGCATGATTGACATGTTACATTCATGACTATGTTTCTTATTGATGTCGACATAGTATTGCTTCTGGAAAGACCAATAGAGTAGCAGATCGAGAATGAAGTTGTACAGACTGTGTATTAATAACTAGGTCAAGCACAATTGAGGATCTGTTCTAGATTATGTCCTCATGAAGTAGAAAAATGCACATAGAGAGAGTCAAAGGCATGCAATAGTTATTGAAGAATTAAAGAGAATAGTGTGTAGACACAGTACCTCAGAAGTGGTTTTTGATGATTGAATTGTATCTCTTAACAGTGATAGACTCGTGATGAGTGAAGTTAGATAGTGACAATAGATAATATGATGATGATGTTAGCAAGTGCGCAAGGTCAGAGGTTGCACATGTGAGAAATTTTTAAGACTATGAGATGACAATATTTTGTAATTATGAAAAAATGTAGTGAATTGTAATATCTTAATGAGGTCCTATTATAATTAATTGAGAAATCCTCAAGGATGACTTAAGGAATCATTTTAAGGATATAGTATAAAGGAAGGTTATTTTCCTTGTGGTGAAGTATGGAAGTGAAGTGAATGATTGTGTGAGTGTGAATTCTATTCTATTTGAGCAAGTGATATGTGAAGTTTTTAAATGCTTGTAAGTGATCTAGGGGATTATTTGGATGTGAAGTTGATGATATGGTATTGATATCAGAAGAGGTTTGGTCTGGTCAAGAGGATAGAGGAGTTCAAATTATTTCATTTATATTATTCTGCAAGGAATAATACAGAGATTAGTTGGACACTGAGTTTGGTGGTCTCGACCCTAAAGTTGTTTGGACAGTGGGGCCCTCTACCTTCTTCAACTCCTAATAGGGTTGGCAGAACTCCTAATAGGGTTGGAATATACTAACAGGGATTCAAAGTGTCTTAATAGGGACTAATATGTACTGAATGTATTTCATTGACTCCTAACAGAGTCCATCCTCTTACAAGGAACTTTATATTAGTACATCATTTTGTGGGTACCATGCCCACCGGGGTTTTCTCTTTGATCAAGGGTTTCCCAAGTTAACATATCTAGTGTTATTGTGTATGTGTGTCTTCTTATGGTTGCTAATTATATTGTTCACATGGTTAATGATTACTAAGGTTGATAAATGCTTGAATAGTTGGATAATCAATTCACCCCCCCGCTCACCCCCCTCCCCTCTCATCTTAGTTATCTTGGTGTACTTTACTTTGTACCGCTTTTCCTTTCAGAGTTTATAGCTTGGAAACAACAATTACTTTGCCTATTTCCTCTTCTCTAGCATCATCTTCATCCTTTCCTTGATCATTAGTGGTTGATCAGATTTATTTCCTTTGAATTTACTTTCAAGAGTACTCATCATCTTATAGTTCTTATCAATTTTTGTGACCACAATGTCCATTATAAATGTTTTAATGGTTGGATAATCAATTCACCCCACCCGCCACCCCATCTTAGTTATCATGGTGTACTTTACTTTCTAATACTTTTCATTTTAAAGTTTACAGGTTGGAAACAATAATTACTTTGCATATTTCCTCTTCTCCAACATCATCTTCATCCTTGCCTTGATCATTAGTGGTTGATCATATTCATTTCCTCTGAATTTAGTTTCAAGTGTACTCATGATCTTATATTTGTTATCAATTTTTGTGACCACAATGTCCATCATAAATATTTTAATGGTTGGATAACTGATTCATCACACCCCCCCCCCAATTTGGTGGAATTTACTTTCTAACAATTGGTATCTAAGCATTAGGTCCTTGAGAGAAAAGCTTAACATCTTAAAGAGATCAATGGCAAGTCACTTCAAAAAAGAAAGCGCTAAATTAGATGGAGTTAACTATGACAACTGGAAAGAGGATGAAGACTCGTCTACTATGTATGGGTCTAGGGTATTGGCTAATAAAGAAGAATTGAAAGACAATTGTGGAAGAAAGAAAACTCGAGGAATGCAATGAAGTTGATAGAGGTCTATTTATGTGCAATATACTTGTAAGAGAAGCACTATTATTAGCTCTTCCTAAAAATGAATACAATTAGGTATAATCGTTAGAGACACCTCATAAAATTTGGAAAGCTTTAGAATCTACTTTTAAAGGTGATGTGCAAGCTAAGAGAATCATATTATAGAATTGGATATGTTTGTTTCAAAATGCTAAGATGATGGAAGATGAATGTGTAAGAAGTTATATAGGTATCATATCAGAAATAGTTGCAAGAATTAGGTCTTGCAAAGGATCTAAAAATGAAGATGAGATTGTAACGAAGATCTTGAAAACTTTGACACCACCATTCAGGCAAACAATATAGATGACTGAACAATTGATACCTTGCACTAAGAAGTTTAATAGAGAGAATCTTCTTGGAAGATTGGAATAAACAAAAGTGAGCTTAAAGAAATCTGGAGATTTTCCAATAGTGGAAATATCTTATAGTGCATTAAGCGTTTATTCTTCCCTATCAAGAAGTGAAAGCACTAGTGGAGATTATGGTAGCAGCAGTAGACCAGGACTAAGGAAGATAGAAGAATTGAAGAAGGAATTGCACTACTTGTATAGAGAGAACCTATGAGGCCTCACCTTGACCCATCGTAGCATAGTTGATACATTATTATTTTGATACTCATGACTCGATATGTCGAGACACTAACAGATACATTGAACATTATTATGTTATCTTATGGTGTGTGATGTTTTACTTTCAGATATTTGATTTCATTATTTAATGCTTTATGAACATGTATACTGATGAAGTATGTGAATGCAGAATTAACACTTTGATTTTTTAGTTTTAATGATTAATTATATGAGTAGAAGAAGATAAACAACTGGTTATTTGAAAAATGGATGTTTTAATTTATGTAATTTCCCTAATACATTATATATATGCATGTGATTTTCTTGAGCTACTGATGTGTGCAATGAGTATGCAGGATATTTTAGCTGGAAAGTCTAACAGAGAAACGAAGTTGAACCCTATGTACCATTTGTTGAAACTAGGGTTAAATCCAATGAAAGATGCAAATCTCATTGTTTTTATTGTGAGATGTATGAATGTATCATTCTATAATCTTTAAATGTTAATGTTTCATAATAGTGATTTTTTATTGTCGCTTGACACTCATGAATTGTATATGCATTCCAGCATGATAGCTAGGGTTAATCGAGTAATCTAAAGATTTAAGTCAGACTAGGCTAGTGACCTTTTTGCTAATCAGTTACTAATCAAGGTTAATTACCCTAAGCAGGATTAGTGAGTAATCTGCATTTTTAAAGGTTGTTAGAAAGTCCAAAAAAATTATTAGCTTTTGATAGGTCCATAATTAATTTTAAAGGCCTAAAATAATGAAATCTAAATACCCAAAGGGTATGGATATGGGTTAGGAGCATTTTTCACCCCCCTAGCCCCTTTTGTTGAATTTTATGGTCACTCGAAAACCCCATTTCTGCTGTATTGCGAAAAATGATTGTTTTAATCATGAGTTGGATAAATTTAACTCCACCTTACCTTGAGGTTAGCCTTAGGTCTCTTCGAGTTAGAAGCCTCTAGAACTTTTAGGCAAGTGGGGGAGTTATTACTTTTTAGAGGTGGTTGAGTTTAGGATCTTATTTAGAGGCATTTTTTAGAGGGTTTGAGTATTCACCCAACCTCTAGTTTTAGAGTGGAATTCAGGATTGAAGGAGAAGGAGAGGAAAACAAGCTCATCTCAAATTTGTTCATTTGCCATAACCTGATTTTGAAAGTAGGAATACTTCACTTCATTTTTTTCATGTTGTGTTTCATGTTTCAATTTTATTGCATATGTATGTTCGTGCGTGTGTTGAATATGTTTGGGAAGGATTGAAATAGATTTTCTTGAATGGTTTTTCTTTGAATTTTAGTTTGATTTTCAAAAGGATTGTATAGGTTGTATTGGCATTACTCACCCTTGGATAGGGCAGAAGTGGCCATGTACGGGAGAAGGTCTTTAGTTGGACTTTGACAGTGTAGAGTCTCTTCTCAAGATGAGAAGAGGGAAAGAGGGTAGGGTGTTATGGGCCTCTACTCGTCAACACAAACCACATATGAGTTTTTGGAATGTAAGAATGGAAGAACGGAAGTTCTACAGTTTATAACCCCGAAAGGGCACCTGTTATGGTGTTGTGTCTGACATCTCCTGTTGGAAAAATCCACCTTCTCCCTATTCCGATTCAATGTCAAACCTATTGTGCAAATTGGGATAGGAGTGAATGTTTGATTTTGTCTTCATGTTATGATTGGTTGTCTCTTGGTCAGTTTTTGTTCTCTCCACGATCACCGTGATGTATTGCAGAATTCGTAATGGATCCCTTGTTAAGGGCTAAGAAGGAAATTCAGAATTATATTGAATTTCAAATATGTTGGGAGGTTTTCCCTGGGGATAATATCCTGTGTAAAATGTGCATTTAAACTTATTGTTGAAGTGGCAACGATGTCGATTTTTCTTACTGGTTCTTTCCCAATGGAACCTTTGAATCAAGTGGATTAATAGAAAAAGAGATTGAGTAATATTCTTGAATTTGAGTCTTATAGTATTTTAGTTTATGAATGTGTGTATTGAAAAATAGATAAAATGGTGACATGCAATTTTGAGTTCAACTATGTTAAGGAAAAAATTGATATGGTTGGAACTTCAATTCAATTTCGTGCTTATTGAAAGATAAAATTAATCTTACATTATTGTGAAAAAAAACTATTGAACTCTAAGTTATAACCCATTTAGAAAAAAAATACCCACCCTTGTCTAATAAATAAATTTGAAAAAAAAACTTGGTTAACAGTTTTTTGCTCTGCTAGGGTTTTCTTGCTTCATGTGAACTTTTTTTTTTTTTGCGTACGGCCTTTCGCTTGCACTCCCCTTCTGTCAACACTTGTCATACCGCAATTACTATGGGAGCTTTAGGTTAGGATATAATGGCTCCGGCCAGAGGTGAACCAGTTGTTTTTGGTGTTCACGGTGCTACTCTAAACTGCCATGGCGTCGCCATCGAACAAACGCTCGCGCAAGTTTGTCCCGAAGGTTTTCCACGAGGTAATCCTGATATTGTCCTTCCTTTGCAAGAATTTGATGCTGCATGTGACTGGTTAGAACAACATACCTTGATAGGGTATTTTTTTGGTAGGACTCCCCTTGAAGCTATGCTCAGAGAATGGGTCAACAAAAGCTAGACTCCTCATGGAGTCCGCCTTGACGCTGTGCAAAACCTTACCAAAGGTTTTTTTTTTTTTGCTTTGCTAACTCGTCGCAAGCAGATGCAATTTTTACCAACGGCCCTTGGTCTGTGCGTTCCTCTCTACTTGTTTTTTCAGAAATGGTCTTGAGACTTCTCTGTCTCGGACGATAAAAAGCTTAGGGTTCCTGTTTGGGTCGAATTCCTAGGTCTACCCTTGCCCTACTGGCCTTTTATTGAGTCTATTGCCCAAGCCCTTGGCAAAGTTGTTACCAAGGAGCCAGAGAAATTTTTTAATGCTCGCCCTCAGCGGCGTATTTGCATTGAAGTTGATCTTTCTAAAGATCTCAAGGATTCTGTGGAAATCCAGATTGGCACTCAAACCTTCGCACAGAAGGTGCTTTACTTGAACCTACCTAACACCTGTTATAGGTGCCAGTCTGCAGAACACAAGATCAGGAATTGCCCTTTGGCCACGCCTAGGGTCAAACCCCAGCCTAAAGCGATGCCTGTCAAGCAGGTCGAAGGAAAAAAAGAAGAATGGGTTACTGTTGGGCGCAAAGGCAAGCCTGCCTTGAATCCTTTGGTCCCCAAGCCATCCTATGCGACAGTTATCGCGATTCCTCTTGCTTCCATCGAAGTGTCAGCGCCTGCTAGCGTGGAGACGCCAGCGGCTTCTATTGCACTTGTTCCAGTTTCGCTGGTTTCAAACCCTGCTGGTTCGCAAGGGATTATGGCAGCTGCCAGGACCTCATCCTTAGCTGGGGCTCATTCTTCTCTTGTAGTCTCTTCCATAGTACCACCAGCCGCAAGGCATTCTCGCAGTCCTCCTGGACGTGCGGAGATATCAGGGGTCAAACGACAAGCTGTAAGTCCAGAGGATTTCTCATCTGACTTTCACCCGATTTCTACCTTTTTGCAGAATAGGTACTCCTCTCTCGAGGACGAGGATGATATGGAAGAGTTTTCATGAACTTCCTCTCTTGGAATGTTCGAGGTCTTACAGACCTCCCTAGAAAATTCTATGTTTGGGATACCTTTCATAGACTTGGGAATTTAGATTTTCTTTGCCTGCAAGAAGTTAAGATTTTTGGTTTCATGCTTTCTGCTGCATGCCGCGTCATTTGGCAGGATAGCGTCATGTTTTCTTCTCAGCATGAATTTGGCCGAGGTGGTGTAGTTACTCTCCTGTTACCTCACCTTCATTCTACTATTATTTCACACGGTTCTGACCCCACACACCGTATTATTTGGCTTTTTCTTTCCATTAACAATCATTCTTTTGGAGTCATTAATGTTTATGCCTCCAATGATGCTATGGAAAGGGCACAAAATGAGTTTGGCTTGTTGACAACCTACCACCAGCTACTTGGGTCCTGTGTGGGGACTCCAATATGGTTGAAGTGGCCTCTGACAAAGATAGCATTTTGCCTTTCCATTGGACAGCTGGGGAAAGAGAAGCCTGGTTTTACATGCGTCATAAATTGGGCCTCTTTGATCGCAATACTAGTTGCCCTCATGACAATGGGGCTTGGCACACTTGGTCCAATTTTCGAGCCGGTCCTGACCGCATATTGAAACGTCTTGATCGTGCTATGATCTCGACGCAATCTTTTTTTTACTTTTCTAAAGATCGTGATCTACCTGTCATTCCCCTGACAGATGTGATGTTGTCAGACCACTATCCCAATTATTTTGGCATTTCTTGGCAAACAACTGTCCCCAAAGTGGTTAAGTCTCAATTCTTCCTCAACACGTCTATGCTATTGCATGCCTCCACCATCTCCCACATACAACGTGTCTGGAATTTGGAACCACGTCCACATTCCCATCGAGGTTGGATTTAATGGTGGAATGATGCCATTACCAAAATGGCTCATTTTTTGTGCATCTACGGGCGTCAGCTGGCAATTTTCAGAAAATGATATTATGAAGCCAACACCCTTGCCCTCAAAAAAGCCTCTAAAGCGCTCACCTTCAACCCCTTTGATGTGGATCTTCAACTTCAGCTTGCCAAGCTTCGCCATGAAAAGAAAATTGCTGATAACTATGCTGCCCGAGGAGCTCAAATCAAAGCCCGTCTCCACTGGTTGGAGGTTGGCGACAAAGCCTCGAAGGAGTTCTTCCAGGCTCTCCGAGCCCGTCATACCAATGTTGGGATTAAAAAGATAAAATAGGGAACTGATGTTCTTTCCAGTCTGCTAGACATCCTACAAGCTTTTGTTCTTCACTATGAGAACATTTTTGCTTCGCAGGGCCATTCGGTTGCTCAGGAGGAGGCTCTCAGAAAGTGTATTACTGTTATTCCAAACCGCCTCGCGGTTGAGCAATGCGCTTTCTGTGACCATCTTCTTTCCCTCCGAGACCTTAAAGAGGTAGTTTACTCCATGGTAGATGACAAATCCCTTGGGTGTGATGGATTTTCCTGTGAATTTTACAAACATCTTTGGGAGAAAATTGGTCCTAATCTGCACAAAGTCTATCTTGAAGCATACCATTCTAAAAGCTTAGGAGCAATCATAAATAAAGGAAATATTAAATTCATACCTAAAGCTAGTGATCCTGAGGACATCTGCAACTGGAGGCCCATCACCCTCCTAAATGTGTCTTATAAGATCATTGCTAAGGTGCTCTCTCTCAAAATCCGCCATATGCTTCCTCTAATTGTGCGGCCTGAACAAACTGGCTTCATCAAATCTAGGTATATTCTTGACAACATCATTGCTGTCTGGGAAGGTATGGAATGGGCCCGTAAGTCCAAGTAGCACGCAATATTTTTAAAGATAGATTTTGCTAAAGCCTATGATCGCATTGAATGGCATTTCATTTTGGCTTATCTTCAGGCTCTGGGTTTTGGTCCCAATTTTCTTCAGTCCGTGGAGATGCTCTTTGGTGACGCTAATACTTGCATCACCATCAATAATTCACAATCTAAAGCTTTTGGACTTTTTCATTCCATCAGACAAGGTTGTTCGTTAGCTCCAGTGCTTTATGTCCTTGCTGCTGAAGGTTTTGGTTATTTACTTGCTCACTCTGTATCTTCAGGGCTGTTCCGTGGCATTTCCTTGCCTGATTCTTCCTCCTAGTTAGTCAATGGTCATTCTGCTGATGATTCTTTTATTACTCTTCTTGAAGATGAAGAAAACATCAAAAATGCTTTAAATTGTCTTGACACTTTTTGTCAAGCCTCTGGCTCTGCCATTCAATGCCATAAAATGCTCTGCTACTGACAGTCTTTTTTGCCAGCTCCACCTTGGCTAAGCCAATTCCAATGGAAATGGGTTACTCATGGAGAAATATTCCGCTTTCTTGGAAAAAAGCTTGATTATTGGATCTCTAAGCCGCTTTCTCTTGTTGGTAAATTCTAGATTTGTTCTAAAATATTGGCTACCACCCATGTGTATTATTCTTCTTGTTGGGCTCCCTCCAAAGCTTCCTATCTCAAATTAGAACGTTTGCTTAGAGATTTTCTTTGGGCCTCTGGTTCTGACCATCATGGTTTTCACAGAGTTGCTTGGGATTTCTGTTGTCTCCTAAGGGAATCTGGGGGTCTCGGCCTGCTTTCCACTCGAAAGCAGGGCCTTGCCCTCTGTGCTAAATGGATTATCAGACCTATTTCTAGAGATGAAGCCTGGAAAATTCTTGTCAAGCATTGCATCTCTTCAGGCTTCCCTGCTAACAGACCAGCGTGGAAGGGGATTGGTTTTCATACCCTTCTCACTATGCGTGAACCAGTGGTCATACAGGGCTCTTTTGTTATAAAGAGCATCTGAAAAGCTGTTAAACCTTGGCTTCGTTGGGCTGGTGATGATTTTCGCAATGGGCTGTACTTAAATCAACAAAACATTTGGTGGTCTCCCCTGTTTTCCTTCTAGGGTATTCCTCTTGCCAAGACTCAAGGTGCCAGTGCTCTGCGTCTCTTTAAACGTGGCATTCGCCCTACCAAGGACAATTTTTCAAGAGTCACCATGAATTTCAGGTCTTGGGAGGATATGCAAGTTCAATACCGCCTTGTTCGTGCCGATCGCCAGACTTATGACCTTTTGTTGTCTTCCATCCCTGTGCACTTACTTCATAAAGTGGGGATTCAGTCTGTTCGACCTTGGTGGTATGATTGGAAGTGGTTTCCTACCACTCCATTTACCAATTATAAGCCCAATATGGGATACATATGGCTTTTGCCCCACCTTCTGATGGTGGACACGCTTAATCAATGGTGGCATTTGCATTCTTCGCTTTCTCAATGGAGAAAACGGTTCAACACCATTTGGAGTGCCATTACAGAACCTAAGATTGCTCACTTTGCTTGGTGCCTTGCCTTCCAAGGTCTTCCCCTGGGGCCTCGGCTCAAGCACATTGGGGTTCCTGATCTCAGATTCCCCTTCTGTGGCCAACCTGAGTCCTTTTTGCATTTTTTTGGTTTTGCAAATGTGCTCAGAATAATTGGAACTGGATTCATGATTTTTTCAAGCCTTTTAGGCCCTAACCTTTTTCATGGCACATGATCCTGTTGGGTGATTCCCCCATATTTCCTCAAAAGTTTTCCCAGATTTGGCATACTTTCATGATGGAAATTTTGTTTTCTCTATGGAAAGATAGGAATGTAGTTTTATTCACTCACATTTTTTTGGATGTTAACATTGTAATGTACACTAAGGCATGCATTTGTAACAATGTCATTATGCAGATACAGGTGCAAGCTAATAAATTTGCCCTGGAGGCTGCCCACTTACAGGAATTGTTAAACCACTAGGGCAATGCTCCTTGTACCATTGCCAGAGTGCCTCTGAATGCCTTGGCTGATGCCTCCTCGTCTCGCGGTCGCCATTCCAGATGCCAGTCCTCTGGCCGCCATTCACACACGCCACGCTCCTAGGGTCCTCGCCACTGCTCTCCCAGCGGTGTCATGACGGTTGGAGGCGTTGCTCTACTTCCCCACCACGTGGTGTTTCTGGCTGGTCCCCGGCTCCCCCCCTGGGCGGGCTTCTGGCTGGTCTTCGGCTCCTCCCCCTGGACGGGCGCACTCTGGCAAGTTTCCCCGGCTGGCCTTGGCAATTTCTCCTCCGTGGCCAGACAAGAGGGATGCGGAGACTACAACTACCCCAGATCCTGTAGATGCTGCTGACGGCTGGACTCTTCCTAGTCCGCCTCACAATCCCACTGATGCATGGGGATTTCCTAATAAAGATGATCCTCCTCCCTCTGCTGGTACTGCCTTGGCAGCATGAGGTTGTTTAAAATATTTTTTTTTGATGAATAGTTTATAGTTTCTGGCTGCGGCCATGTTGTTTATTCCGGCTTTGGCCGATTGAACTCTTTCGCGGGGTGATTGTGTATCCCCTGGCCCTTTTTTGTGAATTGTAATCTTAGTAAATTTTATTAATTGAAAAGGACTATTCATCAAAAATAAATAAATTTAAAATTTCATACTTAGTCAAAAAATGACCTCCAAAAAAAAAGTGTTCCCTTGAGGTAAATAGTTCTAGATTTTGTATGGGAACAAAAATTTAATCGCTTGAGGTAAAAGGGAATATTCTTTTTAAAATTCTCTTGAAAAATCATTTGTTTAAATATATTAAATCACAAAAAAATTAAATTAAAAAAAAAAAGAGAAAAGAAAATACTTCTAAATATCCTAATAATATCCTAAAACCAAATACTTTACTTTTACTCTTAGCTCCTCCTACCTTACTTTCCTAGGCACCAGTTTTGAACTAAGGGGAAAAAAGATGTTTAAAACCTAGTCAATATATTTGTACCAAGATAACTTTTGGCCTTTAAGTGATTTGACATGGGATTGAATCTTCAAATTTTCCCCAATCCATGTGATTTTTTTTTTACCAACAAATATGATTCGGGGATCGCGTGCCCCTATGGCATATTTGACATATTTATTGCTTAGCAAATGATAATGAAGGGACAGATTTGATAAGATAGGTTATCTTAAACTTTCAAAATCCTTTATGTTTTCACCTTTTTGGCCTTCCTCTAGCCACGTACATCCTCCATGTTGAATTCCTATTGGTCTGTGTTTTTATATTGGGTTGCGTGGGGTGGGGGGTAGCTTGGTACCCACATGGATGGGGGAAGAGTTTAGGCAGTTTTGTAAAGTTTAAATTTAAAACTAACTTTTTTTTAAAAACTTTCCCATCACATGCCTTTTTAATCACCTCCACTTAGAAAAGCACTTAGGAATGTGACGTGGGTAGGATGAGGGGAAAGTTAGTTAGTAGAAGAATTAAGTTAGTAATTAGAGGGGTTAAGTTAGAAAGAAATTAAGTTAGTTGTAAAGCCACTTTTTAATATTCTTTAGTTTATTTTAATTTTAAGTTTAAGATAAGTTAGTAAAGTAGGAAGTTAAGTTAGTATTAATTTAGTAGTGGTTAGTAATTGTAAATTTAGTTTCAATTTAGGCTTTGTTTTAAAGTTTAATCTTAGTGTGTCTTAGGTTAGTTTTGATAGTTGTTAGTGTTAATAATGTAGTGTTAGTTTTGGTTAATATTAGAAATTATTTTAATTGTCATTTAGTTATGTAGTGAGTTTTCTAATTTAGTTAATTATTTATTTTGTTGTTTCAATATTTACTTTTAGTTAAAGTGTAGTTAGTGATTTTTTTTTATATCAATAAATGTTAAATTCATAATGTAAATTTAGTTTTATTTGTTAAGAAAGTTAATTATGATGTTTTTAAACATAAATTATTTTAGTATGATTTAGTTTAGATTTTATTTTATTTAATTTTAGTTATATTAATATTATTATTATTTTAGAATAGATCATAAATTTAAACAAAAATGTTATTAGAATAAAGATTTAATAAAGTTTGTTTAATTGTATAATAGATGTTATTTTAATTAGCAAGTTCGTTTTATTCAACGTCTGAATAATTAAATTTATATTACTTAAATGGTCATTCGAATCAATGAATTATATTGTTAATTGATATTTTTGCTAAAGGATATTTTATTGATTAATGTTAATAGGATTTAAATTAATTGTAAATTATGTTTAGTAGTAAGCTTAGGTACTATTATTCTATGGTGTAATATTCTAAGGGCAATTACAAGTAATAATGAGATAGATCTTTTAATTAATTTAATTTGGATTGTTGAAATCAATTAATCGATTAAACAATAAAAGTTCAAACTATCGATCTAGACCTACACATTGATTTTTACAGAATTTTTTTTTGAATTTTTCTAATATACTAATATTGTAACAGAAAATAATGAAAAAATACACCCCACAATGCAAAAAGCCAAACCCCAGCTTGCAAAAGGAATGTGTATACAAGAATAGAGAAAAGAAACTTTACTTGAGTATAACAAATACCTAATATAAAATACTGGTGAAATGATAGATAATATGGAAATTTCTTGAGAAGAGCTTTCTGACACCTCTTTCAGATTGAAAATGGAGCTATAACAAGAAAGTAATGCCTCCCGAAAGAGAGAAGGTATCATCTGAATTCAAGCAAAAAAATAGGTACTAAACTATAAAAAAAATCTAAAACATAACTTCACCATTGTCTTTGTCTCTAAATCATCTTTTTGACACTTCTTTTGGATAAAAAAAAACCTCTATATGCTCAAGTTAGAGCAAAAAGACTACTAGGGCCTCCAAAAGGCTAAAATAAATTAAATAAAAAAAATTGGGCAGAGCCCAGATGGTGCACTAGCAGCGCACACACTGAGCGGAGGTGCAGTGGCAGGTACTGGCGGCGGAGGTGCAGGGGCAACCGAAACTGTTGGTCGCTAACAGTTTAGCTATGACCGCTTGTGTTAACAAAAAATTGCTAGCGGTTAATAAACCATGTCATTTTTTTAAAACCATCTACATTAAAAAAATTGTGATTAAAAAATAATTTAATTTTTTCACCTCAGAATGCATGTCAAAGTTCGTACGGCCCTGGTATGAAATGTTTTTTGCCTCCCTAGTCAACGTTGTCCAACATCAACAAATTTTAATGTTGTGAGGTCTATTTGGCCTGAAAGTGCTCCAAAAATTAGAGATCCCGCTATTTTCACAAAAAATACACAAAAAAACCTAGACTTTTCCTGTCAAACCCTCGTTCTTTTTTTCCTCCAACTAAGAACAAGCTAAAATAGGTTAGGCTCTAATACCATGAAGGATTTCAACAATACAAATCCATAAAACACAAACAACACCTGCATGCAAGAACCTGTCACAGAGAAGAAAAGGAAAAAAAGAGGCAAGGATTTTGCTCTGAGAATATACAAATTATATTATCAGACTGAAACAATGAGAGATATTTTAAAAAGATCAATCCTTATAAAAGGAGATCGAAAAACCTAAAAGGGAAACCCTAAGAGGTAAATGACATTTAATAATTAAAATGAAAAGTGCATAAAGTAAAATCTTAAGAGGGGAGTAAAGGTAATTTAATATATTAAATTAAATTAACGCTTTACTCTAAAAATCAATGGAGAAAATTGTACATGAAAAACATCTTTTGATAGTATGTGGGAGATGTATGTATGGGGAAGATTTATTAATGAGTAGATTGATGTCAATGGGGAGAAATATTGAGTTATATCAATGGGGGGGGGGAAGTGTGAACAATTGATTTCCATGCATGTAAGTATGAGAAAGAACAAATGGAGAGTTGTTCTTGTGAGTTAGAAGTGTGAACAACTGATGTCCATCCATGTTGGAATGAGGAAGAATAGATGGAGAATTGTTCATGTGAGCGTTTGAATATGTTGATGAAGAGGATTTAAAAAGAAAGAGAACAACAATAACAACAACAACAATAGTAGAGTTGGATTTGGTATGCTTGGAACTTAGATTTTTTTCATCTATGTTGTCATCAATGCTAAGGGAGGAGATTGTCAGCATGAATTCTAATCGTATTCCTTTGGGGGAGTATCCTAAGAATTGGAGAGATGGTTAGCATGATTGACATGTTACATTCATGACTATGTTTCTTATTGATGTCAACATAGTATTGCTTCTGGAAAGACCAATAGAGTAGCAGATCGAGAATGAAGTTGTACAGATTGTGTATTAATAACTAGGTCAAGCACAATTGAGGATATGTTCTAGATTATGTCCTCATGAAGTGGAAAAATGCACATAGAGAGAGTCAAAGACATGCAATAGTTATTGAAGAATTAAAGAGAATAGTGTGTAGACACAGTACCTCAGAAGTGGTTTCTGATGATTGGATTGTATCTCTTAATAGTGATAGAATCGTGATGAGTGAAGTTAGATAGTGAAAATAAATAATATGATGATGATGTTAGCAAGTGCGCAAGGTCAGAGGTTGCACATGTGAGAAATTTTTAAGACTATGAGATGACAGTATTTTGTAATTATGAAAATATGTAGTGAATTTTAATATCTTAATGAAGTCCTATTATAATTAATTGAGAAATCCTCAAGGAAGACTTAAGGAATTATTTTAAGAATATAGTATAAAGGAAGGTTATTTTCCTTGTGGTGAAGTATGGAAGTGAAGTGAATGATTGTGTGAGTGTGAATTCTATTCTATTTAAGCAAGTGATATGTGAAGTTTTTAAATGCATGTAAGTGATCTAGGGAATTATTTGGATGTGAAGTTGATGATATGGTATTAATATCAGAAGAGGTTTGGTCTGGTCAAGAGGATAGAGGAGTTCAAATTATTTCATTTATATTATTCTGCAAGGAATAATACAAAGATTAGTTGGACACTGAGTTTGGTGGTCTCACTCCTAAAGTTGTTTGGATAGTGGGGCCCTCGGCCTTCTTCAACTCCTAATAGGGTTGGCAGAACTACCAATAGGGTTGGAATATACTAACAGGAATTCAAAGTGTCTTAATAGGGACTAATATGTACTGAACGTATTTCATTGACTCCTAACAGAGTCCATCCTCTTACAAGGAACTTTATATTAGTACATCATTTTGTGGGTACCATGCCCACCGGGGTTTTCCCTTTGATCAAGGGTTTTCCAAGTTAGCATATCTAGTGTTATTGTGTATGTGTATCTTCTTATGGTTGCTAATTAAATTGTTCACATGGTTAATGATTACTAAGGTTGATAAATGCTTGAATAGTTGGATAATCAATTCACCCCCCTGCTCACCCCCCTCCCCTCTCATCTTAGTTATCTTGGTGTACTTTACTTTGTAACACTTTTCCTTTCAGAGTTTGTAGCTTGGAAACAACAATTACTTTGCCTATTTCCTCTTCTCCAGCATCATCTTCATCCTTTCCTTGATCATTAGTGGTTGATCAGATTCATTTCCTCTGAATTTATTTCAAGAGTACTCATCATCTTATAGTTCTTATCAATTTTTGTGACCACAATGTCCATTATAAATGTTTTAATGGTTGGATAATCAATTCACCCCCCCCCCCCCCACCCCCCAACTCACCCCCCCTCTTAGTTATCATGGTGTACTTTACTTTCTAACACTTTTCATTTTACAGTTTACAGGTTGGAAACAATAATTACTTTGCCTATTTCCTCTTCTCCAACATCATCTTCATCCATGCCTTGGTCATTGGTGGTTGATCATATTCATTTCCTCTGAATTTAGTTTCAAGTGTACTCATGATCTTATATTTGTTATCAATTTTTGTGACCACAATGTCCATTATAAATATTTTAATCGTTGGATAACTGATTCATCACACCCCCCCCCCTTGGTGGAATTTACTTTCTTACAATTGGTATCTAAGCATTAGGTCCTTGAGAGAAAAGCTTAACATCTTAAGGAGATCAATGGCAGGTCACTTCAAAAAAGAAAGCCCTAAATTAGATGGAGTTAACTATGACAACTGGAAAGAGGATGAAGACTCATCTACTATGTATGGGTCTAGGGTATTGGCTAATAAAGAAGAATTGAAAGACAATTGTGGAAGAAAGAAAACTTGAGGAATGCAATGAAGTTGATAGAGGTCTATTTATGTGCAATATACTTGTAAGAGAAGCACTATTATTAGCTCTTCCTAAAAATGAATACAGTCAGGTATAATCGTTAGAAACACCTCATAAAATTTGGAAAGCTTTAGAATCTACTTTTAAAGGTGATGTGCAAGCTAAGAGAATCATATTATAGAATTGGATATGTTTGTTTCAAAATGCTAAGATGATGGAAGATGAATGTGTAAGAAGTTATATAGGTATCATATCAGAAATAGTTGCAAGAATTAAGTCTTGCAAAGGATCTAAAGATGAAGATGAGATTGTAACGAAGATCTTGAAAACTTTGACACCACCATTCAGGCAGACAATATAGATGACTGAGCAATTGATACCTTGCACTAAGAAGTTTAACAGAGAGAATCTTCTTGGAAGATTGGAATAAACAAAAGTGAGCTTAATGAAATCTGGAGATTTTCCAATAGTGGAAATAGCTTATAGTGCATTAAGTGTTCATTCTTTCCTATCAAGAAGTGCAAGCACTAGAGGATATTATGGTAGCAGCAGTAGGCCAGGACTAAGGAAGATAGAAGAATTGAAGAAGGAATTGCACTACGTGTATATAGAGAACCTATGAGGCCTCACCTTGACCCATCGTAGCATAGTTGATACATTATTATTTTGATACTCATGACTTGATATGTCGAGACACTATCAGATACATTGAACATTATTATGTTATCTTATGTTGTGTGATGTTTTACTTTTAGATATTTGATTTCATTATTTAATTCTTAATGAACATGTATACTGATGAAGTAAGTGAATGCAGAATTAACACTTTGATTTTTCAATTTTAATGATTAAGTATATGAGTAGAAGAAGATAAACAATTGGTTATTTGAAAAATGGATGTTTTAATTTATGTGATTTCCCTAATACATTATATATATGCATGTGATTTTCTTGAGCTACTGATGTGTGCAATGAGTGTGCAAGATATTTTAGCTGGAAGGTCTAATAGAGAAACAAAGTTGAACCCTATGTACCATTTGTTGAAACTAGGGTTAAATCTGATGAAAGATGCAAACCTCATTGTTTGTATTGTGAGATGTATGAATGTATCATTCTGTAATCTTTAAATGTTAATGTTTCATAATAGTGATTTTTCAGTGTCGCTTGACACTTGTGAATTGTATATGCATTCCAGCATGATAGTTAGGGTTAACCGAGTAATCTAAAGATTTAAGTCAGACTAGGCTAGTGACCTTTTTGCTAATCAGTTACTAATCAAGGTTAATTACCCTAAGCAAGATTAGTGAGTAATCTGTATTTTTGAAGGTTGTTAGAAAGTCCTAAAAATTTCCTAGCTTTTAATAGGTCCCTAATTAATTTTAAAGGCCTAAAATATTGAAATCTAAATACCCAAGGGGTATGGATATGGGTTTGGAGCATTTTCCACCCCCCAAACCCTTTTGCTGACTTTTATGGTCACTCAAAAACCCCATTTCTGCTTTATTGCGAAGAATGATTGTTTTAATCATGAGTTGGATAACTTTAACTCCACCTTACCTTGAGGTTAGCCTTAGGTCTAGTTGAGTTAGAAGCCTCTCGAACTGTTAGGCAAGTGGGGGAGTTATTACTTTTTAGAGGTGGTTGAGTTTAGGATCTTATTTAGAGGCATTTTTTAGAGGGTTTGAGTGTTCACCAAACCTCTAGTTTTAGAGTGGAATTCAGGATTGAAGGAGAAGGAGAGAAAAGAAATCTCATCTCAAATTTGTTCATTTGCCATAAACCAATTTTGAAGGTAGGAATACTTCACTTCATTTTGTTCATGTTGTGTTTCATGTTTCGATTTTATTGCATATGTATGTTTGTGCTGGTGTTGAATATGTTTGGGAGGGATTGAAATAGGTTTTGTTGAATATTTTTTCTTTGAATTTTGGTTTGATTTTCGAAAGGATTGTATAGGTTGTATTGGCATTACTCACCCTTGGATAAGGCAGAAGTGGCCATGTACGGGAGAAGGTCTTTAGTTAGACTTTGATAGTGTAGAGTCTCTTCTCAAAACGAGAAGAGGGAGAGAGGGCAGGGTGTTCTAGGCCCCTACTCGTCAACACAAACCACGTATGAGTTTTTGAAATGTAAGAATGGAAGAACGGAAGTTCTACAGTTTATAGCCCCGAAAGGGAACCTGTTATGGTGTTGTGTCTGACATCTTCTATTGTAAAAATCCACCTTTTTCCTATTCTGGTTCAATGTCGAACCTATTGTGCAAATTGGGATAGGAGTGAATGTTTGATTTTGTCTTCATGTTATGATTGGTTGTCTCTTGGTCAATATTTGTTCTCTCCACGATCACCGTGATGTATTGCAGAATTCGTAATGGATCCCTTGTTAAGGGCCAAGAAGGAAATTCAGAATTATATTGAATTTCAAATATGTTGGGAGGGTTTCCCTCGAGATAATATCCTGCGTAAAATGTGCATTTAAACTTATTGTTGAAGTGGCAACGATGTCGAGTTTTCTTACTGGTTCTTTCCCGACGGAGCCTTTGAATCAGGTGGTTTAATAGAAAAAGAGATTGAGTAATATTCTTACATTTGAGTCTTATAGTATTTTAGTTTATGAATGTGTGTATTGAAAAATAGATAAAATGGTGACATGCAATTTTGAGTTCAACTATGTTAAGGAAAAAATTGATATGGTTGGAACTTCAATTCAATTTCGTGCTTATTGAAAGGTAAAATTAATCTTACATTATTGTGAAAGCAAACTATTGAACTCTAAGTTATAAACCCATTTAGAAAAAAAATACCCCCCCTTGTCTAATAAATAAATTTAAAATTTCATACTTAGTCAAAAAATGACCTCCAAAAAAAATGTGTTCCCTTGAGGTAAATAGTTCTGGATTTTGTATGGGAACAAAAATTTAGTCGCTTCAGGTAAAAGGGAATATTCTTTTTTAAATTCTCTTGAAAAATCATTTGTTTAAATATATTAAATCACAAAAAAATTAAATTAAAAAAGGAGAGAGAAAAGAAAATACTTCTAAATATCCTAATAATATCCTAAAACCAACTACTTTACTTTTACTCTTAACTCCTCCTACCTTACTTTCCTAGGCGCCACTTTTGAACTAAGGGGAAAAAAGATGTCTAAAACCTAGTCAATATATTTGTACCAAGATAACTTTTGGCCTTTAAGTGATTTGACCTAGGATTGAATCTTCAAATTTTCCCCAATCCATGCGATTTTTTTTTTACCAACAAATATGATTTGGGGATCGCATGCCCCTATGTCATATTTGACATATTTATTTCTTAGCAAATGATAATGAAGGGGCAAATTTGATAAGATAGGTTGTCTTAAACTTTCAAAATCCTTTATGTTTTCACCTTTTTGGCCTTCCTCTAGCCACGTACATCCTTCATGTTGAATTCCTTTTGGTCTGTGTTTTTATATTGGGTTGCGTGGGGTGGGGGGTAGCTTGGTACCCACATGGATGGGGGAAGAGTTTAGGCGGTTTTATAAAGTTTAAATTTAAAACTAACTTTTTTTAAAAAACTTTCCTACCACATGCCTTTTTAAGCACCTCCAATTAGAAAAGCACTTAGGAATGTGACGTGGGTAGGATGGGGGGAAAGTTAGTTAGTAGAAGAATTAAGTTAGTAATTAGAGGGGTTAAGTTAGGAAAAATTAGGAAGAAATTAAGTTAGTTGTAAAGCCACTTTTTAATATTGTTTAGTTTATTTTAATTTTAAGTTTAAGATAACTTAGTAAAGTAAGAAGTTAAGTTAGTATTAATTTAGTAGTGGTTAGTAATTGTAAATTTAGTTTCAATTTAGGCTTTGTTTTAAAGTTTAATGTTAGTGTGTGTTAGGTTAGTTTTGATAGTTGTTAGTGTTAATAATGTAGTGTTAGTTTTAGTTAATACTAGAAATTGTTTTAATTGTCGTTTAGTTATGTAGTGAGTTTTCCAATTTAGTTAATTATTTGTTTTGTTGTTTCAATATTTACTTTTAGTTAAAGTGTAGTTAGTCATTTTTTTTTATATCAATAAATGTTAAATTCTTAATGTAAATTTAGTTTTATTTGTTAAGAAAGTTAATTATTATGTTTTTAAACATAAATTATTTTAGTATGATTTAGTTTAGATTTTAGTTTATTTAATTTTAGATATATTAATAATATTATTATTTTAGAATAGATCATAAATTTAAACAAAAATGTTATTAGAATAAAGATTTAATAAAGTTTGTTTAATTGTATGATAGATGTTATTTTAATTAGCAAGTTTGTTTTATTCAATGTCTGAATAATTAGATTTATATTACTTAAATGGTCATTCGAATCAATGAATTATATTGTTAATTGATATTTTTGCTAAAGGATATTTTATTGATTAATGTTAATAGGATTTAAATTAATTGTAAATTATGTTTAGTAGTAAGCTTAGGTACTATTATTCTATGGTGTAATATTCTAAGGGCAATTACAAGTAATAATGAGCTAGATATTTTAATTAATTTAATTTGGATTGTTGAAATCAATTAATCGATTAAACAATAAAAGTTCAAATTATCAATCTAGACCTACACATTGATTTTTAAACCTAAATGGAATGTCAAGGTATTGATAGGAAAACCCGTCGTTGTCTTGCAATGTATTTGTGTCTTAACTAAGTTAAACTTATCAACTTAGTGGGTTTAATTATTATTAACTTTAAAAATAAAAATAAAAAATCGTGTGTTTTTGCGCTGTATTTTGGGCATGACAGAACCAAACAGTAAGAGAATCTTTAACTGTTGGACTTGCAATGAATTTGATCATTATTCTTCTAAGTTTCCTAAAGGAGAGAAAAACTCTAAAACAAAATTCAAGTCTAGAAGTCCTAAAGATTGTTTATATGTGAATAAAGATGATGTATCTGATGAAAGAGTGCAAAGTAAAAGTGATGATGAGTTATGATTTGTAGCTATAAAAGAAGAAGTTGGAGAAGAGAAAGCCCTTGTTTGGCAGGTTCAAAAGAAAGTTGATTGGATCATAGATAATGGTTCTTCAAATCATATGACTGGTGACATGAATAAATCTTTTAAGTAGTATTGATGGAGGGATTGTTAGAGTTGGTAACAATGCAACTTGTCATATCAAAGGAATATGATCTATTAATCTTGATGGAAAGACTAACATTGATTATGTCTATTTTGTTGATGGATTGAAGCTTAAACTAACAAGCGTTGGATAGTTGGTTGATAAGGGATATCAATTACAATTTATAGAAAAGACATGCATTATCAACGATAAAGGTGGTAAGTTGATTGGTACTGGTACAAGATCCATAGGTAATATTTTTTCAATGAACCCTACAGAGATGACATGTTTAGTTGCAAAGGTGGATAACAATTGGTTATGCATAGAATATTTTGTCATATAAACTTTGATAATATTGTGAAGGCTAGCAGTAAATTTATTATTAGAGATTTGCCTAAAATTGTGAAGCCTACTAATGTTGTGTGCAAAGAATGTGTTATGGCTAAGTAGAAGTAAGTTTTATTTCCTAGCAAGAAGTTCACTTGTACAGCAAAATTGGAAATTGTTCACACAAATCTAAGTGGTCCTACTAGAGCAAGAGGGTTCTATGCTAAAAGGTACTTCATGATTTTTGTTGATGATTTTACTAGGATGATGTGGGTAACGTTACTTAAAGAAAATTTTGAGGCATTTGAAAAGTTTAAGTTGTTTAAGAATGGAGTTGAAAATGAATGTGGAGTGAAGATTAAGTGTTTAAGATCAAATAGAGGTGGATAATTTACCTCGAATAAGTTTAACGCCTTTCGTGAAGTGAATGGAATTAAGAGACAATTATAAGCACCTAAGACTCCTGAGAAAAAAAGAATTGTTGAAAGAAGAAATAGGTATGTAATAGAAGCAACAAGAGCCATGATGTTTGAAAATAATGTATCAAAGACATTTTGGAGAGCACTCAATACGATAGTATACATGGCCAGTGTAGACATTCTCAATGGTAATCAAAATCAGTAGTAAAAAAAGGAATAACACATTTAATGTGAGCACTTAAATGATATGTCAAATATATGAATGGTACGCCAAGCAAGAAAAGCGAACAACATGCATTAAGTCCCCCTAACTTGCCCACCAAGACTCAAACACAATAAGCCAAGAACCATTCCAAAAATATCAACTTGAAATATATCAAATACCTTCTTATTTGCAACCACAATAAAAAACAATAATTTTGCAGCTAACTCCCCAACACTAAGCACTCGCCCCAAATAAAAATCTATGAAAAACAACACATAAATATGCTCTTCAGAAGTCAAATGCAATGCTTAGCATAACACAAATGGATATTGTTTCTTCAACCAAGAGGAATCATTTAAAAAAATTGATGGCTATGTTATATATAACAAGACTTCTTCCTAAATGATAAGAGGAGCCAATCAAGAATACCACAAACCACAACTAAAACAGTTACAAAGATCTAAAAAAGATAAATGTTGTTAATCCAAGGCCAATTGTGTGCAGTGAAAATGTACATTGCAAGTAATTTTGTTCACGATTCAACATATCTAAAACAATCATAAATATATGATTCCATGATTTCAACAACAAAAATCATTTAAGAAGTAGGAATGAAAAGTAGTATATCTATAGGTTGTGTTGCTCATAAAACCCTGGTTTAAAAAGAAAGCAGAAAATGGTGGTTATTCTCATCGTATAGAAATTTTTTTTTTAATACACAACTAAGACAAGATATTTATTGAGTATAATGGAAAGAAAATCGATGATAAGGTTTACTAGATAGAAGATTGTCCGTACCTCCAACCAACACAAATAAAGATTTCATATCATTCAAATGATTAAATTTCAGAAACAATAAACATCTATAACAAACTATATCTTACAATTTGTCACGCAATTAACCATTTGGATCATATTAATTTTTTGCTTAGCTACTTTCTTTGATGTTGAATTGTCCTGTCCACTTTTTGAAATTCAAGGCCATTAATAAATATCTACCATGTTTGTCTCTTACCAGTCTCTATCACAATTTTTTGAGTCTACACCTTCACACATAAATGAAAGGATAGGTTTGTGTTGTGTGTGGGCTTGCCTAAGTCAAAACCCCTGTTGGCGTTCCTACCTCGACAATAGAAATGAATAAGGATAAAATTCATCCCCTTCTCCATTGGAGGAAAATCATATATACAAAATACCTTAGAAAAAAAATCTTGCTTGACTTATGTCAAGTGATGTTAACTTTCTCTCACGAATTCCTGCAAATGATTAATACAAGATGATGATAATAATTATAATTATAAATTATAACTGATGATTAATAGAAGGCAGATGCATGATTTATAATACCTTCAATTTTCTTCACTTTGTTGATATTGAATTCTTATTATTCGAGAGTAAAAGACTAATTTAAGGTATTGAAGATGAGGAAGAAAGTAGCTTTTATTAGCAACTAGCACCATTTCATGAAAAACTTGTGAATTTATAGCTAAATTGGAAATTAGACTTGTGTACTAGTGTTCAATCCTTTTTGGAAATTTAAAGGTTGAAGCTAAGACCACTCTGGCACACAATTCTAAGGCACTAAAATCATTTCCAATTTATTAGTTTCAATGGCAATACACTTCAGAATTTCATCGAGTTTGTAGATCTAGTCTAAATAGATGTGAATTTTGATACAATCAACCATAAGAAGAAAAATGAGTGTTGGACACCACATTAAGCTATGGATGCTATTGTCCTAGCTTTTTAAGAAATTTAAAGGTCCAAAACAATAGTACACTAGAGCCTAGCATTGGGGTGTTCCCATTTAGTACATTTAAATAGTTTGATGGGTCGATCACTTTAGGCTTTCATCAAGTTTGTCAATCTAGTCCCTATCTACAAAAGTAGTAAAGAATAAACCATAATTGATAGCAAGTCATTGTATGTTTAATAATTCCTTCATAATTTGAATAGCAAAGGTGAAGCATCATGTAAGAAAACAACACAAGCTTAAAAGTTCAGCAACGTCTTGAGCAGCTATTCAATCTAACTTGAGACAAATAGAAGTTTGAATCTCTAAAATCAAGGGAAGACATTGAATTTAGGAGACCAACAAATCAAAAATGAAAAAAACCAAAATAGGCCAAGATGTGGTAATTGTTTTTGAGGAAGCAAAGTATAATTAAATCACCACTAATAATGTTGCAAATTTAAAGGAAGAGAGTAATAAAGAGTTAAAGATTTTAGGACTACAGACTCCATTAGCTTTAAATCAGATGTGTAAATAATTTATATTAGAGGGTCAGAAATCTTGTGAAAAAAAGATCATAACTAAGTAATCGAACAAATGGCTCAACTGGGTCTTAAAATTCATTGGCCAAATCTTAGTAACCAAAAGGTAGTGAATGTTGAGTTTCAGATCAAAAGTCTAAAAATTCTATCTAAGAGAGTGGTGGTTCTAGGAGACTTTGAAGAAATTCAAAGTCAACCCTTACCCAAGTTAACCTTGGGCAAGCAAACATATTGACTAACTGTTGAGCTGTCGTTGTGCATGATGCTAAAGGGCAGGAATTCTTTCAAACTCCTCTTTTGAAAAGTCAATCTTGTGAATCAACTCCAAGGTTCAACACGATCTTGCGGCCTATCGAAATCCACTTAGTTGGAGATAAATGTTTTTTTTCATGAGGAGGTCTTTGCTAGTTCATTTGACTTTGGATGAGATGTAGAATCTATTCGCTGCTTCAAAATAAAATACGGGAAAAAGAACTATGTTTTTGTATTTTTTATGTTTTCCAATTAATGCAATCTAATGATGCAACTAATATGAATTCCTAATTTAACAAGGGGTTAGTAAAGCAAATAACAAGCACTTTAAAGCAAATAACATGAGCATAAACTCCTAATGGACATAAGTTATGGAAATAACACGTCTGCGAGTTAAGCTTTCAAAGAAATCAATGGGTAACCAATGAAAATAGGAGCAACGCTTCTTTGATTCCACTGCTGCAATCATCGATGGGAGACTTAATAATCATATGATGTTTCACTCTTCATCAAATCGCAAGGCCACAGAAAGTGCACTCATGTGAGACAAAGAGTTATGCAAGTACAATTTGGTGATTTCTTCTCGAGCTAGATACGTCAACAGAATTTATCAGACTGTAGCAAACATCGAAATTAAAAGATTGCACAACCAAAAACAAAGCAATAAACTTTTGGCTCAATCACAATTCCATGAACATAAATTCACACAACAATGACACATTTAGGCAAGAATCACTACACTCCAAATGTGAGCACGAAAAGCATAATATTATTGCATAACAATGGTAGCCCCAATTACCTATTACAATCCTATATTTATAAGAAATCATCTCCTTAATTTGTGTTGAGAGTGAGAGATATCTTCATGCAATAATATGCTTTTAATTTAATAAAACAAATTAATTATATACAAACTAACAATCTAACTTGTGCTTAGTAGGACTCCATTCATTTTTATATTTATTAATTGAATGCATGAGTATTTACATGTCATAAAACAAAGAAATTATGAGAGAAGAAGAAGAAGAAGAAAGCCTTAGTTGATGTAGAAGTGTCTAGAAATATCAAAAATAGAAGCTCAACCTTCACTGGGCATCTATCGGAGTTAAATTGTTGTCAAAATGCATTTTCGATCGATAGAAAGCTCTAATCTTGGAACTAGCAATTAACTATTGGTCTAAAAAAGTGCACCTTAGAAGAAGCGCATCAGGGCACCTGCACACCTCTAACTTCTCCATAAAAAAATCTTCCAACACTTTGTAACCAAAAAATACACCAGTGCACCTCAAAAGTCCAAAAATGCAAAAATTTCACAAATGTCAAAATTGAAATTCTGGCTTTTGGGTTTTGTCCCTCTTCATACCACAGCTATGTTTGGATGCTTACCCTTGAATTTCTCAATAATCTCGGTGAACTTGGCTACATCCGATAGATCTAAGGCATTATATTTATCCTTAACCTTTTTACTATAGTTATCTACCTCTATATGGGTCTCAACAAAATCCTTGAGTTTAGTATCTAACTCTAGTAAGGCTTCTTCTGTCCTAAAGGCCTGCCGAATGTGATCATCAGTAGACACTTCTTCAAAAATCTTCCTGAATTTATTGACCACTACCTCTACTAGTATCAATTTCTCCCATGCATTATCTTCAAATACATTGAGACATGCATCACTATAATGTTTCTCTTCTTCCAAAATTTTCTCTCAAGCTTGGTCCTCGAGCCGATGGATCTCTGTGTGTAATGATTCCATTACTTTATTACTATAAGCTATTTTCTCTATTCAATCGTCAAGAAAATCTAACTCTTCCGCAGTATATACACCCATAAGCATTCTGTATCTTTGGCCATTTATTGCCTATAGTACCTATAAATCTTTCTACCAGGTATATACCTCATCCATAATACTGAAATCCTACTTCAAAATTGCCACCATTTTATCCACATTTTCTTGCATAACATGAAGTAGCTTTGGATTTTCCTGGATGATCAAAATGCCCTTTTCCTCAAAACTTTTTTGCCATTTCTAACAGGCATTCAAAAATGGATCCAACTGTACTCCTCCCCCATCCCTACTTTGAAGTGTTGCAGTTAAAGAATCTTCAGGGTGCTCAAGATCCAAGGGGCTGATAACTTCGGCTAAGTATCCTTTCAGGATTTCATTTTGCCTTCGAAGCGTTCTTAGTTCTGCCCCTTCCTACTCCAAGCTACTAAACACCTCCTTCATCCCCATTGTAACCATTAACTTCGCTATATCCAATGTGGGCTTCCCGAGCATAACCTCTCTAATCTGATAATCTTGTGGATCCAAATCTTCTATTTCAAAATCAAGACAAGGGATAGCCACTTGTGCAAACAAATCTTGATTCTAATCATTGTTGATGAATGATAATGCTATTACCTCTCTTGAGGGAGACTCGAGCTTTCTCAAAACCTCAATTAACTCAATCATGTCCTCTTCATCGACGTTGAATTGAGGCTTTTTATTTCTTATCACTTCTTTACACAACCACCTTGGGACCCGTTCCACCGAAGGCCTGCCTTTTGCGGATGAAGGATTTTATTCTGCTATCCCCTTTCCCTTATCTCTCCAATCTGGGGTCTTCTCCCTCTATGAAGGCTCTTCCTCTATAGTCTTTGTGTGAGGCCTCGCCCCAACCCATCATAGCATAGCGATACATTATTATTTTGATACTCATAACTTGATATTTCAAGACACTATTAGATGCTTTGAACATATTATATTATTTCATGTTGTGTGATGTTTACTTTTAGATATTTGGTTTCATCATTTAACGCTTTACGAACATGTGTATTGAAGTAAGTGAATGCAAAATTAACACTATGATTATGAAATTTTAATGATTAATAATATGAGTAGGACGAGAGAAACCCTGATTGATTGAAAGATGTATGTTTTAATTTTTGTGATTTCCTGATACGTATATACATATGTGCATGTGGTTTTATGGGGCTACTGATGTACACAATGAGTGTGCAGGATATTTTAGCCGCGAAACCCGACAGAGGAACGAAATTGATCCCTATGTGCCATTCGTGGAAACCTTGTTGTCTGTATCTTAATTTTATTGTGAGATGTATGAATGTATCTTTTCGTAAATTAGTAAATGTTAACGTTCGTAACAATATTTTTATAGTGTCACTTGACACTCGTGAATTGTATGTGCATTCTAGCATGCTAGTTAGGGTTAACTGTGTAACCTATGGACCTAAGTCGGACTAAGTTAGTGCCCTTTTTGCTAATCTATTTTTAATCGAGTTTAGTTACCCCTAATCTAGATTAGTGCTTAATCTGCTTTTTGGAGTTATTAGATAGTCTTAAAAAATTTAGCATTTGTTTGGTCCCAAATCAATTCCTAAGGCCTTAAAATCATGAAATCTTAATACCGAAGGGGTATGGGTATGGGTTGAGGGCATTTTCCACCCCCTTAGCCCCTTTTGTTGACTTTTGAGATCACTCAGAAGGTCTATTTTTGCCTTAGTGCGAAAATTGAAAGTTGTTACCATGGGTTGAATAACCTCAACTCCACTTCGAGGTTTACCTTAGGTTTGGTTGAGTTAGAAACCTCTAGATTTTTAGGCAAGTGGGGGAAGTTATTGCCCTTTTTAGGTGGTTGAGTTTGGATCTTATTTAGAGGCATTTTTGAGAAGTTTTGGTTGTTACCCAATCTCTACTTTTAGAGAGAAGTCTTGGAAGATTGAAGGCAAGGAAGGAAAAGCTCTTCTCAATTTGTTCATTTTACCATAATCTCTTTGTGAAGGTAAGAGTTCTTCATCTCCTTTATTCATGTTGTTCATGTTGTTTCATGCTTGGTTCATGCTTATGTTATTGTGTTGTTCATTGGTATGCTTGTATGTATGTTGGGTATACTTGGGAAGGATTCGAAACATGTTTTTCTTGAATGCTTTTCCTTCATGTTTTTTCTTGAATTTCAAAGTTTTCTTGTATGGGTGTTTTGGCATTACTCACCCTTGGATAGGGCAGAAGTGGTCAATTTCAAGAAAGGTATTCAGTTGGACTCCAACAGTGTAGAGTCTCTTCTGAGGACGAGAAGAGGGAGAGATGGTTGGATGTTATGGGTCCCTACCTGTCAGCACAAACCACGTATGAGTTTTGGCATGTAAGAATGGAAGAACGAAAGTTCTTGAGTTATAGCCCCAATTGGGCACCTATTTTGGTGTTGTGTCTAACATCTCTTGTTGGAAAAATCCACCTTTCCCTAGTTCTGATTCAATGTTGAATCCTGTTGTGAAAACCTAGTATGGAAATGAATGTCTGATTTTGTTCCTTGTTATGGTTGTTTGTCACCTGGTCAGTTTTCGTTCCCTCCATGACCTCAGCGATGTATTACAGAAAATGAAATGGATCCCTTGATAAGGGCCATGAAGGAAATTTAAATTGATTGTTGAAATTCAATTATGTTCGGGATTAAAATTCTGTGTAGAAATGTAATTTAAACCTTTGTTATAATGGAAACGACACCGGGTTTTCTTCCTGGTTCTTTCCTGGTAGAGCCTTTGAATCAGGTTGTCAATAAATAGTGTTTGAGTGATATTGTTCTTATGAGGTTTTTGTAATTTCCTTTTAGTTATAGGAATGAATATCAAGATAAGATAGATTGATGATATTCAATTTTGTGATTTTCAAGTGCAAATATGTTAAGGCAAATTAACAAATAAGTAAATAAATGATATTATATTATGTATGGAATGTTGATTCAATTTCGTAGTAATAGAAAAAAAAGGATCAATCTTGCAATGTTGTTTAAAGAAATTATTCAATTTCTTGGCTTAACTATGTTTTAGCAAAATTCAATTGTATTAAAATATATATATTCCCCTTGGCAAATTTTATCTTTAACAATTCTAACACTTAGAAAGAAAGAAAAAATTTGCCCCCAAAGAGTAAAAACTCTCTGGTTTTTGTATGGGAAACAAATTTAATTTCTCCCCCTTGTGACAGAGAATCTTAGAGGAATCTTTAATTATCCTTTGAAATAAATAAATAAACTTACTTTGAATAACTAAATAAATAAAAAAATTAATTAATTAATATTAAAGCATAAAGCAAATATCTATCCTACCAAATTTACTTTATGCATTAACTACCTTGTTTCCCCCTAGCGCCAACTCTTAGGAAGGGCATGAGAAAGTTTTTTAGCAAGGTCAGAATAAGACATTAATGGGTGACATCACCCTGTACTCCCCTCTTAGCCTTTATGCAGTAGGGAATCACATGGGTGGAAGCCCATGTGTTTTCCTTGGTTTGAATGCAAACTTTCTTTTTAACCTTTGGTCACCCACCTTTGAAACTTCATGCGCAACCTCAAGTGGGACACGCCTATCCATAGTGCACTAGTCAGCGCTTAGGGCAACATGTAGGGGTATAGTCTTAGGCGTGGGTAGGTGCCACGTGGGTTGGCTAGTGGGGTAGGATGAGGTTAGTGGGGTGGGTTAGATTTTAGGTTAGTTTTAAAAATTACTTAAGTTAGAATGTTAGTTAAATTGTAATGTTAGTTTAGTTTTAATGTTAAGTTATTTATTTAGTTGTTTTATTAGTATTTAAATTTAGTTAAGTTTTGTTTTAGTTAATATTTATTTTTAAGTTAGTTGGTTTTATTATTTAGTTAAGTTTTGTTTTAGTTAATATTTAGTTAAGGGTTAAATTAATGAAGATATTGTTAGTTTTATTAAATTAGTTTCATTTTTAGTTAGTAATTTTAAAAGTTGGAGATTAGTATTAGTTAATAATGTCGTTAGACATTAGAAAAGATTACTTAGTTTAAATGTTAAGATGCTTAGTTAATATGTTTTAAAAATATTAGCTAGGTTGATGTATTTTTATTTAGTTTTGTTTAATTTTTAGTTTTAGGTAATTTTAATTATATTACCTTTTCAATAATGTCTTATTGTAGGTTTGAAACCAACTAATTTAAAATAAAGTTTACTTAAAGCTTAATTAATAGTTTTGATTGATGTTGAGTTTAGTAGTTAGTTACTTTAAAGTTTAGAAATGTTTTAATGAATTATAGATTTAAATAAAAAAATTGTGATTAGCATAAAGATTACTTAATTATATGTAAGATGTTACTTTAGTAGGTGTTCATTTGTGTAACATCTCAAATAATTAGTTTTATATTATTTATTTGGACATTCAAATCAATTAGTTATAATGTTAATGGATATTTTGCTTAATAGATTTATTATTGATTAAAGTTAATAGGACTTAAATTTATTGTAAATTATGTTCTACTATTGATCTAAGGATGCAATATTTAAAGAGTAATTAAAAATTTATTAAGTGTTGGATCTTTTAATTAAGTGAAATTAGTTTGTTAATTTAATTAATTGATTTTATTTTATTTATAAATTACGTGTGTTTTGCCCACGTATTTTGGGCATGACACTTTGTTTCAGTGGAGCCCATTGGGGAGCTTGCTAAGGATATTCAACCATTTGTCCTTTCTCAAACACTTCATCGGTTGATATTTGTTGTAGTTCTTCCTCCTACTCCTTTTGAATTTTTTCTTGTTCGGTACTTGCAGGCAGGGGAGTAGCAGAGCCTTTATCCACAACTGAAACTTGCAATGGGGATGAAGGAGTTATCTCAAGACCTTGCGACTTTGGTGGCATTTTTGTCCAATCTTCCTATTGGGGCTCATTTGTCGGCGTATCCCTGATTTTTTCTCCCACTAATTCCATCCTTATGGGCATAAAATCAAAATCTAACATCTTAAATATGTTAGTACCCTCCACATCCTGCTCATCAATCCATTGTTGCATTTCATCCTCTGATGTAGTTGTTTGCAAAGGTTCTTTTGGGATTGATGGTGGTGTAACAATGGAACTTCTCCTTCTTTCTTGCTCTTTGGCTCTCGCTAGCCATATTCTTCTATTCAAAGGTACATCATCCTCATCATCCTCCTCTTCATCATCTTCAGCGATAGGTTCAGGGATTGATGGGATAGGAACCATTCTCTTGATCACCCTTTTCCTCTTCTTAACTGGAGTCTTGATCTTTCTTCCTTTCTTTGGGGCATAAGAGGATGCTTGTTTTGTCTACCGAGGTGGAGAAACCTCTTGAATCTCAACTTCCATCTTCGTTTGGCTTGGTGCAACAACTGGTGGAAGTTGCAAGTCAATTTGAACCTGTGGTGCCCCAGTATCCTCGGACCCTTGTACATTTATTTCCTCTTGTTGTGGGGGTGTCGGGATTTCACCTTCCTCTAGCTCGACTCTTTGAGGAGAACTCCTCTTTCTTTTGCCCTTTCCTTTTCTCTCCTGAGGATGATAGTATTCAACTGGTTAGTCTAATTGGTATACCATTTTAGGCCTTATTGGTGACTGAGCTGCAAAGGTAGGGATGGTGACTTTCTTCCCTCTACCTTTGGCTGGGAGGGCCTATGCATGGAAAATTACTATCTCAAGTATTGGATCAAGTTTAAATGGTTTCTTGATCCAATCCTAGGTCATTTTGATGATGTGCCTCGCTCGATGCTTAATATCATCATTCTCTTCCTTGTCAACCTCGGCATTCATAATGGGTTGTTCTCCAATTTTATCTTCATTGAAAAAAGGGTCAAGCAGCTCCCCTGAGTCTTGTTGCAATACCTACAATGGAATCTTTATTTTTAAAGCCTTTTCTACCAAATACAAAGTCATCCTATAATAATCATTGATACTGACATCGTAGTGATTTGTCACATTCATCCAATAGTCTTCAATAGCTTCTTTATGTGTGAATGTTTTTCCTGCTAGATACTGTACTCTCCTAATATTATCAAAACATGGTCATGGAGAATTGTACTCTTCCAAAGAATATTGATCCCACTCACACTCAGAAGAAGAAATATCTTGCTTTAGTTTCACTTGAAAAGGCCCTATGGTTAGAGGCCATGCCCAACACTGTTTACATTCTTTTCTAACTAGGTCGTATGCATATGAGAGTTGTCGGGCGATCTCTAAGAGAACAAGTTTGTCACTAGGATACCTTGGAAGCTTCTTCGGGTTTACATTGGTACCAGTTAGCCTTAGATATGTGAATGTTCTTAAATGAATGTAATATGCTCCAAGTGTCATTATCTATGCTACTGCATCATCTGATAACCTCTTCGCATAATCTCCTTCTATGAATCTAATTATGGAAAATATGAAGGCATCATTAACAATTATGTATTCCTTGCTCTACCCCGTGAGTCTCTTCTTCACCAATTGTGGATAGACAATATATGGCCAAGCATTAGGATCCTGCATGCTACCTCTTTTGTATAGCCCAAGATAGTATGTCGCCCTTATAGCTAATAAGTACACTAAGTAGGACATCATGCAGAACTTCCTTTTGTTCTTTGTCATCTCCAACTATTCACACAAATTTTCACTTGAAGTAGTGGCCGAACCAAGTAGCATCTTTGTTGTCTTGATAGTCTTGATAAAATGTACCATGAAGATATTTAGGTGTCTGGCTGCCGACAGACGCATTACTCTACTCAAAAGTATGATTGAGTACCCAATATCTTCCTTCATATATCCCCTTGTCACGTCCACTTTATTGATTGTCTTCCCCAGAGGAGTCTTCTCTATAAGATAAGAGGATTAGATGATTTCAAAAGCCTCTTCTAAGTGCTCTCTATACCATCTCTCTATTACCTCATAGGTTAACTTGATAAATTAATCTGCCCTCAGGAGATGCAATACTTTTTCAATGTTGTTGGGTCGTAGATCAAGAATGGTCTCTCCTTTAACACTCTTAAAAACCCTCTCTTTAGGGACAAAGTGTTGTGCAAGTGTCATTATGAGCTCTGAAGATTGCACTAAAACCAGGAGAGATGCTTCATTTAGTAAACCCAAACAAATCAAAGTGGAAACCATAGCAGATCTCTCGGTGGGTTTGTTACATATCTTCAAGAATTCTCCCAAATATGTGTGTCCTAACTCTATATCTCTGATTTCAGAATTGTCATCGTGAAACCTTGATTTCAGTAGAGGAATGCCTTGGAACTTGAAGACAACGGGTTTTGGTGCCATTTTCTCACTTATGCAAGCTGAAGAGGATTGCATAATATCTGCACAAAAGGACATCCATTAGTTTGAGGTTGGAGAAAAATGAATTAATTAAATCCTAGTACTGACTCATACAAAACCTAAAAATCCTGATGCTTGAAAAAAATATGAAAACCCTGTTTAACACCCCCATTATCCCTTAAAGGCCTATTGGTGCACTTGGCACACATGATAGGTGTGCTAGATTTGCAATTTTCAAACCCAATTCTTATATAAGGTGCACACTAGCGCACCAAGTCAGGTGCACTAGTGCACACCTATTTTTCTCTTAAGATTTGTTGTTTTTTTAATCAAGGATTTGGGTGTGCACTAGTGTGCCAAATTGGGTGTGCTAGTGCACACCTCAATGTTGGAGACCCCCTATTGAAGCTTGTTTCTTAAAGTTTTAAGTTATCAGTGCGCACTAGTGCGCCAATTTGTACCAACACTTTGTGCTTTATGTAAGTTTTCTAAGGGTCTGGGTGCACACTAGCGCACCAAACTGGGTGCACATATACTTTTAGTCTGTTGCTTATCTTTTTAAAAGGGTTTTTTAGTTTTTTTTTGGTAGGGTGTGGTTTTATTTTGGTGTGTTTTCATGCAAGCAAAGAATGGCAAGTCTGCACCTCACCTGGTGCAATGGTGTGACACAGTGATCTCGGAGCTAGGATGGTGCGTTATTGCGAGGAAGTAGAGCTAGCAGAACAAAGAGATGCAATCGAAATGAGGAACGAGTGGAAATTTTATCATGGCGAGAAAGACAAAAAGCAAGGTAAGGGGGTATGGGACCCCCTTGATTTATATAGACTTGGGGTGTTTTCAGCACAGCTACGCAGTTGCGAAACGAAACAAAACAAAATGCTTCTTCCTTTTCGGGCGCACTAGCGCACTTCAAGTGGTGTGCCTAGTGTGCCAAAACCCTAAATACTTAGCCCTCTTCATTGAATTTTTTGATTTTTGACCTTCAAGCCTTTTTGAAAAGACCTAGATATGAACTAGGGGTTTGTGGGAGACCTCAAGCTAACTAGGATCCCAAATTTAGGTGTCAAAAAGCCTTCGCAACGTAGGGGGTCCCCATTTCCTGATAAGAAATGGGGCATGCATTGTGAAACCACAACACCAACTTGTCCAAAACCATAAATGTTAAAGAGGGAAGTACCCCATTAAAAAAATTGCAGTCGTCTTCAAAATTCAATAACAAGTCCAAATTTAAGAATTAGACTTCAAAATACCACTTTATTGATCCTTATCCTCATATTTCAAAATCTCTTCCTTCAATTATGTTTTACAAGTTAATGGCCTAATTTTTTGAGTTTGAAAGACAAATCTAATTATGTCTCTAGACTCATTTGCAATATTAAATTCTCTAATTTTATTAGTCTTAAGTTCTAAAATTGTTAATGAAATTGATTAACCAACCTAGAAATTTCTTTCTCAGATAAATGTCCTTATATAGGATGACAACTGAGGTAAAAGGAGTGGCATCTAGGAAGGTACAAATGAAAAAGATTTAGGGTTAATAATATCTTGAGTCTCAAATATCTTTCAAGTGGAAGAGGGTTGGTGATACAAACTTTGAAACTTAAACATGAAAAAGATGAAGTGAAGGATGCCTAGAACTCAATATCAATTTACTTCACCAATGGCTATTAACATCATGAGAAGTAGGAATATCATCCAGAAAATTTCTCACCAGCTACGAATGCAATGAACTCATCATGGGTTGTCCAAGACACTATGATCCACAATCAAGGACAGTTAATGCTTGCATTTCTAAGTGAGAAGGCATTAAATGAATCTTTTAGAATTCACTACCATTCACAGATGCAAGTGAAAACAAAATAAAAGTCTCAATCCAAGTTTGAAAGGAGATCATATGCATGTGTGAATATCATAAACAAAGGAACGATCATTGAACCTAGAAAGCATCACTCCAACTTGCCTAAGAAACTCATAAGTACAAACTTCAAAGATAAGCTCTTACATGATCTACTTTTTGGCAACGAACATCATATACACAAGTTCAATTTGCAAAGGAAAGGTAGGGAACAAGAAGAAACAACTCAAGATATACAATTCTCATCCTCAACTTCAACTTCATGAAAAAGGATACTACTAGAGGGTAAATGATACATCCACTATGTATACCACATGTTTGTTGCAAGGAGTATTGAAATAAGAGGTTTCTCAAGGAAGCAATGGTATTGGTACAAAGGTATTGATCCTAGTTCATTTGATTCCCAACCTTCACCTACATAAGGATTGAAGCATTCACCTCCCATTCTTACAAATTTCCAAGCTATCATATAGAAAAGTTGTTGTTACTTAAAGTGGTGAGATAGTTATTAGATTTTGATTATATTCAAAGCAGAAGCATATGCAAGGTATGATCTTTCCTATCACACTTGGAAAAATGTTGGGGATGTGTCCCACAACACAAGAAGAAGAAATAACAAGCACAAAATTGTGATTCTACCAGCTTGGAGACTACAAGGATAGAGATTTTTTGGTCCATTTCAAAGGACCTTTACAACTATGGGAAAGAAATAAAAACACAAGGTTGATCAAGAAGAATATTGGGTAAATCTCATAGATGAATATGAAATAAGGAGGAAGTAAAGGTCCAAGACACCAATGGACTTGACAAGGAAATGTAACATCTTTCCCTTCTTGGTCAAGTAAAGGATGATAGAAACCATATACACTCCCAATATGAGCATGAGAATGATAAATCAATTCAATCTCTTTATTGTTCAATAGCAAAGGAGCTAATAGAGTTGAGTATTTTGATGAGGTAAATGACTAACAGATGGAGGGAATGGGTAGATAAACAGATAAACAAACAAAGAAATTGAGGTATTACTTTCATATACTAAAAAATGCAAAGTGAGTAGTTTTCTTCAAAGTGAGATGAAAGGACAATTAGAAATTTAAGATTAAATAACCATGAGGAAGGTCAAGCTTCAAAGAAAAAAGACATGGAAAAAGGGTCACAAGCAAGGAATAAAGATATTGCCAAAGCAAAGTCAAAACACAAGTCTACTACAACCCAACCCATCACAAGTCCCTAAATGACTAGGGAGGTTGATATGCAAGATGAGGAACAAGAATTAGAACAAGATGATGATGTTGAGATATTACCTCAAGAATATTAGGATGAGTCTTCATCATCACATTGTTGGAATGTCTTAATGGAAAGAATGCTTCTGAGAGCGGGGGGGGGGGGGGGTGAATTAGAAGTATTAGCTTCTGTCCATTTTTAAACCCTTTAATAACATATTACTAAAATGAACATGCATACATATCAACATTAGGAAATTATGAGGAACACATATGCATCATCACATAACACTTGAGATTTTGGTAACCTAGAAACCCTCTAGGAATAAGAAGGTAAAACTGGGGTGGGGATGATACCCACAAAATCACTGTAGCAATAATGTTTGACCACTTCTGATGGTCTGCCCTATTACAAGCCTGCCTTATTAAAGGCTTTACACTATATCAATAGTGACCTGGTTAAAGGATTTACAAACACTTTACATGAAGTGTTACCCTGTTAAAAGATTTAATCACCTATTTAAAGGATCTACAAAATATTTATTAAGCTAACTTATCTCCATAGGGTTTCCTTTCTAATACAATTGTTAGAGAGTGTTAGGTATAATAAACTTGATGGCTTACAATCCTTGATTGCTGAATTTAGGCCCTTGATCTGCTTTCTCTGATCTTGATTCTATGAAATATGATGTCTATTCGTATATCTTGCTTAGTTCTGATCAACTAAATATTTAACTACTAGTCTCTTCCTTTTAGTCTTTTACTCTGAACTCTGAACTCCACTAGAGCTTTTATACACGTTTTTTTTTAATGAAATTTTGTCTTCCTTATAAAGACATTCGAAGACTTAGGGTTAGATATGGATCTACGATCCATATTGAACCTTTGTTTCCCACTCCTTCCTTGCAATTTTGGTTGCATGCCTTCTCCATTTTTCTTATTGGCTACATGTAGATTGCATAGAAGATACAAAAGATTCGATCTTATCACTTAAATCTTTCGAGATTCGTCATATGTCGGCCATGAAAATGATTTACATCTGAATTAGTGAAGTTAAAAACTCATATGTGCATTATGTGTTACTCGGCACTTACTGATTCCTGATGCTTGGCATCGTCTATGACTCGGCACCTAAATGTTACTCAACACTTGTATCATGCTCGACACCTGAAGTCACTTGGCACTTGATCTTCACTCGGCACCTGAAGTCTGCTCTGCACCTAAAGATCACTTGGCACCTGATGGATTTCCTAACTCAGCACAAGTTGTGGCTCAGCATACGTAGTGTGCTCGGATCCAATGTAGAAAATGGTTAAGTGTGTTGGTACTCAAATGTCAAAACCATTATGAGACTAACAATCTCCCCCTTTGACATGAGTGACAAAAACACTTAACTGGCCTTATGAGTACCTTCACTAATCTGCTCGGTATATATACAGAGGTTTAAAAACTTGATCAAAATTTTGTAACTTACAATATATACCTCAAAATTATTTTAACTCCCCCTAAGTTGATTGACCATTATCTGCGCTATCTTGGTAACCAAAACATGCTCTCCTTTTATCTTGTCTCCCCCTTTCATCTTATAATTTCTCCTTACTTATATATCTCCCCCCTTTTTGACACAAATGTCAAAGGGCACTAAGGGTTAAGACCATATTTTGCCAAAAATGTACTATTTACATCCATAATCATCTTGAGAGTTGCATCCCAATTATTCAAAGCAATTTCTAATGACTTATGCTAGATGGCAATCTCTGCAGCAAGGTGAACAAGTTTGTCTAAGGTAGAAAGATTAGGATCTTTCTTGAGAATGGTTTCAGCACAGACTTGTTCTTTATGAAGTACTTCCAAATGTGGAGTAATGGAAGATTGGAGTTGCATCAGTTTGGCCTTGATGTTAGCCTCTTCTGCTCTTAATACAACTATTTCCCTTTGGGTGTGAAGCGTTTGAGCAAAATGTTTCTCACTTTGAGCTGTATCATTTGGTAGCTGCATGCTTGAAATATTCAAATTCCTCTCCATGCTCATTATTTTTTGGCTTGTCTCTTGTGTGAAGTATGAAAAGTCACATAAATTTTTGTACAATGAGAATATATTCTCAAGTACCTTTTTCACTTTGTCTATTACCTTTGCCAATTCAACCTAGGAAAGTGCAATTTGACTAGATATTTTCTCATTTACTTTCCCCTGGAATTTTCTTTCAAACCATTCCATAAGATTTGCATTTGTCTCTTGGTCTACATTTGTCACCTGGTCAACAATATCTGAAAATTGTTCCATTATATGCTTGGACTGATCTGGTGACTGCAAACTGAAGGCACCCATAAAGATGTCTTTAATCTCATATAATGTTTGCTTTTGTTTGTATTCCTTCCTGAGTATCTCCTGCCTCTTTCTTTTGTTCAATGCTTCCTACACCTCATTGATTTGATCAATGCTTATTGTTTTGGAGTCATAACTTGGTATGACTATCTCCTCATCTAATTCAGGGTCTCTATAGCGAAGCACCCTTGCAACTTTTGTAGTGCTTGACTCTAGTGCTAACATCTGTAGTGGCATTGCAACATTTCTAGGCTGTTTAGGAGTCCCAGAGGTAGGAATATTTACTAATGCTTGTATAGCCTCTCGCTCTTTGGGGGTTTTGTCTGCTTCCTTCTCCTCCTATCTGCTACTTTGATGAATAATAAGAATGTGAGGAGGTGCACCTTGTGTTTGTGCTATAGGATCAGAAACAACAGTCTGTCCTATTTGTGCTATATTTTTGTCTCCTTTTGCACTCGGCTTCTGCACTGTAGTGTCAACTATTCCTAATGTAACTTCTATTGGCGTTTGGTGTTGACCACTAGTAGCTGTAAAGATGATGGAAGGTGGTTCTTGTGGTTTCACCTTATCTCTAACTGTGTTTTCTACTAACTTTTGTAAGTCATCCACATTGACCAAAATTGGACTTGTACATAATTTTTCTTGTAGAGTTGTTTGGTCAAGGATCTTAGTGAGATCCTCTGCAGTTAATGGGTTGATGTTCTGACATGAGGTGTCAACAACATCCTTAATTTTAATGAATTTTACAAGTGTGGCAGTAGAGTCAAGAGGACTAGGAGGTGGAAGTTGTGTCTTGTACACTTTGATCTTCTTGCTGCTCACCACTACCCCTGTCTTCATCTTTTACTTCCTCCTCTTCAATCTTTTTCTCTATTTCTGTCTCCTCTTCTGTCCTTTTTCTTCTCTCTTCTAGCGGAGCAGTAGCTTCTTCCATGTATTCTTGTTCAAGAAAATCTTCAACCTTTTTGTACAAATTCTTCCATGATTTTGTTGTTCTTTGTACAATTTCTTCCATTTTGTTTTGGAGAATGAAGAATGCCCTGTACTTAGGTGTAAACCTAGTGTTATGCCTTTTGACTGCTTTCTCTATTTGCTCCTTAGTCAAATCAGGTAGTATGCTTGCTAGGGTTGATTCTCTCATCTCCTTCTCCATTTTCAAACAAAAGTGCCATCTGTCTTCTACAATTTTAGACAGTTCCTTTGGCAATTGTCCATCTAGTTCAAGAGGAGTATACTTGAACTGTGTCATCATTCCATAGACTGATTCTTCTATTCTATTTTGTTCCTCTTTAGCGAACTTATTGAAATCAACTTTATTCATGTTACTTAAGTCTCCATTACCAATCTTTTCACATAATGTGTCAATTGAAGACTTAGGAGAATGGCTTACCTTTTCAGATTGATCTTCCTCATCAGTATCAGGTTGAGCCACATATTTTCTTCTTTTCTTTGGCTCTTCCTCTGTCATCTTGATTTTTTTCTTCTTTGTAGCTTCCTCTTTAGCTTTTTGCGTGGAGGACCTCGTTGTAGCTCTAGTTGTTGGCTTTTGAGGTGATGGCATGGCAGTTTTCTTTGGTTTAGGCTGAGCTAGAGGTTGTTCTGTTGCCTTTCTTTTCTTTGGCTTGGCTTGAGTTGGTGCTTCCTTGGCTTCTTCTTCCTCAGCACCTTCCTCCTTGTCTTCACCTAGACCTTGAGTTAATTCCATTGGGCCTTGTTCTTGTTCATCCTCATTGTCATCATCATCTTCTTCATCTTCTTCTTCTACCTCAATTCCTTTACCAAATTTCTTCTTTATTTTCTTCACCATTTTATCTTTCTTCTTGATTACAACGGTAGTCTTTAATTCTGTTTCAATCTTGGATTTAACCATATCATATTTGCCAAAAGATTTGGTAAACTTGTCTATTTCCTCTACAAGCAAAGCAGTGATAGCTGCAGATGTTTCATCCACATCTAGTTCATAACCAAATGGCCTTAGCCATCTCACCCTTGGAGTTGCTACTTGGATATAGGTGAAATCTATATCAACTAGGAAACATATGTCATTGATGTGTTTTTCCACTAAGGAAACTGGTATTCTTACCCTTTGCCTCATGGATTTCTTGAAATCCTCAAAATAGCTTGTCATTTGGGCTTCAAAGTTATCACCCATCTGATCAATGAACTCATTAATTTGTGTTATTGCAGTTTTGTTAGGGTCCCAATTCACCTTTCTTATAGAAGGAAACTCTTTCATAACATAAAAGAATATACACATAAGAACTGAACCAAATTTGCATTGAGCACCTTTTGATCTCCTTATTGCTCTTAGGTTTTCATTTATTTGTTACAACATGTGTGATCTTTCTTTACCAGTTTGTATGCTACATCAACAGCTATGCATGGCACACTGTTCAATCGACTGGATTGGTAGAATTTGTGATTCTAGCAGCAAATTCAACAAGAGGATCCTGGATGGTGTGAATTGTCATCCCTCTTTTATTCCACTAGGCACCTGTGTTTTTCTCAATAACCTCCTTGGATTCACTGCGCAGGGTCTTAGTCCGATCTAGGGTTGGGAAACCTGTAACCCTATGTACTATCCCTTTTGTAATCTTAACTGGACTTGTTTCCAACCATAAACATCCATTGTGGATTCTGCTTAAAATAATCTGTATCCAGTCAATTTTGAATCCTATAAGATAAACTAGGGCATTGGTCAAACCCTTTCTCTCGACTATCGTGTATTCATCCCTCAAAATCTTATTCTTGCACAGTTTGTCATAGGCATGGAAAATTTCAAGATCACCTATGGCGCCAATTTTACATTTATAACATGTCCTTACATCCTGCACCATAACTACTTTGGATGGGATAATGGATAATGTGCTGGCAGGGTCATTTTTGTAGGCGACTTCTGGAATGAGCTTGAATTCAAGTTGTTTTGAGTTCATTAATGACCAGTCGTACTTCATGACTTTCCTTCCCTTTAGTGGTTCCTAACCCAAATGCCATTGTTTTCCAAACTAGGGTTTTAAAATATAAACAAGCTTTCAAACTCTACTTTGCTCGGCACTTGAATGAAATACCTTTGATAGATGAGATTTATGCTTAATCACTGTTGAAAGAAGTTGAAATCTGTTTGGAACATTGGATTCTCCACTATGAAGTCGCTTTGCTCTTTTCTTCTCCTTTGCTTCTGGTTCGCGATGAAGAAAAGTGATTAAAATCACGATAATATACCCTATTTCCATCGCATTTAATGCTCAACTGCATACTCGGCTTGCACTACTCACTTGGCTTTCATTGGAGTTATTTAACTCAGCATCAGTTATCAACTCGATCGTTGTTAAGAACTCGGCATCCACTAGAATTTTACTCAACATCCAAAGATAGCTCGGCATCATCATTTAAAATTTTGTCTTGGCATCTTGTTTCATGCTTATTTCTTCTTTTCAGTACTTTTTTTTTGTCTTGGGACTGATGTATGATGTAACTTTGCATATCAATCCCATATACCTCTCTTATGCTTAGTTTGATGAAGTGTGATCACTTGACCCATTGGGTGAAGTGATCCCTCCACTTGATGTGTTGCACTCATCTTTCTTCTTCCAAGTCTTATTCATTTGTCTTCTTATTTTCTCGACATCAATCTTTTCTTTTCCTTTGTTGGATTCAATTTTTGGTGCATTGGACCTTTTAGGACAGTTTCTGCTGATATGACCAGTTTTCAAGCAGCTAAAACAAGTGGTTTGACTTAGTCACCTGCTATAATTCCCTTTAAAGTGTGTCCTTATACAATTTTCAGGGATATGTCCATATTCCTGACAATAATGACAGCTATATCTGGTGTTATAATCCCAATGATAGTGACTTTCATTCCTCTTTTTTTTTGCTGGTTGATTTGATGTCCACATAGGCTTTGATCTGCATTCAAATGCTCTATGTCTATCCTTCTTACAATTATGAAAATGTCCATCAAATCTTTGTGTCCTTGTGACTTTGGATCTGCAATCTTGTGTCATATGTCCTTGCATGTTGCACTTGTGACAGTAACTCTTGCTTTTGGGTGTGTTTAGCTGATTGATTCTTCTACTCCTGCAAACATTAGCAGTATGCCCCTTTTTATTATAATAATGACAAGTGGGTTTAGAATCCTTACCTTTGTCGCTTCTTTTCTCAACACTTTTTGATGATTCCCTTACTTCAGTGTTGTTGTATCCAAGTCCTGATGTATCATGGGCTGATCTTGAGAATTTCATCAATTGTTCAAAGTACTTGATGGCTTCACTTGACTTGTTGAGATTCTCTGCTATTTCTTTTTCTCTTTTCAATTCATTTTGCAATTGTTCATTCTACATCCTCAAAGTAGAGATCTCAATATCTTTCATATTAATTTCATGATGAAGGTTCATCATTTGGGCAAGTGTATCCATTTGCATGTTTGAGATCCTTATTAATTCAATACATTTTTCTTCAAGTCTATTTGCAAGATTTCTTTTGTCATCTTCCATCATGACTCTATCCTCAACTGCTCTTTTCTTTTGTTCAGTGATTTCACATAACATTATGGCCTATGATTCATGTTCCATCTTGAGAGATCTTATCTCATCTGCTTGAACTTTGTTTTTCTCCATCAATTCTGCTATTGTTACATCAAACTCTTTAGTGTCTCCATTGGCAAACAATTTTGTGGTATCAATCTCCTTGTAGTTTATATCATTTTCAGCTATGGATATATCCTTCCTCCTTTTCAAGGATTTTCTTAATTCTTGCCTGGCTTCCTCTACTTTGTGTAGAGCCAATTGCACATCAATCACTTGATTGTCAATAATCTTCCCAAGTTTGAAGGCCTCCATATTTAGATCTTTTTCTCCAAGCTGTTAGAATTCTCCTTGTGAGAACCTTGCAACTCTGATACCAATTGTTGGAATGTCTTCATGGAAAGAATGCTTCTGAGGGGGGGGGGGGGGGGGGGGTGGTGGGGGGCTGAACCAGAAGTATTAGCTTCTATCCATTTTTAAACCCTTTAATAACATATTACTGAAATGAACATGCATACATATCAACATTAAGCAATTATGAGGAACACATATGCATCATCACATAACACTTGAGATTTTGGTAACCCGGAAACCCTTCAGGAATAAGAAGGTAAAATTGGGGTGGGGATGATACCCACAAAATCACTGCAATAATAATGTTTGACCACTTCTGATGGTCTACCCTGTTAAAGGCTTTACACTGTATCAATAATGACTTGGTTAAAGGATTTACAAACACTTTACATGAAGTGTTATCCTGTTAAAGGATTTAATCACATATTTAAAGGATCTATAAAATAGCTGTTAAGCTAACTTATCTCCATAGGGTTTCCTTTCTAATACAATTGTTAGAGAGTGTTAGGTATAATAAACCTGATGGCTTACAATCTTTGATTGCTGAATTTAGGCCCTTGATCTGCTTTCTCTGATCTTGATTCTATGAAATCTGATGTCTATTCGTATATCTTGCTTAGTTCTGATCAACTAAATATTTAACTGTTGGTCTCTTCCTTTTAGTCTTTTACTCTGAACTTTGAACTCCACTAGAGCTTTTATACACTTTTTTTTAAATGAAATTTTGTCTTCCTTATAAAAACATTTGACGACTTAGGGTTAGATATGGATCTATGATCCATATTGAACCTTTGTTTCCCGCTCCTTCCTTGCACTTTTATTATTGGTTGCATGCCTTCTCCATTTTTCTTATTGGTTGCATGTAGATTGCATATAAGGTACAAAAGATTCAATCTTATCACTTAAATCTTTCGAGATTCGTCATATGTCAGCCATGAAAATGATTTACATCTGAATTAGTGAAGTTACAAACTCATATGTGCATTCTGTGTTACTCAGCACTTACTGATTCTTGATGCTCGACATCGTCTATGACTCGGCACCTAAATTTTACTCAACACTTGTATCATGCTTGGCACCTGAAGTCACTCGACACTTGATCTTCACTCGGCACCTAAAGTCTGCTCGGCACCTAAAGATCACTTGGCACCTGATGGATTTCCTGACTCGGCACAAGCTGTGGCTCGACATACGTAGTTTGCTCGGCTCCAATGTAGAAAATGGTTAAGTGTGTTGGTACTCAAATGTCAAAACCATTCTGAGACTAACAAAAATCAGTACAACAAGAGACCCAAAACCAGCAACCAACATCTCCTACCATAAAATTGGAGGCTTATTTGAAAGACTAGTGTAGAATTCCTTTCTTGATGGACAAGAGGTTGATAAAGATACTATTTCGGCATTGGGGGAATAAATGATGATACTAAAATTGAGAAAGGATTGGAGTTGTCCACAATCCCTAATTGGTTGAAGGATATCATGAAGAAGAAGATAAAAGAGGTGCAACCGATTGAGGGTATTGATCCATTCCTAGCATGAATTGGTAAGGCAAAAGAGACCAAAAAAACTAAGAAGTTCAACCAAATTACTAAAGATAGTTTAGAACTCACAATCTACATGTGGTGATCCCAATGGTTTATAAACTAGAGAAAAGGTAACTTCTATAGATTATCAAATTGTAATAATTGATCTTAGACTATTAACAAAGAGGCAAAAATTTCAAGAGTCAAAAGATATTGATGGTGCAATTAAAGGAAGGATGGATAGGATTGAAGAAAAGGAAATATTAGAGTCCAAGAACAAAAGAATGAAGAAATACATACATAGCCTTATGATTCCAATGAGGAAAGAAGGTACTAAATTTGCTCCACCTATCCCTATCTCTCACAAATTTATTGACACTTATGAGACAATGAAGAACACAAACCAAGTGGTGAAGATATATATTGAAGATATGTTAAGGCAAGTAGAGGATTTCCTTAACAAGATGGTTCAAGATCATGATAGAAATTTCTGCTCGTAAACAAGCTCTGCATTTTCCAACAATTGGAACCCTCATAAACTCACTCTTCTATAAAACCCTTTGTCTACCTATGAATAGCTAGTATAATACATGGAGATATTAGGCTAGGGCAGCACCAAAAAAGCCTGTACCGCATGTCCATGCCCCTGCAAAATTATTGAACATAAAATAACATCCAAGGACCCTCCATTCAACTAATTTGTAGAATTTTTAAATAGTGGAATGAGTCTCAAAGAATATTTTGATGATTCAAACCCCTGCACCTACAGTTTCAAGTCTTTTCTATTAAAATTGATCAAACTTCAACAAATCTCAATGAAAAAGGGCCAAACAAGATGATAATGAAAGAATATTCAAAGTACCATCCAACAAATTAAGTTTCTAATGTAGAGGCTAGGATTGATCTTTGGTTTATGAAGGATTCCATATCAACCTTGGCACCAATTAATGGTCCAACTTTGTTTAGCCCTTCCCTAGGCCTTCTCTACCTTCTATGACTTTCCTTGGTCCTCCTTCTTAAGATCAAACCCATAAGCAATCCAATCTCCCTTCCTTAGAGATACAATTTCTCAAAAAAAAATATACATTAAGAAAAAACTCTTCAATATGTTATTAGTGAATATAAGGTTCCCTACATGTCCTCCTGACATCTATTCTACAAACCTCTCACTTGTATTGAGGTTTCCAAACACTCACTAATTATTTTTAAAGAGACATTTAGGAGAGCTAGTAGGAATTAGGCCTTTATTTTTGGTTTTTTTCTTCTTCCTCATATAACTTCTGAACAAGGCTAAGAAGTAAACTTATTTTCAAATACTATTTTCAATGCCTCATACAATAACACAAATTCACACTTCGGTTTTACTTCTAACTAGCCTAACACCACAACCCCCAAATAGGCCTCTAGGCACTTTTACTATCCTAATAACCAAATCCTTCACCAATCTATCTCTTTAATCAAATTAGCACTTAAACTATGTCTACGTCATCAATATGTAACATTTCAAAAAGAAATTGGGCTCTCACCAATCCTCATCCAATACTTGCACTCTTCTTTGCAGTGTTCATAGGCTTGTCACAAGGGGATGTCAAGCCTAGGGCTTGATACCAAAAAATTTCATTTGATTATATCATTTTGAAACCATTTGTGTCTTCCAATGAACACCCAAACCTAACATTTCCCAAAGATTTGGCTAAAACCTATGGTGAAATATTAGGCAAATTCTATTTTCAATCAAGGCCTAGGGTTTATACACCAATTCTAATCAATTTCAACAAGATCAATGGATCTCACTTCCTAGATAACCAAATGAGTTCAAATTAGTTGCAAAGGAAAGTTAATTCATCTTTCTAAACCCACATAAAACAAGTTTTCCAAGTTTAATCCAATTCAATTGCAAATGAATGTGAAAGTAACATATACGCATGAGTTTTCTTGCACAAAAGGACCTTCTCAAAGTTTCTATTTCTTCATGAAAAAAATTCTAATACATTTATTCTAACCAATAGGGTCTTAAATACCCCCAAATCAACCAACTATAACTCAAAATTGTATTAAAAATGTTTTTTAGAAGTCAAAAGAAATGCTTACCATGAGACAAAAAGAAGTTATTGTCTCCAACCAAGAGGACTCCTTTGAAACTTTTTCGGGCTTAAGCATAAATAAAAGGGTGTCTTGTTACAAGATAATAGATTGGCCATAGAAGAACAGGAAAAAACCACAGTTGAAACAGTTACAAAGGCCTATAAACAAGAATCACAGAGATGACTAGATGCAATGAATATGCAATTGACAAGAAATGTGGGAAATGATTCAACATTTAGGAAACAAACATAAAACAAATGATTTCATGATGTGACACCTAAAACCACTGAATTAAAAATGAAAAAACAAAATTTCTATAGGTTATGCTACCCATTAAGAATCGAATTTTAAAAATAGGTATCAAATGATGGCAATTTCCATACTTTATCAATATCCTCAAGGTATCTTTATGACAAGAGACATAATGAATGTAATGCATGCAAAATCAAAGACTAGTCTCAAAGTGTAGAATAGAGGCATGTACCTACAACCACAAAAATATATTTATCATATCATTTAAATGATTAAATTTAATCAAACCAAAAACATCCAAACAAATTATATATCTCAATTTGTCACACGGTTCACCATTTGGATCCTATTAATTCTCATTTTAACTATTGTCTCTTATGTTCAAACTCAATATCTTGGATTTGTTATGGTTTAAAATATAATGATGTTCATCACTGTCTATTATGTTTGTTTGTACTATTATCTTTATTACAATCTTCTAAGTATGCACCTTCACACATGAAAAAGTGGAAAAGTTTGTGTTGTATAGGGGCTTTCCTAAGTCAAACCCTGTATTGGTATTCCTACCTTCACAAAATAAAAGACTAATGATAAAAATTATTGCATTCTCCCTCAGGGGAAAAGGAAAATGAAAAAAAAAAACCTAAAATAATAATCTCATAAATAAAACCCTTTCCTAAACCTCATGCCAGGCAATGTTGATTTTCTCTCTCAAAGTCTTGCAAAATGTTAGTGCAACCTAATGATAATAAGAACCATACATAGATACTTGATACTAGGTTGTTCCATGAAATCTTAGGAAATGATAAAGTGGGATTCCTGGAAGGTACTGCAAATCGGAAAGGGAGTTTCTTTTGTTCGAGAATAACACATTTTCTCAAAAAAATTGTGAATTTATATTCAAATTGGAACACTAGGTTGTGGTACTAGTCTCCATGCCTTTCTTGTAATTTAAAGGTCAAAACTTGGACCAATTTGGCATACAACTAGGGTGCTAGTCTCTAGTACAATTTAACAATTTCAAAAACTAGGCGCTTCGAAATTTCTTTGAGTTTTACAATCTAGTCCCAACATGTGCATTTTATATTATAAGTCACAAGAACTAAAATCAATGTTAAGCACCACATTAAACTATGAGGGCTATGTACAAGGAAATTTAGAATTTATACCAAAATTACTATCTATCGATACTAGTGTCTTGGCCTTTTTGACAATTAAAAGGTCCAAATTTAGAGCACACTAGAACCTTTCGTTGGGTCTCTTGCATCTATTCAATTTAATAGTTTAGAGGAAATTTTTCTTTATGTTTACATCAACTTTGACAATCTAGTTCCAATCTATGCAAGTCACAAGAAACTAATACTTGATATCAAAGTGTTACATGTCTAATAACACAATAAAAATTCTTCGCTTGGATTCTCTTTAAGTATGAGGATTGAAGACAAAGAGATTCCTTGAAATGTTACAAATGGTGTGAGTTGCTCGTATTTGCAACTCATGGAATTTTACAAACAATTTTGAACTAAAAGTAAGATTGTGAGCACAATAGCTTAAGGTGCTAGTGTCTAGCCTTTTTTGGCAAATCAAAAGTTTAAATGAAAGGAAACTAGCGATAGGGCATAAGAATTAAGCGTAAATTGGTAGTTTTAAGTATCAAGCAATGCAAAATGTTATAATGTTGTCTAATCTAGTCCCCATATATGTTTTAGATAATTAATCATAAGAAGTAAAATTGGTGTTGATTACCCTGAGCAAAATGAATGCATAACACCGTGGCAATTGTGAGAGATGCACAATTTATGAATCTACATCTTCACACTCTTTAGTGGAGTATTAATATACACATATAACTGCAATAATGTGTAGACAATCCAAAGTCAAATAACTTAAAATATATGGAATGTAAAGTAGAAACATATAATAGTAAAATATATAAAGCAAACACAAAGAAGATGTGAATTCAAAAAACACAGAAAATATGCAAGAGAAATAAGACATGGAGAGAGAAAACAAGGCACACAAGCCACATAGGGAAGTTAGCGAGAAATGAAAACACAATGTAATAGTTGTCTAAACACCATCCTATTTCAATATGATAGGTGTAGAAGTTATATTTCATCTGCAATATAACCATCCAAAGTCTTAAAAGGTTAGTTTATATGCATTATAAACATTGTATAAGTGGAATGATTGCTAGCATAAAGTGTGGATAATAACTTGTAACATACTAGAAGAATGCCAATTATCAAAATCACCCAAATCTAAAATGACAACAATATACCTTCTATAAATCATGACAAAAAAAATTGTGTGGGCCTATCAAGAATTGAAATGCTAGGATTGAATCTCAAGAACTCTATAAAAAAGTTTAGTAGTACATCCAACAATACCAAATTGCATTCCTCTCAAAGCACTTCAAACGAAACTCCTACCACATTAAATGCACCATCAAGGATGACAAAAAAAAGATCATCATATAAATCAATCAAATTCTAGACAATGTTAGCATGTTAATATTATGTTGAAGATAGTACAGTAGGTACAAAACATCTTTAAACTCTTCACATACTACATTTCCCACCCAAGTATGCCTTGAAAATATTATGTCATAATCAAGCAACTAATGATAAATAGAAATTATTGATGATCAAGATGCATTTCACCTTATGTAATTCACACATCTTGGAACATGTCATGTACAATCCATTTGGAAAGGCATGAACAACTCAAAGCTCTAATCTGCTATTTAAAAGTTTCATGGCCAACATAGACATTCTTGATGGTAATAAAAAAAAAGTAAAAAATAGAATAACATGCTTAATATAAGCACTTAAATGATATGTCGACTATACGAATGGTATGACGAGTAGACAAAACTAACAACGTGCGATAAGCCTCCTGAGTTTGCCCACCAAGACTCAAACACAATAATCCAACAACCACTCCAAAAGTGTCAACTTGCAATATCAAAAACCTTCTTATGTGCAACCAAAATCCAAAAATTCATTTTGCTACTAACTACCTAAAACTAAGCACTTGACCCAAATATAAATCTGTGAAAAATAACTAAAAATTAAAACTATAAATATGCTCTTCAGAAGTCAAAGGAAATGCTTACCATAACACAAATGGAAGTTGTCGCTTCAACCAATAGGACTCCTTTAAAAATCTTGGTGCCTATGACATAGATAACAAGACAACCTCTTGCAAGATAATAGAAAACCAAATTAAAAATTATCACCAACCACCACTGAAATAGTTACAAAGGCATGAAAAGGATAAATGCACTTGATGCAAGGATAAATCTATGCAGTGAAAATATATTTGGAAAGTAATTTTGTCAATGATTTAGCCTTTAGACAAGAAACATAAGTGTACGAATCCATGATTTTAATATCAAAAATCTTTTAAGAAACAACAATTAAAAATAATATTTCTATAGGTTGTGTTTCCAATAAAACCAAACTTTAAAAATCAAGTAGAAAATAGAGGTAATTGTCATCTTGTAGCAATATTTTTAAGATGTAACTATGACAAGCGATGTACTGAGTATAATGGATGCAAAATCAAAGGTAAGCCTTGTTGGGTAGAATATTGTCCCAAAATTGTAATCAAAACAAATAAAGATATCATAACATTCAAACAATTAATTTTTATGAAACCAAAAACATCGATTGCAAAATGTATCTCACAATTTGTCACACAATCACTAGTACATTTGGGGGTCATTTTTGACATTAAGTTTCGACGACAAGCCAATTCAGCATGTCAAATTTATTTTTTTAAAATTTTGATCCTGATAGCGTCAAAATTTCGATGACAGTTAAGTTTGGCGTCAAATTTTTTACATTATCAAGGATATAAACAAAAAAAAGAAAAGTGAAACTTCATTTATTCATGCAAAAAAGTGTGGGTGGGAGGCTTCAGGCATGACCAATTAAGAGTTTTTCAGCACCATCAAGGTAAGGTTGATGGATTAATTTTCATTCTTCACGTCCTCTTCTATGTGGAACTTCCTTAATTTCAAGGCCGTAAGGGTTCAAGGTAATTTTCATTTTCGTTCACGTCCTCTTTTGTTTGCAATTTCCTTGATTTCAAGGTCATGCGGGTTCAAGGTAATTTTTGTTCGCAACTTGTTTAATCATTCAAATCGCCCTCTAAAACATCATTCACACACCAAGCACAAAGTGTAGAAAGCAGTTCGGGCAACAAATTAGGAAATGGGAAAATATTTTTATAAAGGACATAGAATACCTCATTTGAATTACATTCACATTCTTACCTTCTTTTGTCATAGCAATAGAGATGGTATGATAACCCCCTTAGAAGATCTCGCCCAATTTCTTGATTGGATTCTGTAAAGACCTAGTCGTCTAAGATTTTTAAGTTAAGAAGGATTGTGAAATTGTGGAGTGCAAAAACTCAATATGAAAAGCATGTTGACTAAACCAAAGAAGTGCCCTTCACTATGATAATAAAATGGGTCTATGCCTTCATGGTATAAAACAAAGTCATATTCTATGCACAAGACTCTCTCCACTAAAAAATTCAATTTCTTTTTAAAAATGTACCTAAATATTTTACTTTCTAAATTTTCATTTGAAAGTAAAGTTAGTTAAAATGAGGTGATAAAATTGCATATGCAGATGTATGTATGTATATATATTTGTATGTATGTATGTATATGTATGTATGTATGTATATATGTATGTATGTATATGTTATGGTGGGATGAAGACCAGATCATTGAGAGTAAGGAAAAAGAAAAAAATTCACAAGTTTCAATGTAATGAAATGACCTTTAATGCCTCCAACACCTTAATGATTGTCCAAGACCTATACTATGATGCAAGGTGGTTTGAATGGTCTTAAAATATCAACTATAAGGTTATTGAACAGGTTCTTCCTTCCACAAATTTATTGTGGTCATAAACTAGAATATGCACAAGATTGGCCTAGTAGCTCTGCCAATTAGGAAAATGGTTCTATTTTGTTTCCTTTTAATTGATAGTTAAAACTCATTTGTTTCATTATAATGTACCCATTGAAAACTATCTGCTAGAGATGTATGGAGTCATTGGGTTGAATTGTACAGGGATATACCTTAGTTTGATATAGTTAGGTAGCCTTCAAGATAGTTAGGTAGCATGGATTGTAGTTCTGCACATTGGAGGCATATTTGTAGAGTGAGTAGTTAGGTGTAGCCTTGGATATAGCGAAGTATGCCTCCAATGTCCAGACACCTTGGACATAGTTAAGTAGCCTTGGAGATAGTTAGGTAGCATGGATTGTCACAATGCGGTATGCACTTTCTCCGGCCTTACCTCGTGGATGTAATAGTTCAAAATCTTTCTACCAAATTGAATGAAGTCTAGAATCAATGCTAATGCTATATTGTTCAAAATCAATGCCAATATTTATATTGTATAATTCATTTGATTTGTTTAGATGTCATTTGTATTGAAGAGATAGTAATATTTAATTATTTTATTATTATCAATTATATACAAGATACTACTAATGCTTGTATGTTTATATTTGTTATAGTTTTATAGCTTGAATATTTGCTTGTGAAGAAAGTCAACGCTTAACAATATGAACCTAGAACAAAATAAGGCAACAATTGCTAGATTGTGTTCTCAATTCAAAAGAAACGGTGATGGAAAATGTTATTGTCCTTGCAAAAAATGCAAGGGTTTAAAGAATCAAAGAATTCTAATCACATCATCTCAAAGGCATTGTAGACAACATGATCACATTGAAGGGGGAAAGGATTTTCATCCTTTAGGGAATGTGGATTTCAAACTAGTGGAACATAGAGGTGTGAAAATCGAACAAGAAGGTAATACTCCCATGGAAGAAGATGATCCTGAGGCAAAAAAAACAATTGAAGATGTTGGTATTGGTGCAACTAATAATGTGCCAAAGAATAGGATTGAAGAATATTTTACTGGCACAACTAATGAAGATGATGAAGACGATGATAGTCGTGCATCTAATGGTGATGATGAAGAGAACCTTGCTATACCTATAATTGAAAAGGCATACGAGCCCTTGTACCAAGGCTCCCAAACAATACTTCTCTCCACTATATTGTTGCTAGTAAACTTCAAGGTTATGAATGGTATATCCAATGTAGCAAACTCACGTATGCTAAGGTATAGTGTCATTTTTTTCATCTTCTATGTTAGCTTACCATTAATGTTCTTTATATTAATATCAATATTTTTCCATAGGTTGATAGGTGAATGTTTGTTACCAACATCAAACATTCTACCTCGCTCTTACCGAGAATTATCGACCATTATGAAAGATATTGGAATGGAGTATCAAAAATTACATGCATGTCCTAATGATCATAGTATATATCATTAACAACATGAATTTGCAACAAAATGCCTTGATTTTCATATTAGTAGATATCGATCAGATCAAATAACGAAAAGGTGCCTCACAAGGTTCTTCGATACATTCCCATTATTCCACATCTGCAATGATTATTCAGGTGTACTAGCTTGTCACAATTTATGGATTACCATGCACATAATAGAAGTAAAGATGGCATTATGTGAATGCCTTCAAACGGTTCTACATAGAAGATAGGTGGCTAGTATTTAAACAAGAACCTCGTAATTGTTCATGTTATGTTCTATGCATAATTTGTAGCATAAGTATCATGTAATTTGTAACTAACTTAAGACATGATTTACATATGTAGGAAACTATACCCCTTTTACAAGGATCATACAAAATGACATGGATTAGGAGGTATAATTTTATTACATGCTTGCTTTTTCTTTACCTTTGACATTAACTTTAGGCAAACTTCATCAATATTAGCCTCATTTTATATCTTAATATTTCACCCCCTCAACTATATCTCTCATTTGATGGGCTCCAGGTACCACCAAATAGGTATATGTCAAATTTGTCTTACTCAAGTGAGGGAAATGCAAGAATAGGAGGACAATGAGACATGTAGTAGGTATATGAAAGAGAGACAAAGTAGAGGACAAAAGATTAGAAGAAAATTCAATAAATGCATGCAATTTTTCCTTGCTCAAGGAGGGTCATGTTCTTATGATGATGAGACAAAGGGCGACATCAAGGTTCCTTTGAAGTACACACATCTTGAGAAAGAATGGGTACCCAAGGAGTTACCTCCAATTAACATTGGTTTTTGTGTTAATGAGAGGATATATCCCATAGCTCCATCATCATTACATGGTTTGGGCCTATTTCCATGGATGGCATAAAGGTCAGTTATAACAAGGTTGTTGAATTGATGGAGTATGTAGGACCTTGTTACAATTATAAAAACTAGATGCAGATAGTTCAGTTTTAAAAAGTGTGCATAGGTATGCACTATCAACAAATTCTCTAAAATGGAAAGAAAATGATCAAAGTAAAAGACTTGTGTACATTGTTGGAAGGCCAAAAGAAACAAGGAACATTGCAGGTTTTATAAATAGTATGCATCCTAGATCAACTAATAAGAAACTCAATTGCATTTTCAAGGCATGTGAGGGAAATCATGTTTTTGTATGTGCGATAAAATCAATAAGTTTAGGGGAAGAGTTGCTAATAGATTACAATTTGAATCACATAGATATAAAGAAAGTTACTATCATGGGACTTGTAATTACTATATATGTAAAATTTAGACTAATTACTTCCAATTAGAAATCTAATATACAATATACCATTTTAATAATAAGTTTTTTTTGCCAAGTGAACTATTCTTTTGATTATGCTAATGTTTTTATATATATTCTTTTTCATAGGGCGATATGGCCGAGCCATCAAATGACAGAGGCAGGGATGTTGCTCCCACCCCTTCTCCAACGCAGGTAAACCTTTTGTATAAAAATTAATGCAATTGTAATTTTACAAAATGTCATATTATGTTAACTTTGTGAAGGTTTTGGACTTGTTTTGATTGTTTTATTGATATGTTTTGTCACAATTTGATTCATAGGGAAAGGGAAAGGAATAAATTGCACAATAACAATTACTTGCTGATATGGCAACAACTGTATTATGCAATTGTGACATCGCATATGGAAGTGACCCTGTTAGCCTGTGTAAAAATACCCTAAAGAACGTCAATCTAAAAATTCTTGGGCTTGTGATGGATCCACATCTAACAGAAGAAAAAGAGGCCACAAGTAATGAATTATGCCATAGAGCACGTTGTCTGGAAGTAAGCAACAATGAGTCTTTTGCTAGGACAATAGTTCAATAAAGCTTTATGTTTTATACTAATTTATGGATCATGAACCACAATATGTATGTTTTGTTATAGGATTTTTTGAGAGTGCGTCGAGATCTTCCACCTGACGAGGGTACTAGTGTACGTCCTACAAGTATGTGATTTCAATTCTCAATCATCAGAAGGGACATTATTTTCTTTATGATTATTATTGATATTTTTATATTACTGTTGTTAGGTTCACTCGTCTCCTTTACTTAACCACTTGTATTCATTCTTCGATACTTAAGATTGATACAATCTATTATCCATACTTTATAATTGATACTCATTCCTAATATGTTATCTTAGCTATATGTGAAAAACTCGTATATCTTTTCTAATTATAATTGGTGAACCTTTATGATGATAAGTCTTAAACGTATATCCTCTTGACCAATTCCATGTCCATGAGCTTGTGATGATATGATTCTGATATCTATGTTGTACATAACAGTCGATCTGAAACATTCTATCATTGCATCTGATATAATTATGTTGTCATTGTCATAAAATATGCCTCTGAAACTTTCTACATATGCCTCTAATATCTATGTTGCTCCTCATTGATAATGCCCTTGATGTAATGTCTCCTTTTATTAAAACATGGGAAATAGATACAAATAACTTACAAAACTCAATTGCAAGTGACTTCTTTCCTTAAAGACTCAAATAACACTTAAAACTCATAATGATTGATGTAAGAAAAATAGTCTACGGTACCACTTTTATATGATTGTTCTTATTTTATACAATTGATATGATACATTACAATAATGCCAATACTATCTATGTAAGATGATTTTGGTCTATATATTTGTAGTTAGTCCAATGCAACAATGTTAAGATTATCTCTATTGTTTCTGATATGAGTGATAACAATTATGAAAGGATGATCTTTAATTTGAACTGTGCAACTAATGAGATTGGTAGCTGTCTCTGATATGACAATGTAAGCAAGCTACAATCTATTCCTACTCTCACTATAATTATTATCACTCATAGTGATGCATTTGCTATTCTTCATCTGTTGATGAAAACTTGCAAGTGTTCTCATTGATGCTATTGTTGTGTTTGATTTTGATCCTCAAACATATGCAATTATCTTTGAAATATTGCTTAGTCTGATATGATGATTTGTTGCTCCTGATATATCGCTATAGGACTGGTTCCACTTATAGTGGTAGAATGCTTACCCTTGACTTGAAAATATTTATTTGCAATGACTCATGGGTGGAGAGTTTCTCCCGATAGCAATGTCATTGTTATTTATTATTTATTATTTGACTCTATTAGAGGAAACTAGGGGACATGACAAATACATTGTATATATGCAAATTATGATTTATTGTTAATTAACAATTGCTTTTCTAGTATAAATGGACAACATGTTGCTTTCTCTATAAGTTGTATGTAGACATGGAGCTACTCTCATAAGAGATTATGTATCACACTTGTCCACCAAGGAGGAGAAAGTATTTGATTATAAATATTAAGGTATATTAACCTTCTAAGATTATTGGCTTCAAGTTTCTTATACTATCTTTGTTATTGTCAATATCTTATGAGACTCTCTACAAGTACGAGCTATGAATCTATACAAGTCAAATGAAGGTGAATGAATGTAGATCGTAGGATGAAAGATGACTCTAAGATTGGAGGGGTATGAGAGCATTAGGCAACACAGACCATAGAGTCTATTTAGTTGATACCAAGAGTTTCTTCTAGGTTTTAATTTATTATCATTCTTATTTTGCCAAAAATAAAAAAGAAACCCCAAGATCCCTATTCTCTCTAAGCTCCTTAAAGTCTATTATAGAAAAATTCATGTCTATATTGAGAGAAAAAGGTCAAGAATTCTACAGGTTGTGAAGACAACAACATGCCTTTGTTCGTATGCAAAAAAGTGTGTATCATTACTTTATTGTAATTATTGTCATAACCAGTGGCAATGATATATAATGATGTTTATTTTTTGTTTGCCACAATGATCATGTTTTAGGTCATGGAAACATTTGATTATTTTTCATGGATGACCCTAAGAAGTAACTTGTTACTATCATTTTTAAAAGCACTCTCATATTCAAATCCCTCCTTGATATGCTTTGACATAAATGGACTTATGTTGTCATAGTTCTCTAATTCAATCTTGTAATATATTGCTAGCATGTGCATTATTCACATATATTGATGATTGACATGCTACATTGAAAATGTATTAAAAACTCGCCACTATTGGATGTATAAGAAAGTCTAACTAATCAATGGTTCTTTGGAATGATTACTATTCTCCTTTAATAGTTCGAGATGGAGTGCAATTTTGGGTTGCAACTCTTCGTAAATGGAAAAACCAATGTGCTTAAACTAAAGATGCAAGCCATGCTTAACAAATGATGTTTAATATATCCTCTTGCACAGAAATTATATGAATATCAATTATTTTACAGAATTATGCTTGTTGCTGCATAAGTTTTCCATATATCAAGTGTTAATTTTCCTTTGAATTAATTTATCATATAAGTTGATTGCCCTTTGGCACCATGAGCACTATGTAGAGATGACCAAAAGTGGAAGAAACAATATCCAAGCTAGGACACCTTGTGCTCCCAATCGATCCTAAGTAGCCAGAGACTCCAACAAACAAAAGGCAAAACTCCTTCATGCACGAACATTCATTTATCAACAAAAAAAATCACACTCAGAACTGTTCATCCTTTGTTAATCCATATGTTTGCTACCAAACTAATTAGTCAATATTTATTGGATCACTGTTCAGGATATTACTAATTGTAATTGTTAGTGTAAATAATTAATTATTATTTACACTTTAATTAAGTTTACTTAGGTTAAATATGTTATTTTATTATTTATTAGTTAGACACCTAAGAGTATGCGTACTCATGAGTTGTCTTTTTGACAACACGGGAGTTAGCAACTCTATTTTAGCACATGGTATCTACAACATTGGAGTTTGCATAATCAACTGAGTTGTCATGTAGACAACACAATTTTTCACACTCTAATTAAGTACATGGTGTCTACAACATAATTTTACGTGACACACCTATGTAAACTTATCCTCTCATTATCACACTAAAGCACATGGTGTCTACAACATAATTTTACGTGACACACCTATGTAAGCTTATCCTCTCATCATTGCACTAACTCGTATGCTCAATGGAGGATAATCCACTCTTGGTGGACATGTGCTTAGTTGTGATGCTTATCATTTTGATAACTCCTAGTTCTTCTAGAGGCCTTTATATACAAGCACTTCTAGTGTACTTGTATATTATTCATTCTCATATTGTTATTATGATCATACATCATTTGGTCCATATTGTGCTTTGTTATTGAGCTTCTTAATCTTGGCGTCATTTTTCCCTAAGACAAATTCTTACATGGTATCACAGCCATAGGAGCATCATTTCATAGCCATTGGAGATCATTTTTTGCTTCACCTCTCGAAGGACCTCGATTCAAATTTGGAGTATCCGCGGCTATTGGGAGTGTCTAGAGCCAAAGTGGACCTCACCATTACGTCTGGAGTATCGATTCAATAAATTTTGACTATAAATTTGCCTACCCTAGGCCATAGTCAAAATTGAGGCAAACTTGTTTTGCAAATCGGCACTTGGAGGCTCGATTTGAGGAATTTGGTATGATCCTTAAGATCTATGAATTTATTTTTCTGATCTGCATATTTTATCATCTTGCTTCTCTACAATTTTTGAATCTGAATATTCTGTATTTTCAAATCTACAATTATTATTTTTCCAAAAACATTTTATAGAGAAGCATTTTTTTGCAGGATGTTGAGTGATCAAAACCCGACGCTCACAGAATATTCAAAGGTATATTCCATTTACAACAATCTAGCCAATCCACAAATCCAGCAGTCACATACCACAACTAGCATCTTCCATCACACCGGTGGTACATAAAACCTGGCGGCCTCAATTTTGAAGTACCTACCGACGCTTGCAAGTTTTATTCACTCCAAACAGCACAGTCAGGTGCATATGGGATTAATCCCACACCACCTGTCAGACTTTCTAGACCACCGACCACCATCAAATGACTACCGACCAACTTCTAATCATCGCCAGCCTTGCTACTGTCAGTAACTTCACAGCTCCCACCGATGCCAACTCTCTGATAACTCTACACGTCGGCAACACGATGGCAAACATGTCAGCTACCCATCAAATCCACCAAGTCAGTGCCATACCCGCCAAGTGACACGACCAAGTCAACAAATATGTACTGCCAGCTCAGCAGCAACGTCGTTGTTCACACACGTCAGTGCCCATGTGTGCCACATCAGTGCCACGAGTTCGCCAAGTTAGTGCCCATGTTAGCAAACACATGGCACTACCACTTCAACAACCGTACACACAGTCAGCACTTATGTCACTCGTCCATACTACCACATCACCCGAGGAGCCATTTTTTCGTTGACGTCACCTTTTCACGGTATTAAATTTGATGGTCGTCTGACCATCACCAGCAGGCCTTATTGCACTACCGTAACAATCGTTTGGACATCAATTTTAATATAGTGTTTTGCTGAGAAGAGCCCTCACCATATGCAGTTTTGATTTGACAATCCAACTTTGTGAGGCCATATCTCAATCATTCAAACTCGAAATCACATGCATTTTTTTTTTGGCTAGAATTTCCTAAATTTTTTAGTGGTGCTATTATTTTTTGGTTTTGGTGCACAGATTTGTCAAAAAAAAAAAAATTTGCGATTCTCCCTGTCCAATCCTACATTTTGCAACTTGAATTGCTCCATACGAGCTCATCTGGACACATTTTCAGGTTCTATTTTTTTTAAAGTGAATAATCTTTCATCTACTTTCCAGATCTGCAATCAGATTATAGGCTTGTGTGGACAGAAATACCACTTTCAAACAAATCATTTTTTGCATTGTATTGCTTTGATCAAACTTTAGAATTGTTATATATCTGAGCTACATTTCTTAGTTCCAGATTTGAACTCCAACAGGAGGTTGTAAACAAAAAAATCAGAAGACCACTTAGGCCTAAATTGGCAAGTGCGTATTGTAAAAGAACTAAGAATGAAGTACCATAATCATTCATTTTTTATTTTTTTTGGATGTGGGGGGGCGGGTTTCTTCATTGAGTGAAAAGGGGGGGTGTCTCTTAGTGTTGTGTTCCTCTTTTCTTGTTGTTATCTTTCTTTTCTTGCATCACGGGAAACCTTAAGATTCCAAAATCAACACCACATAACTATCCCACATGGTCAGTTAAAAAATGGTGTGAATTGATGAATAAAGAAGTTTCTCAATATGTAGATGGTTCTTTTCCTAAACCAACAGGTGATCAAGTATCTCAAAGTGATATCAATGCTTGGGAAATAGCAGATAGGAAAGCACTAAGTGTTCTTAGGTTAGGGGTTGAAGACAAGATCCTCTATCAGATCATGAAGTATAATACATCCAAGGAAACTTGGGATGCTCTTACAAACCTATATGGGAAAGTGACTGAGGAGGATGTCTACAAGATTGAAGATGAGCTTGTCTCCCTAGATCCTAAGAGCTTTGATTCTATTCAGGATTTTATCATTAAGGTGAATGAGTTGAGAACAAAACTTAATGATTGTGGTGGTCCCATTTAAGGATGAAAGATTGATTTATCTATTTCACAATAAACTGTCATCCAAGTACTCCACATTTGTCTCTTCTTTCAACACCACAAAGGCTACTCTAGGGTCTTCTTATCAGAAACTCACTTTTGATGATTATGCTTAGTTGTTAGAAGATGAACAAGCTAAGTTGATAACAATGGGATTCTCAAGTCTTCAAAGTCTAAGGCATTGGTGGCTAATAATGAGGGTTCTAAGAATTCAACTGGTGAAAGTTCAAACAAAGGAAAGGGCAAAAAGAAGAAGTGGAAAGACAACAAACAAGGGGATACAGAAAAGTCAACACCAACATCAAATCAACAAGGCAAGTCTTCTCCTAATACCAACAAAAAGGGGGACACTAATCAGGAAAAGAAGAAGTGTGCCTATTGTAAAAAGATGGGTCATGATAAACATCAGTGTTATCACAAGCAAATTCATGAATTAAAGAATATTATCAAGAAACACAATGTTCCATTGCCTAATGCTTATAAGGAGAAAAGATCTTCATCTTCTGATTCTAAGGGCAAAGGGAAAGCTTTACTCACAAACATTGTTAGTTGGGGAGAATGGATTATTGACCCAGGTGCCACACATCACATGGGTGCTTCAAAGAGAGATTTTTTTTCAATGACGCATTCAGAGGTACCTCACATCTTTATAGGAGATGATACTAAAGTGGAAGTTGAAGGAAAAGGTGAAGTTGAGATGGACAATGGAGCGTTCAAGGATGTTCTCTATGTTCCTAATCTTACCTCCTACTTTATTTCAGTCTACCAAATTACTCACTATGGAGGTGGAAATAAGGTTGAATTTCTTCCAAATTCAATGGGAGTGAAAAGCATCAAAGATGACTCTATGGTTGCAATAGGTGAAGTCAATCATGATTCAAGGATTTACACTTTCTCTTCCTTTATGCCTAAATCTAATGCACGGGCCTTGTTAATGCATTTAAATACAGAAAGCAAATTGTGGTATGAGAGATTTGGACATCTCAACTACACGTATCTTCAACAACTTAGCAGCAGGAACATGGTTCATGGTCTACCTCAAGTCCAATTTTCAAATGGTGTTTGTTCAAGTTGCACACTTGGGAAGCATCCAGAAAAAAATGTTTGACAAGGGGAAGTCTTGGAGAGTACAACGTGTTCTTGAACTAGTTCATAGTGATGTGGTGGGCCATTTCAAGTGTCATCATTTGGCAAGTCTCGCTATGCACTCACCTTCATTGATGACTACTCTAACTATACTTGGGTATTCTTCATAGCTCATAAGAGTGAAGTGCTTGACAGATTTCTCAGCTTCAAGGCTCAAGTGGAAAAGCAGTCAAAGAAAGCCATCAAAATCCTTTGAACAGATAATGGAAGGGAGTATGTGAACTCAAGAATTATAGACTTTTGTACTCAAGAGGGAATTGACCTTCAGCATTTAGTACCATACACGCCACAGTAGAATGGTGTTACTGAAAGGAAGAACAGAACCCTCAAGGAGACGACTACTTGCATGATATTATATAAGTCTCTTGATCAAGTCTTTTGGGCTAAAGCAATGAATTGTGCTAACTACATCTAGAATAGGAGTCCTTATGAAGCTTTGGATGGCATAACTCCTTTTGAAGGTTGGACTGGCAGGAAACCTTCAGCAAAGTACTTTAGAGTCTTTGTTTGTCCAACATGGGCACAAATACATCCACAGAAATGCAAGGCATTGGAACCTCAAAGTAAACCTTGCATCTTTATTGGATATGCGAACTCTCTTAAAGCCTACAAATTGATGAATCCAAAGACACATGACATTTTCTATGAGAGGAGTGTACACATTGAAGAAAGTTGTCCAAGTTTTACTTCTTCAACTCATCCTTCTTCGTCCTTCATTGAAGAGAGTGACAGTGATGATGGTGACTTGGAAGATGTATGTCCACGACCCAAACAGAGGCATCAGCTAGATGAGGTTGAGGATATCCCTTCTACATCTTCTTCCACTAGACCTAGATGGGCTCAGTAGACATTGGATGCAGCAAGACCGTTGGCAGGGAATCCTTCAGATACTAGGAGGACAAGATCACAAGAACTCACTCCCTCATGCTTATATTGCAGTTGCTCATCATTCAAAGAAGCTTTAGGTATTCCAGAATGGGATAAAGCAATGGAGGAAGAATATAATTTCTCTTATGAGAAATGATACATGGGACTTAGTCTCTCTTCCTAAGGGAAGAAAATTGGTTTGGTGTAAGTGGATCTATCAGACCAAGTTTGCAACGGATGGAAGTGTTGATAAGCATAAGGCTACTTGTTGCAAAAGGTTTCTCTCAAGTACCTAACGTTGGCTACACTAAGACCTTTGCACCAGTCGCAAAAATGAACTCCATTTGTTTGACACTAGCCATAGCTGCAACTTAGAGATGGGTTGTTCATCAGATGGATGGGAAGAGCACATTCTTAAATGGTGATCTTCATGAGGAGATTTATATGGAGCAGCCATAGGGGTTCATTCAAGATTCTACCTTGGTTTGCAAATTGAAAAAGTCTATCTATGGACTAAAACAAGCTCTTAGAGCTTGGTATGCCAAGATGGATTCTTTCCTTCTCTCAACAGGGTTCGCCAGATGTCATTCTGATCCAAATGTCTACATTCTTCAAAGGGATGATTCTCATTTGCTACTTGTGCTTTATGTTGATGACTTGATCATTACAAGGAGTACAACATCCATCATTGATAGTGTCAATGCTACTTTGCAAGACAGGTTTTCGATGACAGACTTGGGTCTACTTCATTATTTCCTTGGTATTGAGATACATCATTCTTCATCAGGGATCACATTAACACAACCCAAGCATGCTCTTGATCTTCTAGCTCAGTTTCACATGAGTGACTGCAAGGTTGCATCTACTCCATTTCTTTTAGGTGTTAAGTTAGAAGCAAAGTTTCCTCTCCACTTGTTGATGCTACTTTGTATAGATACTTAAAAGTCTCATCTACTTGACACATACACATCCTGAAATATTATTTGCAGTTGGCATGGTTTCTCACTTCATGCAAGAGCCACATGAACTTCATTGGAAGGCAGCCAAATGCATTCTTCACTACATCTGGGGTACACATATATATGGGATATGCTATGCAGCTAGTACTAGACTACAGTTAGTGGGTTATACAGACTCAGACTATGCAAGAGATATTGATTCTCACAAGCGCACTTCAGGCTATATGTTTCATCTTGGTTCTGATCCCAATTGTTGGCAAAGTAAAAAGCAAAACACTATTGCTCTTTCATCGACTAAGGCTGAGTATCGAGGAGTTGTGACTGGGGCAACAAGAGCTATTTGGTGGCAGAACATTCTGAAGGAGTTTGGTTTTGATCTACCTAGGTCCACAGTCATCCATTGTGATAATCAAAGTGCTATTGAAATCTCAGAACATCCAGTGCAACATCAGTGCACCAAACGTATTGAGGTTCATATGCACTACATCAAAGAGCTAATTCATGAGCAGGTCATTGCATTGCAATATTATCCTACAAAGCAACAGATTGTCAATATCTTCACCAAGCCCTTCACAAAGGTCAAGTATCTTCATTTTGTGTGATCTCATGGGTGTGCAAAATTTTTCACCAAGGGGGATCACATGACTCTTCTCTTTTATTGTACTTATCTCTCTTTTTGGGGGAGGGTTTTTCCCATGAGGTTTTCCCTCTTTCTCCATTTTCAGAGAGATTTCATTGCATTGCATTGTATGTACAATATTGCACTTGTACTTGGGTACCTAACATGGCCTAGTAGTTGGGACCCCTTATGCATTTTTATCATAGCTTTTGTGAGCTCAAGTGCATTACCCTAAGTTGCACTTAAGGGGGGGTGTTAGTGTAAATAATTAATTATTATTTACGCTTAAGTTTACTTAGGTTAAATGCATTATTTTATTATTTATTAGTTAGATACCTAAGAGTATGTGTACTCATATGAGTTTTCTTGTTGACAACACAAGAGTTAGCAACTCTATTTTAGCACATGGTGTCTACAACACTAGAGTTTGCATAATCAACTGAGTTGTCATGTAGACAACACAGTTGTTCACACTTTAATTAAGCACATAGTGTCTACAACATTATTTTACGTGACACACCTATGTAAGCTTATCCTCTCATCATCGCACTAACTCCTGTGCTCAATGGAGGATAATCCACTCTTAGTGGACATGTGCTTAGTTGTGAGGCTTATCATTTTGATAACTCCTAGTCATTCTAGAGGCCTTTATATAAATGCACTTCTAGTGTACTTGTATATTATTCATTCTCATATTGTTATTATGATCATACATCATTTGGTCCATATTGTGCTTTGTTATTTAGCTTCTTGATCTTGGTGCCATTTTTCCCTAAGACAAATTCTTACAGTAATCCTTGATTGTTCCTTAATTGATCATTTTTATGCAATGATAATATATTCTCTCCTTGCTTAATATAAGCAATCCAAAACAATATTCATTAATGCTTAAGATAATTTTCTTTATCACTTGGAAAATGCAGTCATAAAATTGGCCCTTGAGCACAAAACTATGACTCTAGTTTCTCATTCAAAGATATGGCCTGTCAATGATAGTCAAATCGATTAGTGTCAAAGGGTAAAAAAATTAAACTAAATTCTCACTACCATCGCTATTTCGACGTTTACTATCGTCAATAATATTAGCAACCCATCAAAACATCTCTACAAGTCATCTCTATTTCAATGCATCCTATCATTGAGACTGACAAACCTGTCAAAACATCTCTAGCAGTCTTTGATAGTTCGACGCATCTTGCCATCGATGATGTGGAATACCCGTCCAACCATCTCTCATGGTCGTCGATAGTTTGACGTTCCGAACTAGTTGTCTAACAACACCATGTGACAATGATGGCAATAATTTTTTACAGAGTTTGTCATCAATATATCAACACTCATCTTGTCCATCGAACTTTCGACTACAATTTAGAGACAGTAGTTTTCAACATTTTTGAGTTACAATCTGGATGGACGAGCATAAAAAAATAGGTCCAAATTCACTAGTGAACTAACCATTTCCACCATATTAATTTTCATCTTGATTCCTTTCTCTAACATTGAATGCAATTACTTTTCTATTTACCAATGCTTAAATTTGACATTGTTCATAAGTGTCGAATATGTTTGTGTCTTGCAACACTCTCGATCACAAGTTTTCAATTCTACACCTGGCCAAATAAAAGAGAGGAAAGGGTTGTGTTGTCTTTGAGCTTTCCTAAGTCAAGCCCATGTTAGTGTTCTCACCTACACAATAGAAATAAATAATGATAAAAATCATTCTCTGCTCCCTGGAGAGAAAATTAAAATAAACAACAAAAATGAAATAGTTTATATAAGAAAGGAATTCTGACTAGACCTCATGTCAAGTAATGTTAACTTGCTCTAATAAAGATCTACAAAATATTTGTATAACATTATGATAATAATAATAATAACAAATAATAAATGATGACTGATAGAAGACAGATGCATGATTGATTATACCTCCAAATTTCTTCACTTTATTGATATTGAATTCTTAGAATTTTGAGAGCAGAAGATTCTTTTATGGTATTGTAGATGAGGAATATAGTAGCTTTTATTTGCAGCTAATAGCATTTCACGAGAAACTTGTGAATTTAATGCCAAATTGCAAACTAGACTTGGGTAATAGCATTCTACCCTTTTCCATACTAAGGCCACTCTAGCACACAAAGTTAGAGCACTGATCTCAACTCCAATTTAATAGTTCGAACAACAATACTTATTTAGGGCCAAATTGGGAGCACAATAGCGTCGGGTCCGAAATAGAGAAAGGGTGGTGATGGCTACATTGATACCATATTTCACGGGTTTTAAGGATTTCTAATATTAAATACAAGTTTAAAACTCTTTATGGGTAGATTGTTCCTTTCTAGGTCTTCAATTCCAAGTATTAAATCATAATAGGTATTTCACCCATATCATGCATGGCGTGTTTGACTTCTATGCAATCAGGTTACCTTTTGAGATACAATTTATGCTCGTCTATACGATATCAAAAATACAAGTAGGGTTGTTTTGGACCAACACTCTCAACAATTGACGGGTAATTCAGCAATTAACTTAATAACACAAAGATCCCGAAATTTGTGGAATTCAATTCCCAAAGCAATTTGTGGAATTCAATTCCCAAACCAAAAAACTTAATTCATAAGCCTTAGACATGTCACAAATGGTCTAAATTTACATTTTCCAGCAAGTAGAACCATCATAAGCTCACTCTTCTATCAAACCCTTTGTTGACTTGTGAAAAACATGTGCAATACATGAAGATATTAGGCTAGGGTAGCACCAAAATGAGCTAAACCACACTCCCATGCCCTTGCAAAGTTATTGAACATAAAATAACATCCATGGACCCTCCATTCAACTAATTTATAGAATTTTTAAATGGTGGAATGAGTCTCAAAGAATATTTTGATGATTGAAACCCCCACACCTATGGTTTCAAAACATTTAACTTCCACAAATCTCAATGAAAAATGGCCAAACTAGATGACAATGAAAGAATATTTAGAGGACCATTCATTCAAATAAGTTTTTGATGCAGAGCCTATGATTGATCTTTGGTTTCTTAATGATTCCTTGTCAACCTTGGCACCAATTAGTGGTCTAGCTTGTTTAGTCGTTCCCTAGCTCTTCTAGGACTTGTCTTGGTCATCCTTCTTGAGACCAAACCCTTAGGCAATCCAGTCTCCCTTCCTCAGAGATACAACTTCTCACAAAAAACTTTTCTTAAGAAAAACCTCTTCAATCCTAAGCCTAGCATTTCGAGATCTTTGTGTTATGTATGTTATTGGAAAACTAGGGGCGCCCGACATGTCCTCTTGACACCCATTCTAACAACCTTACCCTTTTGTTGAAGTTTCCAAACACTAGCACCAATTCTTTTTAAAGTAACATATATGCACGGGTTTTTTCAACAAAATGAGCTCAAACTTTGTATTTCGTCACCACAACATTTATGATGCATGTATTCAACTAATAGGTTCTTAAATACCCCTAACTCAACCAACTCCAACAATGTTTTGAATTGGTTAGCCATTGCAAGAAAAGTTGCTCAAATGTTGTCAACTTGCACTTGACAATATTGACAACACATTGTCAAACACATCAAATGACTCTTTCCCTAGGTTGCATGGATATGCGTACCCATACTCCTGGTACACATGCCCACGTAGCCAAATACCAAATAGTACCCCAAGTACTGAGTACTTAGTGGAAAGCATCATAGCTAAAGACCTTGATTAAGATTTCTATTTATTTTTTTGTTTCTTGTTTGCATATAAGATTCTTGTTTCTCATGGTTAATTCAATACATAATCAGTTTGAAACATTGATACAATACCAATTAACAATAATTTTTATCATATATTATTATCACAACCATATAAAAAATCTTAAAACTGAAGATAATACATTACATTTGCAAACTTTATCGTTGTTCTTGTTTTGAAAATCCATTGTCATGACTCATAATTTTACATTTTCTATATATATTAAATTATAATTAAGAAAAAAAGTTAGACATACACAAGTAACCTCATCCCCTATTTTGAAAAATAGTAGTACCCATACACAATCTCATATCCTAAGCACCCAAGTACCCCCATCCTTTATCATTTGCAATATGTCATTGTTATATGATTTATGATCTTCTTGTTCATGTTTAAAGTTTGCCTTCTCTATTATGCATCTAAACATTTATCATATCTTATTATTATTACAAACATATACCAAATCTTAAAACTGAAGACAATTCATTACATTTGCAAACTTTATCATTGTTCCTGTTTTGAAAAACCATTGTCATGACTCATAATTTCAGATTTTCTATATACATTTAATTATAATGAAAAAAGAGTTTGACATAGCCAAGTAACCTAGTCCCCCTATTTTGAAAAAATAGTCATACATGTACCTTAAGTACCCAAATACCATCTAATGAAAATATTGTCATTGATGTCAAAAGATTCATGAACATGAACAAACCTATAAGTATCACTGTCAAAGGAATTGGTAAAGACGTGTTTGAAAATAGTCTTGGATATATACAATATCATATTACATAGAAGAAAGATTGGAGTTTAATAGAAGATGGGAAAAACATTAAGATGGAACAAATCCACAGAGTTATCACATCACATAGCAGCATAATGATATGTATATATACAGCAGCAGTAGTTGGATATCATATAAGAAGTAAGACCATAACATATTAAGGAAAGAAATTGGAGTCAAATATGCACAGCAGCAGCACTTGCAGGCATCCAAGAAGGAAGCAACAACTAATAAGATTGGGAAGATATGCAGTAGATATACAACAATTATATATGAGTTGGTTGAAATGTTCAGCACATACAGCAGCACACAGACTGAATGAAATAAATTTCTTCAGAGATACTGTAAGGAAACTTGGGTAGTGTTGATAATTTAAACATCCACATCTACATTCAGGAGGAATCAATTTGATATCGTGGCCTTAATATGATCTTCTCAAGGAATGACAAAATAGAGCTAGGTGTATTAAAGGATTGAATCTGAAAGATATGGCATCAAAAATAAGGAAGGAACAGTGGCCATGAACATTCACGACAAAACCATATAGAAGGAGAGTATCATGTACAGAGTTTCAGCAAGAAAAGACATTCTCTCTTTGAAAGAAACGCAGCATACAAAGAGTCGAGGGCAAGAAATATAAAACAAATCTAATCAACATAAGTAGTCCAAAGTCCTCCCGATAGTATGCATGATGGTGGCACAAAAACATAATCAAAGCTTAGTAGGAGAATTATCGTGTTTATACCAAAGCAATGAATTTCAGTAACCAATGTTCATATCACGAGAGTTTACATTGAAGACATCGAATATTATTTGTGGTAAGTACCATGGCGACAGAGTAAATAATAATAGACACGGCAATAATCTGGGCATGCAGCGATCAACTAGAAACTTCAGGGCGTATTACTTATCAAGCTTATCGTGGAAAATCAAGCCTTCCTAACTCTAAGCCCATATTCATCTTGCAGTTGCAATTAAATGAAGGCAGCAGAATAAAAAGCGTTGGGCATTTCTACAGAAAATATGATCTGAAAAGAACAAGCAATAAATGTATTGATATTACCGTGATTCATCAATAGATGCCAACGATCAAAGCAGACCGATAATACCATATATGAAAATATAAAGCAGTGACATTACATTGAAAGGAATGGAGAAACACGTTTAACAACCACCACTTTCGAAGTCCAATAGAAATAATCAGTCTAAGCATCAAGTGGAGTTGAGCAATGAGTACAAGGCACATTACATGGGAGTATTACCGCTACATATTAAAGCTAACAAGAGAGAAATTAATGAAGCCATGCATAAGAACCACTAAGGGTTCGATCTCGTTGCAGGTAACAATTATATTTGAAGCAATATCATCGTGAAATTCCAAGTCAGTGGTAGCGAGTATATGCAGAAGCAAGGTGATTTATGGAACAAATAAGTGACCATGATTGGCAGGGATTAAAATCCCAATAACATAAGATTTTCATTTAGTATTAAAGAGACAATAAAGAAATAAACTAAGACTTCCAAAAATCATACTATTTATGATTTGCTTTACATGAATAGAAAACTTAAATCAAACACATGTTAAGACAAATAATCGAGTTATGGGAAGCGGTGTAATTAAAGGATATGTTCCTTTGCAAAGATACAACCTTTTTAGGTATATGGAAGCTTATATAGATTTTGTCTTTGTTCAAAAACAAAATGTGTGAACATAGAAGAAATGTGAAAAGTGTGTGGCAGACAAAGAGGTATGAGCAGAGAAGAAGTGTATGTGATTGAATATGAAAATAGACAAGTGAGAATGAAGAAAGGAGCAGTGAAGTGAATGAAGTAAAAATAAATAAATGAAAGAGAAGAAAAGAGATTTAAATGATTGAATAATATCATGGAAGTAATTGTATTTATATATTCAGATTTATTAAATCTGCTATATGTACTTATTAATTGAAAGTGTGTGAAAAGAAAGATAAGAAGAAATATTTATATAGAGAGAGAAATATAAATATATTTGTATTAAGAATTTGAGAAGTATATTCAAGAGGTTGACTACAAGAAGACAAAGTTTCAAAGAGTGTGTAGTGAAGTTAAAAGATTCATACATATTTAAGAAGAATAATAGTGGAAATAAAAGTGTTCAACATCAGTTAAGTAAAAGTGCAAAGGTGGAAAAGAAGTTTGTGTGCAGTGAGTTGGTTCTTGCAAAGACAAGCAGTGGAGGTTGGTGCTTCCAGTAGGTTGGAACTTGCGAAGTGTGGGAGTTGGAGCTTCCACCGAGTCAATGCTTATAAGCACTAGGGTTGGAGCCTCTAGTAGGTTGTAGCCTACAAAACTTTGTAAAAGAACAAACAATTTATATAAGAAAGCATTTATTTGCCGTGGTTTTCTCCCACATTGGGTTTCCATGTAAAAGATTGTTTCTTTGTGTTCATGTGCATAATTGTTCATTTCAGCATTTGAAGTTTTCAATTGGAAAATTTCTTATTATATTGATTCACACCACCCCCCCCCCACTCAGTATAATCGTGTGCTTTTCACCGTCGTCCCCATGCAACTTTGTTCTTTCTACATCCTAGGATGGTTGTTGACCAATGTTGACCATTGGCACCTACTTACTCTAGAATGCCCTACATTTGACCAATTAGCTTGTTTAGCTTTATTACAATATGAGAGGTCACAAAAGACAATATAACAACTTGAACAAAAGTATCAATACCTTTGGGAGTCCTTGGGATTACAACCATGGGTACGTTGCACGAATTTCATGTGAGTTCCAGGCCATACACAACCCTACAAAGCTTTGCAATGCAGAGAAAATAATAAAAAATGAAGGAATGTAGAGAGTTTATTTCTTTCACCGTATAAATAACATCCATCGAGCCTTGGTCGATGAAGACAAGATTTTACATAATTTTACATCATATACAATCGATACAAATCAATTTTTGAATTGTAACTAACAAAACCCGTGACTTTGTTCATATTGATAACTTTTGTATCTTTCAGCAACTTTTGTCAAATTGCCTCAAATGACTTCCTAAGACATGGATCTGCAAAGAGCAATCCTAGGATCGTGCCACTTCACTCAAGGAACAGAAGGATCATTTCCATGCACAAAACAGGAATTTCAAGCATCTAACACTCCTGAGCCACTCACCTAATCGGGCCCTCCACTGCACTAATATGTTCGGCTAACAACTCATCGAGTGAATAGAGAGGGAGTGATTCTATAGATGATAGCGGGAAAGAGGGATGGGTAATTCAAATGGTCTAAAAGACCTTATCCCATGACCAAAACATAAGAACAAACCTAGTTTGCTACTATAGCCTCATGGAGGTAGGAATTCAATCAAGTGCTCCTAAACCAAGTGGTAGTATCCTAGTCTTTGTGACAACTCAAAGGTCTAAATTGAAAGGAAAATGGTGCCTAGTGCTAGGGCGCTATTGTCGATCCCAATTTAACCATTTAAAGTGTATTGCAATCTAGAATGTTATAATGTTTCCCAAAATAGTCCCTATCAATGTTTAATATAATCAGTCATAAGCACCAAAATGGGTGCTAAATACCACACACCAAAATGACCACTAAATGTTGTGCCAATTCGTGAGAGTTGAAGAATTTATGACTACATCTAGCCCCCACTTTAGTGGAGTTATTAACCTACACACATGCCCACTATAAAATGTAGAGAAGTAAAGGTCAAGGCACTATCAAAAGTCTGCAATATGAAGCAAAGAGGGTTTTAAAAACATTAAAAAATGTCTAGACATCAATTCAAAACACAAGAAGTGCAAAGCATACACACAAGACACATAAATAAAACTCAAGGCACAAAGCATATGGTCAAAGTAGGCATGACACAAAACAAACATGTCAGGCATGTAAGAAATGGAGCAAGTAAATAAGGCATGCAAGCTATAGTGGGAAAACATAAGACTCGAAAAACAATTATGCAGCATACACTGAGGTAAACAATTTATAGTACTAACCTGTGTCTAAACGTAATTCGTTGTTTAGGATATGACAGGTATAGAAGTTTTATCTATTCAACAATATAAACATCCAAAGTTTTACAAGGTTAGTACATATGCATATAAACACTATATAAGTGGAATGATTTATGATATAAAGTGTTGGTAATAACAAATTCCTTTAGCAGCCTAGAAGAATGTAAGTCACCACTAATAAATCACTACAATATGAAACAACAACAATGTACCTTCTAGAAATAATGAGGAACGCGTTGGTGGTGTTTTGTCAACACTTGTTCCCACTGATACTGTTGATAAATCAAACTGAAACAGAGCTGGTGAATCTCAAGACACTTGATAAAGAAGTGCACTAACACATCCAGCAATGTCAAACTGCATTCTAATCAAAGCACTTCAGCACAACTTCCCACAAAATACACCATTATGGATGATAAGAAAAGCTCCTCATATAAATCAGTTATATTGTAGACCATATTAGCATAGTGGACAGATCTTGAAGATAGTAGAGTAGGTATAAAACATTGTCAAAATCTTCACATAGTACCCTTCGCAACTAACTATTCGTTCTAATCATCATCTTGACAAGCAACCATTGCTAAAAAGAAATTAGCAACAAAGAGGTGTTTCACGTTATGCAAATCACATGCTCCAAAACATGACATGTAACACTCGTTTTAAAAGGTACAATGCTCTAAAGACTCAAATGTGATGTTTAAAGGCTGCATGGCCAGCATACACATTCTCATTGGTAACAAGAATTAGTAGTAAATGAAGGAATAACACCCATAATATAAAAACGTACTTGATATGGCTAGGATACGAATAGTAAAGCAAAATAGAAAAGGGAACAACATGCAATAAGTGTAATGTTTCCGTCATAAAATAAATAATTAATCAAACATTGTTTATGGGCCAATTGTTTTAGTATATCTTGGACCCATTTTTATTTAATTGTTTCCTAGGTGTGGCCATCATCTCTTTGTAAACCCTCGGGAAGTTCCTCCGAAGGGTATTTAAGCACGGCATGTAGGTAGTAGTTGGGAGGCGATTTTGGATTATTTCTTTGTACTGCGAATTCCTGTTAGAGTTCAAGTATTGTTTGTCATTTCGGAAGTGAAAGATCTTCCCTACTTGGCTATTCCGATTTTGGTGGGATTCAACCCTCACCCTATTCCGTCTATGTATTACTTGCTCGGATCTGGCAAATACGCACCATCTTGTTTGCAAATATAATTACTATTTGGGGATTAATTGCACATATTCATGATCTCTCTCTCTCTCTCTCTCTCTCTCTCTCTCTCTCTCTCTCTCTCTCTCTCTCTCTCGTGTACCAAGTTGTCTGTGTTCAATATATCATATACAATTCATTGCATGTTGGCATCACCGAATTTCATCACATATCTTCTGTCATTGGTGAACTCCCTTAGGCATGCAAATCGTACATTTCCACTTGCTACACTCATCGTACAGACAACTCAATCACCATTCCAGCACTAATACCACACGGCTACATCCTCTACATCCACCATACACCTTCAGCCCCACACTATATGACTCCTCTTTCCCACACCGCACGGCCTATTTCCCATCACTGTACGACCACTCAATCACAATTGTACAGCCTATCCAGTGACAGCTGTACGGCCCTTCAACTTTCACCATACAACCTTTGCCCCACCACTACCGTATGACCTGTTTCCATTGTGCATTGTATGCTTCCACAATACTGTATGACCTCCCTATTGTGCATAGAACACTACCGTACGGCCAACTTATCTTCCTGGAAGTGACATTGGGAATGGAACATTACAGTGGTATCAGAGCCAAAGTCCTACCAGCCTATGGACAGTGAATGAAAGTTTATAGCCGGAAGAGAAGGAGATCCAAATTAGTTGATACAATAGCAGAACAAGAACCTACTCCCATAGAAGTCATGGCACTATTGAGGGATCTTTCAAGGAATCAAGCGGAGATCAATGACACTCAGTGACTTATGGAAGAAACTCTCCAGAAACTAGTAGACAATAAGATATTTGAGGAACAAAATGGTCATAGTTTCGACTCAGCTTTGAGAAAGGCAAATCCTCATCCGACATGCTCTCGACCTTCCATGCCGACTTTCTCACACAGATGGAGGTACCACATGGAGGAAGGCAACCAACCTTTGAGGAAATTCAAGAACAGTTGAAAGAAGACCGGAAGAATGCAAACTTATCTTCCTAGAAGTGACGTTGGGAACAAAACATTACAATAAGTCTACAAAATTCACCCATCCAAAGACAAACACTTTAAACTAGACAATCAGTCCAAAATTATCGAAATAAATCAAATACCTTCATATGTGCAACCAAAATTTAAAACTTCATTTTGCAATTAGTGAGCTCTATATGAAATTAATTGAACCAAATCAATGAAATAACTCAAAATTATATAATAAATATGCTTTTTATAAGTTAAATGAAAATGTTTAGCATGAGACAAATAGAAGTTGTTACTCCAACAAACAAGACTCCTTTTTTGGTGGCTTAAGCATAGATAAGAGGATGGCATTGTTGTAGGATAAGAGAATAGCCATACAATTACAAAGAAACCCACCATTGGAACAGTTACAAAGGAGTGTAAACAAGAAAAATAGTTGATGCAAGGTTGACTGGATGCAATGATGTTATTGGCAAGAAATGTGGGAAATGATTCAAAATTTAAAAAAAAAACATAAAACACATGATTTCATGACTTTAACACCTAAAACCATTGAATTAACAATGAAAAAAAAATTTATAGGTTATGCTATGCATTAAAAATCCACTCTAAAAAGAAGCAAGAAAATGGTGGCAATTTCCATGCTTTATCAATATCTTCAAGATGTCTCTACAACAAGAGACACACTGAATGTAATCAATGCAAAATCAAAGAGCACCCTCACTAGGTAAAAAATTGGCACATACCTGCGACCTTAACTAATATAGTTATCATGTCATTCAAATGATTAAATTTAATCAACTAAAAAACATACAAATTATATATTGCAATTTGTCACACAGCTCACCATTTGGATCATATTAATTCTCATTTTAACTACTTTCTCTTATGTTCTAACTCAATAACTTAGATTTTTGTGGTTTAAAATATAATAATGTTCATCACTTTCTACTATGTCTATTTGTATTATTGTCTTTATCGCAATCTTCTGAGTCTGCACATTCACACATAAAAGAGTCAAAAACGTTGTCTTCTATAGCGGCTTTCCTAAGTCAAAACCCATATTGGTATCATGCCTCCACAATAGAAATGACTAATGATAAAAGGGTGTTCCACAAATTTTCAGGAATTGATAAGCCGAGATTCCTAGAAGGTATTGTGTATCAGGAAGGGAGTTTCTTTTATTTGAGAATAAAAACTCTTCTGAAACAACTTGTGAATTTATATTGAAATTAGAACACTAGGTTGTGGTACTAGTCTCCATGCCTTTCTTGTAATTTCAAGAACCAAACTTGTTAAGATTATAGCTAAATTCAGGTTGATTCAACATTAAGATGCAATGTTGACACGCACACACATATAAATCATAGATTATAATGTGATATATATTAACTAATAATGATTAATCATAAAGACATGTCTCTTCGTGAGACATGTCTCCTACTCTTATATTTATAAGAGTTAGGGATTTGCATTTGAAACATACCAATTATAACAGTAATATTATTACATTTGTAGAGATCCAAGAAATTAACATGGTATCAGAGCCAAGTTGCAGATTTAAAAAAAGATAGTGAAGTAAGATGTAATAAAATATATAACCGTCCGCAGAGATGCATAGAGGACGAATGATACAACATATATATACACCTAGAGGATAACAAAGATTGCAACTTTGATGGAATCAAATCTTATACATATATCACAACAAAATTTGTCAGGGAGACGTATATTGATCATCAATAGTATCTATCAAAGATAAAGATGAGATTAATATATAAAAAGGTTGGGCGAACATAGTACCATCTTTGCAACACATGGATACCATGCAGAAGAAGTAGAATGAGAATTATAACTGGGAAAACTATGAAAGGATGGGAAGAAGAAGAATAGAGACAAACTCAATCCTTTGCAGTCAGCAAACAAGGAAAGAATAGCAGAGGATATTTGTGGAGAATGATGTGCGTATGTATTAAGGAGGATTAATTTACAAATTCAGCATAGATAGTAAGCCAAAAAAATGCTACTAGGAGACATCTGGATGTGATAATGAATACATAAGGATAGTACCTGCAGGAACTTTGAGACAATACCATTCAGGAAACTAATAAATTAATACAGTCAGCGAGCAATGTAGGGGAAAAATGCAAACAAACATCTAGGGAAAATCCAATTCAGTGAAGGTCAGAGGAAAGGAGAGAATTTCAGTCAGCATTGAAGAGCTTACAGGATAGGTACTTGAACAAAGAGCACCATATGAAAGGAAGATCCAGCCAAGACTGGCATTGGTAGACTCGTATCAGAATATACATTACAGGCAGAAATATAACCAGTGATAGCGGAGTAACATGGACATGGATTAAACCAGTAACAAGCAAATCAATCATAGCTACGATTTCAATATACTTAGTTGATCCAGAACACTATAGCATATTTGGAAGAAGACATATTATTATGCCAACTCAGCATAGTGTGAAAGAGGCATCGAATAAGGAAGTATATCCAACAGGCATGGAGGAGTAGGGGTCTATGGCAATAAGGAATGGAAACCCATATGTTGACATCGACAAGAGACAATGATATCCTTGGCTATCAATCTACAATCACTGAACAAAAAATAAGAATAAGATCCCAAATACATACTGGGCTGAATAAATATGGTTGGTCAAAACCATCAATCGAGAGATAGAACATAATAGAGGATCTTCAAACTGCTTGGGGGAAAGAAGAAATGAGTTCGATAGCAGCATATAAGCTGCAAAACGTTCTATGGAGGGATGCACAACATACACAGCCAGCTACATAGTAAATAAATACTATCTGTTGCAGTCTAAGATAGCCAACGATAAGAAAGGGAATATCATACGAGTGATATCCTTAAGCTGTGTAGTTCAGGAAAGACGAATAACTATGGAAAGACATCTTATTTATTGTCTACCCATACTTACTAGGATAGGATGAATCATCGATACTAGGAGGAATCGACAATAATTATACAGAGTGGCACAACAATATGTAGAATGGTGAAGCATCAAAGGAATTAGGATACCCTCAACATTCTCTATAATACAGCAAGTAGACTCATACACCATCGCATCAACATCTATAGACAAGAACATCGGTTTTAAGTATCCACAACACTTGAGGAAAGAACACAAATTCAGACCATTGAACAAGAGTGATATATATATCTATATCTATATATATATATATATATATATGGGGGCAGATTTGAAATGGGGTTTAATTAAGACATGTGATAAAATGAGATACAACAAGAAATATATATAATAGCCAAGATATATGAAGCTATATTGATAAGGAGTATGGGCAATGGAGAATTAGAAAGAAATGCAATATCCATGATAAAGCATCAAATGATTTAAAAGACAAAGTTGGTTAAAGATCAAACAAATACCTTTGCATGAACAAAGGAAAATTGAGTTGTTATGAGACATTAATGAAGCCTTTAAGAATTCATTTGAACTATCTGCGAGTCTTTCTTTGATGAATAAAAGTCAACATATGAGTTATAGATTCATTCATGTGTCACAATCATACTCAATCGAGATATTGGTATATTGTGGACAAGTTTGTGAAAATGGAAGGACATGTTCGGCTCTACTGTTAAGCTAAAGTTTGGGCCTTCAATGGACGAAAAAAGCAAGTTGGAACTTAAAAGGAGTTGTCAGTCATATTTGATACAAAATTGTTCAATGTAAAAACCCTCAACAAGCTATATCCTTAACAAACATCAATTTGCTTTTGCTAATCAATAGTTTGATATTTTTTCAAACATTTGGCAGGCAAATTATTATCACTCAATAAATAATTCTTTAAACTCACAGCCAGCTGCTCACAATTTTAATTGATTATGTCTTTGTCAATTTGGACAAATGAACACCACTAAACAATTCAGAAGTAATTCTACAATTGATGGCAATGCTACTAATATCCAATTTAAAAATTGACTTCTGGAAATTTACAAGAATGCAATAATGAACCTGGAAATTGACTTCTAACAGATGAAATATGGATTGCAGCTCTCAAGAAATAATCCAATTTACTCGCAGGTTCAAAAATACATGCTCTTCGCTTATAATCACAAGTGCTCTAAAACCTTATTGCTGCCCCCCAATAATTGATTGTAGCCTTACACAAAGTCTGAAATCGCTGCCAAATATAGGGACAACAGCCACAATAGATTCCTCTTTAACCACACCAAATAGTAGACAATAATGGCGTTCCAAATCACAAATTTTGTAGCCACACTGAAATTCCCAGGTACAATACATAACAATCGGGAAATACTATAATTTAATTAAGAGAATTGTCAGAATTAATTCACAATACCTTAGCTATGAATTACCAAACACTTCTTAATTCCAAACCCTTATACTTCAGCAAGGGCAAAGAAATCGGTAAACTCAGAAACTCTTTGCAGGAAAGAAAAGAAAATAATTAATTAGATGCTTTACTCATCAAATGGGCTCATATTTATAATCTCCAAATGGCACAAAGTTTCTCAAATGAACTTCATTTAAGAAGTATCCCACACACAACATTAAAACATAATAAAGTGCCATTACAACCTAATTTATTAATTGCTTTTAGCTTTGAAAATGACCTTTTCCATCATAACTCCAAGTTCTGACACGTAAGGCCACTGTTTCTTGTTCCCATGATTTAAAACTTTTTGTCCTGGTTCCAACAAGCTATGATATTGAGGTGACCCACCAACAACACCAGCAAAAATAGCAACCTTAGCATATTTAGATGAATAATAATAACAATTCACCTGTCTTGCGAAAACAACTAAAGAAACATCACAATCAAAATCTGACAACACCAAAGTGATCCTAATAATGAAAAACGATGAATGAACCTAGCGAGGTGACTTACTATAAATAGACGCTCCCTCTAAGATTCTTGGAGCCCAAACCAGAAACCAAAAATAAAAACTGAGAGCATCCTCTGACTCCTCTCACTCAACTAAGCTCATTGGAGCCAACAGATTGACTTACTATAAATAGTAAGTCCCTCAAACAGAGTCAAAACACACCATAGGCTGCTAGAAAGCCTATAACCACACAAGCGAGACCCTCAAATCCTGCTGTCAGCTCACGAGGGTCATGATGGTGAACTAACCTAGCCAAATGCAGGAACCTGCTAAAAATGGGGGCATTAGATTCAACAATATAAGAATGAGTGGAAATTTTACATTGTGGGAGGAATGTAGTCAATGTTCCATTCCCACTTCAACTTTATTTAGAGGGGAGATGTTCCATTCTCAAATAATCTGGAAAACACAATTTTTGAATCTTCATGTGTAAAAATGTATTTTTATCTTTTACATTTATCTACTCTTTATAGTCTCTCTCTTATTTTTCTATACATACTATAAAGGTTATTTTCCTTGATCTTTTCCTTTATATTTGAGGTTATTCTTATAGGAAAAGAAGGTTGGTACTTTACATATGCTACCAAATATTGTGCAAACTCAATCTAATGATAGTAGCTCCAAAGACCTTGATGATCAAGATAGATAAAATGAGGCTCTTGAAGCAAACATCTTTAATAATTGAGATTATGAGATTCTTCTATATTAAGAGGGAGTATGACACTTCTTCTAAGGCAACGCAAGAGCGTAGAAGATTGATACTCAGAGGGAGTCTAGAAATAAATGTGTACAACTGCATGATTTTGATGGGCCCACTCCTATGTATATCATGAGGAAGTGAGGACTTATCACCAAAAAATTAGATATTGAATTTAGAGTGAGTTTGATAGGCATCCTTGAGTGAAGAGAGTTTCTGAGGAAGTAACTAGAGGACTTGACTTCCCAAGATCGATTTTCAGAGGGAGAAATTTTGAGATACAATTCTTTGTAGATGATATCTTCTCTATGAGGAGAACTTTTAAGAAAAATTCTGTGTAATGCGCTCTCCTCTATGAGAGAGTAGTCTGAAGTAAAAACCCTTGTTCCCCCCTCTAGTAGCAACTATGGTGGGTCCACCCTCTGACTTGGTTCATAGTGGATATCATGTGAGTTACTAAATGATGTTGTTGTGAGTATGTCATGAAAGATGATGATCTTTCATTGATGTATATATTTAGAGGGGACCTATTGAAAGGTGACGATCTTATCAATAGTTGGACCTATTATCATAACAGACTACATTAAGTTTATGATAACGAACAGAAGGTAACTATTGAAAGGTGACAATCTTATCAATAGTAGACCTATCTCCTAACACCAAAATGTGTTGGAGTAAGTGTTATCATGGTTCTTTGGGCCGGATTTTGCTGGACACCTTGATACCCAACTTATCATAGTTCTTCGGGCTGGATTTTGCTGGACACCATGAAAGTTGTTATGGTTCTTTGGGCCGGATCTAGGCGAACACCATAACTTAAAACTATCATAAACTGCACTTAAGGTGGTGTTCAAATCTTCTAATCAAATTGCTTTAATTCTCTCTTTGTTAAAGAGGGAATGTTGAAAAATTTAGCCTTCTAGTGAATTAGAGCAAATTCCATATGTAATATATGTTAATCAAAGTAACGTGAATTGGAATCGGCAAGGCCAAATCAAATAGTAAATCGGCAATGAATCGGCAAATTTGAAAAAACCCTTTAAATTTAAAGATTTTAACAATTTAAAACTTATTTCATACACCCTTTATTGAATATAACTTAAACACACTATAACATCATCAAATAGAAATTAAAACTTAACATACATAAACATGAAACAATCCATCACATATGTAACTATGTTATCTAAAATGTAAATTGTAGGCTAGTTGAAGTAAATAGAAATCAAATGATCATAATAATTAAAATCATAGAATGTATGTAAGATGATCCATAAGACATCAAATCATAAATGTATGTAAGAATCTAAGATGAAGATCCATGAAAGTTTGAAACATATGTCTATCAATGATTCAGTATCAATATCTGTAAACAAAATATAAAAACAAGGCTCCAGCTCAAGCCTCAAACTCATAGTCATCATCATCCTCAACATCATCCTCAAGCTCGGCTGCAGCCTCAGCCTCAGCCTCTGAGTATCCAGTCTGCCTAGTAGCAAGGCGTCTAATGTAGGTCCTAGAGGATTGCCGAGCCATATCTCCCGCATGTAAGATGGGCTCACGAACGTCACTAGGGCCTGTGCCTGTGTGTGCACGTGTGCATCTACCAATGCCTGAAGAATGTGCTCTAGCTGCCTCAACCTCTATATCCACCTCGTCAACCCACGCACAGTATTCCTCAATGAGGACTGGATCCACAACCTCTGTGAGCCACTCTGATTCTATATCAATCTCCTCCAGAATGATTGGAGAGGAGTCAGTGTCCAAAATCTATCTGATCCTAAGATGGAGATTGTAATGAACAAAGACAAGATCATTCAACTTCTGCACTGTCAACCTGTTTCTCCTCTTCGAATGGATGTGCTCAAACATGGACCAACTGTGCTCACATCCAGAAGTGCTACTTGGTTGACTCAGAATACGAATGGCAATTTTTTGAAGTTTTGGGGTTGTGGCCCCAAACATTTTCCACCATCTATCTGAAATAAGGGAAAATAGAAACAATTAGACTCATTTACAAATTACAAGTTAACTCTAAAATTACATAATCAACTTTAAGTTTAGAATCTAGATTCATGAACATTGAATATATTATTTAATTTTTACCTGGTTGTAGTGTTGTCTGAGCATTTATGGCCATCCTGCTAGAGAAAAGTGGCCCCTCTTTATTGTTGAACTGGTCTAGCTCAACAATCGCAGCAGCGCTATCTTCATCACTACTCAACCTCTGAATCACTGTGTATAAGCCAGTGAGAACCTCCACATCCGCCTTGAACTCAGGACGGAAACGAAATGCCAAATTCAGATAGTAAGCTGCTGCATGGATGGGTCAATGGAGCTGATTCTGCCATCTCCTATCGATGATGTCCCAAATAGGGTCATACCTCTCCTGCACTCCTGCATATTGGGCTCTGATGGCCTCCTTGGCCCTATCCATGCCCTCATAAATGTAGCCCATAGAGGGCTTCTCCCCATCAGCAGTTCGTAGCAAAGCTACAAGGGGCTCAATGACCTACATATAAAGTAAAACAAAAAATTTGAGTCAAAACTTAAATATAAAATAATATAACTTAAAGTAAAAGTAAAATACTAAATGTTAAATTGCAATAAATTTACCTTAAGGATTTCTCTAGCGGGTTTCCAAAAACCATCCTCATCAAATATGCAATCCGCCACATCTATCCCTACAATGGTCGTAGCATAGGAAGAGGAAATCCACTCCCACCCAACAAACATGCTCCTCAATTCATCCCTTGATGTCAACAAGGACTGCAGGGTGATGAAATTCGAGGCAAACCTCGTGATACCTAGGCGAGCTAACTCCTTGTACTTCCTCATTGTGCTAAGGACAAATGAATGATTATAAATGAATTTGGATATGTTTTTTTCCCTTTCCACACATGACATGACAAATTCAAGTTTGCCAATTTCCTCCAACATGAGGTCAATGCAGTGTGCCGAAGGGGACCAAAATATGGTGGGGTGCCTCTCCATCAAAAGTTTACCTACAACAATTTTAAGTCAATTAGAAATTCAAATTTCAAAATTCAAATAAATTTATTTTCAAAACTTGAAAAGTTAAAAGTTTACCTGCAGCAACATAACTTGCTGCATTATCCGTCACCACTTGGATCACATTTTGTTCCCCCACCTTTGCTATGACTTCCTCAATAGCCTCACATAAGTATGTGGCATTTTTTACATGTGCGGAAGCATCAATGGATTTGATGAACATGGCATATCCTACAAGTAACAAAACAATGAATTATAATATTAAATGGATCATCAACAAATTAGCATTCAACAAATCAAAATTTACAATTATGTATGTAGGAAAGTAGAATGATCAATCACCTCCACAGGATACAAAAAAATTGAGGAGTGTTCTATTCCTCCTATCTGTCCAACCATCAGTCATGATGGTGCAACCCTTTGCAATCCACTCCTTTCAGTTCTCCTCGAGCTCAGCCCTCATGTCCTCAACCATCTCATCCAAGAGGTATCCGCTCAACTCAGCCTCAATTGGGGCTTTAAACCCCGAACCACAAATAGCAACTGCATCTATCATGTTCTACCAATAAGGAGCCCTGTCACAAATAAAAATTTAGATGTCAAAGACTCAAATTATAAAACAAGTAGATATAATTAAAGTTTTACTTTTACTTTTAATTTTAACTTTAAAGAAAAAAAAGAAAAAAGAATCAATTACCTGGCTGCAATAAATGGAATGTTGCAAAAGTACCAAAATTTGCATATCTCCTTTCTAGCAGCATCATGAATCTCCTTGTTCAAACCCATGCCCTCAAGCATGGGTTGGGAACTAGGAGTAGTGCGGGGCACAAAGTAACTATCCATTTTGATTTTTCGCACTCTAGGCTGCAATAGGTTGGTGTGGGACTCTGTCTTAGTATGTGACCAACTAGCACTAGCACTAGCACTAGCACTAGCACGAGCAGAAGAACTAGGATAAAAAGGAGGCCTAGAAGAACCCTCTCCAACACAACCTACGGATGCAAAAACTGATGCAGATGCAGATGTGGATGCGGCTGCGAATGCGGAAGCATGGGAGCCAATACCCCTTAACCCTTTAAGTTGCATTTTCCTATTCGCTTTGTCTTTTTCAATTTTTTCTAATGCCATTAAGCAAGTGCATTTTGCCTCAGGAGTTTGGTGAGTGCAAATTGTAACATCGTGTCCAAGGATAGCAGCATTGTGGTATTTCAATCTATAAATACCTCCAGAAGATATTTTTTCTTTACAAAACATACATTTTGTTTGATATTTGGTTCTTCCAGGAAACTCTTCGTTATATTTCCAACATTCATCTTTTTTACCCATTGAGAATTTGCGAAAAATGAAATCAAAGACTGCTGCAATAAAAAAATTTATGTAAAATATCAAAGTTCGAAGCTAATAAAAGCTACAAAACAACAAACCCTAGTTTGCAACTTAGTAAAAATAAAGAACATTCAAGATCTAAACCAAAAATCTTGAAAACTATAAAAATTTAACAAAAATGCATAACACACTAAAAATTTAACAAAAAATGCATAATACACTAACATACAAAAAAAAAGAGCACGTACCTCTTGCAAATGAGTTGAGGAGTGTTGATATTGGCTCCTTAATGCTCCCAATGCAATTGATGGCCTCCCCAAATGGACTATTGATCTCTTTGGTGCTCTTCCTTCTTGCCGGTTAGAAACCTATGGCTTTTCTTTTCTCTTCTTCTCTCTCACTTTTCCTCTCTTCTACTCATGCTTAACAAATAGAATGCCCTTTAGGGTTATAACAAAGAGAATAGGTCAAAAAGAAAGTAAAAAAAACAAGTTATTTTTTTTAAATTTACAAGTCCATACTTTTCATACCGCGGCCAATTTCTTGGCGATTTTTTAAGGCGATTTAGGCGATTTTTTTGGTGAATCGCCAATACATGCGATTCGGGCGATTCACCCAATGAAATCGGCAATGGCGATTCCCAACACTAAAAAAATCGCCATCCATGAATCGGCGATTCACGCGATTTCAGCGCGATTCTCGTTACTATGATGTTAATATATGTGTGAGTTGATAATTTTTTGTTGATATCCATAAATATCACATTGAAATGATATATCTCCATATGCTTGAGAGCATATTGTGTTCCATAACAAATCCTCCCTAGCTAAGAGGGAGTGTTAAAATTATAGCTATAGTCAGATTGATTTAATCTTAATGATACATATATATATATATATATATATATATATATATATATATATATATCATATGTTGTATTGTGATATATATTAACTAATAATGATTAATCATAAAGACATATTGTTCATGAGACATATCTCCTACTCTTATAAGAGTTTGGGATCTGCATTTGAAACATATCAATTATAACGGCAATATTAATACATTTGCAGAGATCCAAGAAATTAATAAAACTGAGACCAATTTTGCACACAATTAGGGTGCTAGTCTCTAGTACAATTTAACAATTTCTATAACCAAGTGCTTTGGAATATCATTGAGCTTGCCAATCTAGTCCAGTACACATGCATTTTACATTATAAGTCACAAGCACCAAAATCAGTGTTAAGCACCACGTTAAACTATTAGGGCTGCATACAAGGAACTTTTTAGTTTATGCCAAAATTACTATCTATCGATACTAGTGCCTCGGCCTTTTTGGCAATTTAAAGGTCCAAATTTTCAGCACACTATATAGCCTTGCACCATGTCCCTTGCATCCATCGCAATTTAATACTTTGGAGGGAAAATCTCTTTAGGTTTTCATCAAGTTTAACTATCTAGTTCCAATCCATACAAGTCAAAAAAGCCAATACTTGATATTAAATAATTGTATGTTTGATAACACCTTTAGAATTCTTCCTTGGTATATCTTGAACTATTAGAATTAGAGACAGAGATTCCTTGAAACGTTGCAAATGGTGTGAGCTGCTCTTATTTGCAACTCACATAATTTTGAATCAAGTGCCAAATTGTGAGCACAATACCGTTGGGTGCTAGTGTCTAGCCTTTTTTAGAAAATCGATAGGGCGCTACTGTAAAGCGTAAATTGATAGTTGAAAGTAATGAGCAATGGAGAATGTTATAATGTTTTTCATTCTAGTCCCCATATACGTTTCAAATAATCAATCATAAGAACCAAAATGAGTGCTAATTACCACACCAAAATGAATGTAAAACACCACATCAATTGTGAGAGATACATAATTTATGAATCTACATCTAGACAAGATTTAGCTGAAGTTTAAACATACACACATACCCACAATGAAGGGTAGACAATTCAAAGTCAAAGCACTTAAAATATATGCAATATGAAATAAAAACATATAATATTAAAGTATATAAGAAAACACAAAGAAGACATGAATTTGGAAAATACAGAAAACATGCAAGACACATAAGACATGGAGAAAGCAAATAAGGAACACAAGCCACAAACGGAAGTCAGCGAGAAAATAAAACCACAACGTAATAGTTGTCTAAACAGAATCCTTTTTTTATAATATGAAAGGTGCAGAAGTTATATTTCATCTACAATACAACCATCCAAAGTCTTAATAGTTTAGTACATGTGCATTATAAACATTGTATAAATGGAATGATAGCTGGCATAAAGTGTCGGTAATAACAAACTTTTGTAACATACTAGAAGAATGCTAATTATTGTTGGAGATTGTAGCTGCGATAGAGATCTTTATCTCTAAAGATATGGACCTTATTATTGTCATGGTCACCTTGAATTGAAGAGGACACTTACAATTAAATTGTAATATTAAATATAAAGTCATGTGTCATTCGACATGCGTTGAGGTATGGAAATGCGAAGAGTTGCATTTGAAAATAAAGCATTATGTTTTGGGAAACTGTTACATTTCAAATTTTGCCCTAATTTTTAATTTAATCATAACTATTAGTTTAACAAATTATTTCTTTTCATGATCATGTGAAATGAGTTAGTCATTTATATACGTTGTACCAACTATTAACAAATTATTTCTTTTCATGATCATGTGAAATGAGTTAGTTATTTATATACGTTGATGAAATGACCAGTAACCTATAACTGTTATTAGAGGGTTAGCAATTAATTGATTTGAATTAACAATCAATATATTTTGTTTTGAATTACCATGGAATTAATGCTTTTGGCAAGAATGTTTTACATGGGTGATTGTAGGAGAAGACTGAAGGGAGGGGAAGCATTGCTAAACGGGATCATCAGAATGGGATGTTCGTTGGTTCAGTCATCAGGATCAACAAGTATGACCTAAGACTTCCTTGGAAAGGATACGAAGACTTGTCCACAGGTTATATTATGGGACCGCATGAGCTATTAAGGAAGCGACATAATAAAAACATAAAATAATCTAAATTAAAATATAATGCATACCTTTAGAGATTGTTTACTAAATTTTATCTTACCATTATAATAAACACTTACATACGACCACATAAATATAAAAATGAAATAGCACCAATAAATTATAACAATATAATCTAATGATGTCACCTCATCAATAAACTCATGTGAACGTACATAAGAACGTATTATAATAATAAAATAAAGTTTAGAACTCTTCAACTCCTTATTTCTTTTTCCTCCTTATTTCTCCTCTTTTTCAAATCAAATTAATGTTCGAATTCGAATGGTCATCTTGGAAACCAATAGAAGCCGAGGAGTCTCAGCTAAGTCTTTAAGAAGCCATGATCAACTTAGACGGATCATCCCCTCCTTTCTTTCCATCCTCTCCTATCTTTATCTATTGCGTTTCATACTGAGCTAAGTTGGACATTCACAACCAAACACCTTCCAGCATTTCCCACATCCAATTTCCTGATTTTTTCCTTAATACTATCAGCAACTAAAGTCTGGGAATAAGTCTCAAGACAGTGGGTGAATAGGAGTTCCGGCTAGGGCAAGAAGAGCCACATTCTAATCACAGGTCACAAGTCTTGTTTTTACCTTCTTCTTTTCTAAGGATAAGCTCAACTGCAGTCGATTACTCATTCCATGGTTGAATGAAATATCATAGAAGCATTGTAAATCATGATTCAATTTTTCATTGAGTATAATGTCTATTTCTAGTTGATACATAATGATAGGACTGTGAATAAATCAAATTTGTTTTCAACCCTTTCCTTTTCTGATTTGAGTATCCATCCATGGCCGGCTAGGCATCATAGTTTGACATCAATATATAATACTAGCCGTTGTTTTCCTGAAATGCATAAGAGATCATTCATCAAGAATCCTTGAGAATACATCATTTATGAATTCAAATGGTAGTTGTATAAAACTTGATTGATTATGTGAATCGACATTAATGCACATGCCATCATAAATTTCTGAACATATTTAGAATACTTATAACACCGAGGAATTCATCAACAAGATGCCAAAGAATTGGTCAAGAGGTGTAAATGACATCAGAATGCTCATAATCTTACGAACACCGAGGAATTCACCGGCAAAGAAGCCATGGAATGGTGAAGAGGTGTAAATTATAATAGGATGATCATAATCTTTCTAGCACCTAGGATTCACCAACATAGAAGCCAAAGAATGGTGAAGAGGTGGATATAATCCTGCAAGAACTGATAATGAAATCAGATTTGAATATCTAGATATTGAATAATAAATAGCTCATGCATGTCCCGCTAATGGAATTTGTTGTCAAGTCGAGTGGTGGAGATCGGGTTCACGAACCCAATTGAGATCTTTGGCCAAGGTAGTTTCAGGCATATGTGCCAATCTTGAGATCACTTGTTTGTCGGTGGATGTCAGTTATATAGGTATAAATGATGGGGCACTCAACCACCTGGTAGCTCGGATGGTTGGACTGGAGAACATCCCAACCCTGATCTCGAGGTAGGGAGGGCCATTCTAATAAGCTAGAATGTGTGGGGATAAGTATGGTCCGAAGTTGGGAGGTTAAGCCTATGTCAATGCTTCTCCTCTCACCAATGTCGAGGCTTGAACAACAAGATAAAGGGATTCTTCCATTATTACTATATGTTTCTTTTACACTTTTACTTTTAACCCTTAGAAGAATAATTAGACAGTTTAGTTTTCTAGATAAAGTAAATATTGACATTTACATTGAATAAATATTTCAGTTGATATAATTCAGTTAAAAAAGTTAGTCATTACTTTATTTTCAACTGAATATGTTATCAGTTAGAAATAGTTAAATTGCTAGCAATGTATATAAATTTATTTATTCCTTTTGTTCTCGTTATATCAGCTGAAAATGAAATACAATTAGACTAGAAATAGTTACTTTTATCATAGTTATATTCGGTTAGTAGAAGTCATTGTCTTGTGAAATGGAATCAGTTACTTATTAAATAGATTATTAGGAGTTCAAAATTGGTTAAGAAAATTCGTTTGTTACAGAAACTCAACAAACCTTTGGTTGTTATGTGAAGAGGTCTCTCCTCTTGTTATATATATCGCATCAAGCGAAGGCCATTGTACACTTGAATTTCATTATCAATAAAATGTATCTTTTGTTGTGTGTGGTTGGGTTTTTCCCTTCATTCTCGAAGCGTTTTCCTAGGATATTTGTGTGTGTCTTGCATCTTTTATGGTTATTCGTTATCGTTGTTTTTCTAATTTCTAGGTTAAAATCCTACATGGTATCACAATCAGATTTAGATAACAGCATTTGAGGGTTATTGTGGTTATGCTTGAAGTATTCATAGGATTATATATAGTGTTGATATCTTCCTCTATATAGAGATTATTTATTTTTTGTAGTATTCATTGAAAGCCATTCAGAATATTTTATTGTGCTTTATTTTTATTGTGAGGTGAAGGATGGCACCAATTCTCAAAGGATGATTTTGTTGACACTAAGCTTCATCGTCCCTACAATAGTGGCAGTGAATATTTTCTTTCAAGTATTCTATTCTAATAGTTTGTTATCTCTCTGACAGCAGGTGTCACAATAGATCTTGAAATTCTTTGTCAGCAATGAAGGTTTGTCCCATTCTAGCAATGCGTCAAACTCCTCTTCATATTCATGTGCAAGCTGATTTGCTCCATTTTTTTGATATATATCTTCTAAGTTTGTAGAAGTCAATTAAATATTTCACTTGTGTTGTCAGCACCATAAGCACTTTCCTTGTTATTCTTCTTCTCGTTGTTAGAAAACCTGTACGCTCGATTGAAGTTGTATTTGATTCGTATACCATCAAATATAGAGTATGTCTCTTCTAGTAACAATTCATTCTTTCTCCAAGTGTCGTGGGTTTTCAATCGATTTCTTGTGTTTGAGGATTTCAGTCGGCTCAATAATGGCTTCTATCTTATTATGGATATCTCACAATGATTACTATAAGTATTTTTGCACCATAGTTGACAGTTTTCAAATTGGCATTTTTCTTTTGGAAGATGGCAGTTTCACATTTATGAGTTTTGGTTTTTCGTCTCTATTGTCACTATGGTGTCTTATCTCCCACCCGTTTATATCCATGGGGTCTCTCTTTGATATCATGTGTCATTTCATTATCGTTGTTGAGAATCTTTATGAGCTCATTTGAGGAAGTGGATCAAGCTACAGGCAACCACGTGAAGTCACCTAGCAAATGCTCTAGTATTGTGAAGGGCAAATACTTCTTCACCTGCGTCTAGTGCAAAGATTTTAATGTCGTGGACACCACATAGGTATTGGCTGAGCATGTCTTATCGTGTCCTCATATAAGATTAGTGGTGAATGGAATCGTCAGTGAATGAATTCGTCAATGATTGGAATGGTTAGCTATGATTGAATGCCTCAACGTTTGGAGAAAGAATCTTCATTTTTGTTTATGTGCTATTGTTGATTTGATTTTCATAGCATTGACGATCTTAGATTCAATAACCACCTTGCCTCCTTGTATACCAAAATGGAGTCTTCGTATCCTCTGTAGTTATTTCAAGAGCGGTGAAATTGCCAATTCTTGTGTTCAAGTTATGTTCATTGTCTCATTCGTGCTCGTAAATCATTCTTATCATTTTGCCAAAGGACTAATGGAATTAAAGATCACATGGCTTCTCTAGATCGCAAAAATTCAATACGGCAATTTGAGTAACTACCGTCACTTATTCTCCTCATTCTAAGCCTTTGTCCTTAGGATTTCTTCAATATGCACAATTGTTTTGTGAAATTTATGTATCTTCATGCTAATTTTGAGATTTTAGCTTATGGTTATGTCTTATTTAAGGGAAGAAGGCTTGAATTTGTTTTATCAGTCATAAACTTGTCATTATAGTTGAACTAACATCAAATATTTTGAGCAATGAGCATTAGCTGAGTAATTGTTTCAGGTTTGTGGTAGGAAATATCTCAGAACCTTTTATGCAAACGGCAACTTCAATGGTCATGGTGTTTTCTTTCCTTGCTTTCCCTCTATGGTTGAATTAACATTTCTTTGCCTGGAAGCTAGAGAATTTCAAAATTCCGACGAGTCCAGATGTTGCTTTCATCGTTTGATAGAATGAAAGGGCCTCTTTGCAAAAGGACGTTATAAGGATCTACTCCAATAAATGATGCGATATTGGTTGTGTTCCAAGCTGACAAACCAATGTTGTAGATCAAGGATTATATTCTTCTTGTCATTCAATTAGAATGATAAGTATGGTGAGTAAATTTTCTTATTGATTACCTTTTGAATTCCTTGATTAATAGTAAGTATGAGGATTCTATTGTGTGATTTTTGAAGTTATGCTTTATGCTTATTAGTTTTTCAAGAATCTATCTCTGTAATGGAATTGTATCTAGGTGAAAGCCTTTATATGATTTGTGTATCATATTTACTATCAAATAAGGCAGTAATGATTTCAGCTAGAAGTTCGATTGTTTATTTTGAGTTAACTGTTTATATAGCTAGTAAGAATTTTTTATAATTAGTATTCATCTCCTTATACGATAGATTGGTTTACTAATCTCTCTTCATTGCAGGATGCAACAAGAAAAGCAATAATTTAGGGGGAGATGTTTTAGCTTCAAAAGGAGACTTCATAATTAAGAGGGATTGCTTATGGAATCCCCTTCATTCTCATATATGCTTGTAATGCTTGTGGTATTCGTAAAAACTGAGATTTAAATGGAACTAGGTCTTGTGATTTTATGCCCATTTCTATTCATGTGTAAACAAATAAGATTGTCGAGAGAGTCCACTCTGATAACACTTTCATTTTGGGAAGTTAACATCATGTGGAGAGAGTCCATCATGACGTCATGTTGAGAGATTATGTGATGGGAGTTGGATGTCATGCTGCAAGATTCCATGAAAGTTCACATTGAATGAAATGTTCCCGTGTCCTACGTCTCCTTTGGAAAACAATCCTCCTCTGTTAGTTGCCAAAAAATTTCTCTTGATGGTGATATTACAGAAGTCGTACGAACTACTGGTAGCAGTATGGATGTGAGGAGGGCTTTGTATGGTTACCTAGGGAGGATAGAAGTCGTACAGTTTGCAGTGTACGACGAGCAGGGAAGATGACTTACGCTATTATGAACTGGCTATACAGTCTCCAAGGATGGTCGTATGGTATCTAGAAAGGTTGTACGATGTGCAGGAATGGTCGTACGGTATGCAAAAAGGGTCGTACAGATGATGTAGGGAGGTCGTTTAGGGGTGTATACAGACAAGGCCGTACGATGAGGGAAAATGGAGAAAAAAAGGTAGTGCGGATGTATGGATGAGTAAGTCTGTGATACAAAAGTTGTCTTTGGAGCGAGGGGTACAGCTGGAGGGAACGATCATTCATGCAAAAGTTATAGATCCGAATTTATGAAACAACACCAAACAATAATAGAGATCGAACACGAATAATCCTTCAATTAATATATGCCAAAAGATGATGCTCCGATTTACCAAATCCGAGCAAAATAATGCAGGCGACGAAATAGGGTGAAGGTTGAATCCCACCGAAACTGAAATAGCCAAGTAGAGAAGATCTTTCACTTCAAAAATGGCAAACAACAAAGAATCACAACTGGAATTCGCAGTACAAAGAAATAATCCAAATTGCATACCTAATGACTACCTATAAGTTATGCTTAAATAACTTTCGAGGAAAACATTTTGATGGTGTATAAAGATAGTTGATGGCTACACAAAACTACGGAAACAAAACAAAAATGGGTCCGAGATATATTAAATCAATTGGCCCATTAACAATAGTTTTATTAATAATTTATTTTATAATGGGAACATTATAGTCCTCCCGTCCCAAATTCTACTTGTCCTCAAGAAAATGCAATGTCGGATGCTATAGAATGTGCTCGCCTCCCATGTCGCATCATCCAATGGCAAGTGTTTCCAACGTACCAAATATTCCTTCACCGTGCAGTTCCGCAGGGTCTTTTCACGTACTTCGATGATCTTGGTCGATTCCAATATGAGTTCTGCTTCTTCATTGAGGGGCGGAAGGTGTGCAGCTACCGTGACGTTCTGTCCTACAACTTTCTTAAGACAGGAGATATGAAAAACTTTATGAATACAGCTCCCCTCTGGAAGTTCAAGCTCATAGGCAACTTCATCGATGTAGCGAACTACTCGATAAGGGCCATAAAATTGTGGCTTCAGTTTTTCTTTCCCTTTTTCCTTCAATGAGGATTGCTGGTATGATTGAAGTTTGAGATAGACCAAGTCTCCCACTTTGAAACTTCTCTCGATTCGGTGTCTGTCGACATACATCTTTTCTTGATTCTGTTCCCATTGTAAATTTTCCTTTAAGCATCTTAGGATGTCCAGTCCCTCCTGAAGCCAGTCACTCACCCTTGGTGCATGACTATCACCCAGAACTGTGTCGATGAAGGAAAGGGGTTCGTACCTATATAGTGCTTTGAAAGGTGTCATTCCGATGGACATGTGGTAAGTGGTATTGCAGCAATATTCCCTTAGGTGCATCCATTTGACCCATGCCCGTTGTTGTGCTGAAACGTAGTTTCGAAGGTAGCCTTCGAGCCACTTGTTTACAATCTTCATTTGTCCATCTGTCTGAACGTGCAAACTAGTACTGGGTGACAATTATGTTCTTGCCAGCCGAAATGGTTATGTCTAGAAGATACTAATAAATCGCCCATCCCAATCACTGACAATGTTTCAGGGTAACCCATGTAGAGGAAAGACTTTTCTAAAAAAATAGATTGGCTACTTATGCGGCCTGAAAATTTGAGGGAATGGTGAAGAAATGTCCATACTTCGTTAGTCTGTCAACCACCACGAAGATACAATCCTTTCCGTTCACCTTGGGAAGTCCAGTTATAAAATCCATCGAGATACTTTTCCACTTTTGTTCTAGAATTGGCAGAGGTTGCAGTAATTCAGCGGGTAAAGTATGTTTGGATTTGTTCTGTTGGTAGACCACACACTCTCTTATATACTGCAATACATCTCCTTTAAGACTTTTCCATGAAAACCTCTCCCTGAGATGTCTATAAGTTTTGAGGAAGCCTTGGTGTCCAGCCAAGGGTGAGTTGTGTACCTCCTTCAAGATTTTTTGCTTCAATTTGGATTTCGGCACTAAATATATCCAATTCTTATAGTAAATGATGTCATCCACCACTTTGTACCAATCATCCTCGGTGCTGTCATCCATTAGCTCACAAGCAAATGTGTTTTTTGAATATTCTACCAACAAATGTGCTTTCCAATTAGCTGAAATCTGGGTCAGTATACAGATGGCGGGTTTCTTAAACAAAGCATCTGCAACCACATTGTTCTTTTTTTTCACATATTCAATGTCAAAATCAAAAGCTTGAACCTTGCTTACCCATTTTTGTTGTCTCTTGTTCAAGTCTCGTTGCTTCAAAAAATATCTCAAACTATTGTGATTCATACAAACAACAAACTTGCCATCCACCAAATACTATCGGAACTTGGTTAGTGCATATGTGATGGCCAACATCTCTTTGACATAAATGGAGTATAAGTGTTTTGTTTGTGTAAGCTTCTTGCTCTAATAGGTTATGGGGTGTCTATCTTGCATCAGTTCCATGCCAATACCTTCTCCGGATGCGTTGAACTCCAAAATGAATGGTCAAGTAAAATCAAGTAATGCAAGTACGAGACAGTGCTCATTGCTTCTTTCAGCTTATCAAAAGTGAGTTGTGCCTTATCATTCCACTAGAAGGACCCCTTTCTTGTCAGATCTGTTAATGGGATGCTGAGCTGAGAGAATCCTTTTAGAAACCTTCGATAATAACTGCACAGTCCAAAAAATCCTCGCAACTCCATGAGTGATTTTGGGAGAGGCCAATCAAGGATAGCCTAAATCTTCCCCTGATGAACTTAAACTCCATATTTATTGACAACATGCCCCAAGTACAATATTTCTGTCATACTGAATTCAAACTTGGATCACTTGGCAAACAAGGATTGATCCTTCATGATCCTTAGGACTTCATCCAGATGCTTAAGGTGCTCTTTCCATGCCCAGTTATAAATAAGAATATTGTCAAAAAATACCAGTAAGTACTTATGCAATTGTTTGTTAAAGATGTGATTCATGCATGATTGGAATGTAGCAAGTGCATTCGTTAATCCAAATGGCATGACCAAGAACTCATAATGCCCGTAGTGACAACGAAATGTTGGCCTTTCCACATCTTCCCTTATGCGGATCTGATGGTATCCGAAATGGAGATCTATTTTTGAAAAATAGACTGTGCCATGTAATTCATCCAACAACTCATCTATCCTTAGAATGGGATATCTATTTTTTATTTTTTTGTCCAATGCACTGTAGTCCACACACATGGGCATCATCCCGTCCTTTTTGACCAATACCACTGATGACGCGAAAGGGCTAGAACTGGGACGGATTCATCCTTTCTCCAACAATTCTTGAATCATCTGTAATGTCCCCTTTTTGACAGGCACCAGCTACTTATTTTATTTTAGCCTTTATTTTCCTCGGAGGCTAAAAAGGAAGAAATAAGGGGGAAAAGATATATTAAATTAATTACTTATGAGGTTACTAAACAATGAAATATTAAAAAGTAACTTTTTATTTAATTGATTTAATATTAAAGTGACTAACATAATAAAATATCAAAAAGTCACTTAAAAGAATAAAGTGTTGGATTCCTCTAGAAGCTTCTTGGAGTTGCTTGTGAAATCTTTATAAGGAGCCTTTGGGGGGTCATTTTACACATCTTGAGTTGCATATTCATCTATTGTGCTGAGAGCCTTAGTGCTTGCATACTTGCTTGAGGGTTTGAAGACTCTAAGGTTCCAATTTCGGTTGTGAGATATCAACCCTAGTTGGGAGTGGAGGAATTGGTATTCAGCCAATTCATTTGTGATTAATTGGGAGATAATATTCAGTGATTTTTGTTCAGCCTATGCATCTAATTTTTGACATCAGTTGGCAAGGAGAAAGGTTTCAGTTTTTGCAGCGGATCCGAAAAAGCAGTCCGAAAAAGCAAAGCCGAAAAAGCAATCCGAAAAAGAAAGTCCGAAAAAGCAAAGCCAAAAAGCATGTCATCTCAGCTACTTATTCTAGGTTCTTGTGGTATTTACATTTGGCAATTGTAGATGGATACATTTGACAAGTAATATGTCTTTTTGTTACCAAAGTATTCAGTCATTGTGAACATTGAAGTATTGAAGGGAAATCAACTTAATTCAGCTGTTCAGTTTGTATGCCAAATGTTTGTAAAAACGTCTCATTGCATAGTCATTCATAGGATGCATGCCAAGTGTTTGTGAAAATACCTCTTGGCTGTAGGTGTGCATTTTACATCAGAATTTCATGTACTTGAATTTGGAAAATAATAAAAAGATGTTGCATATCACTTTGATTTCCAATTAGTTATTTTACAATCATTTGTATTCATCAATATCATTAGCATTCAAAAATATAGCAAAACAACAAACATCAGCAAATTGAGGCTGCAAGAGAAGTGTTTGACAAAATTCCTAAGACAGAAAAATAGGGATAAAACTTCAAAAATTGTCAAGGCACTTTACAGTGGTATCAGAGCTAAAGTTGTTGCCATCCTATACGGGTTATGAGTGAAGAGTTTCCAAATGTTCCATTCATAAATCCTTTGGATAAATTCTATAACAGGGCAAGAAAGGGCTTAAGTCCTTTAGAACTCATGGAAGAAAGCAATACCCAGCAAATGCTTAATGCTCTTGCAAGAGGGCAACAGGAGTTGAGAGATGAAATGGCAAGAGGAAGAGAAGAACTATCACTTATCCTTGGACAGCTGGTAGATAACAGAAACAATGGAAATGATAGGAACCATAATAGGACTAATGGGCAAAATGGACACAATGGGGGTTAAGAAAACAATGACACAGCTCAAAGCAATGCTAGAACAGCACGTAGAGCTACTCCTAGGCCTCTTATGCCTACATTTTTGAGAGAACAGGGTGCTGCAAATCACGACCAGCAAGTAAGAGAAGAGGGATATGGTGATTATTTGAGGAAGTACAACTCTCTAGGTGATGATTTCAAGGCTGCCATGTCACTAGTAGACTTTTGTGGTCTTAAATTGAGAAATAGACCAAGAAACAATCAACAAGGAGTGCAAAATCAAGACTTGCAACGTAAGGTGGGAAAACTAATCTTACCATCATTTGATGGAAGTAACAAAGGTACAGCTAGAGCTTGGGTTCACAAGCTCGACACATATTTGCAGCTTAATCCTATGTTGGAAACAGAGGCTATCCAGTACGCCACACTCCATTTGGAAGGTGAAGCACATGAATGGTGGTACCATGGACTTGTCACCTTGGGGCATGCCAACATTACTTCATATTTGGAATTCACCCAAAAGCTCATTAATAGGTTTGATCGTAAGGATCCTGAACTCCACTTTAGGGAGTTAGCACAACTCAAGCAGACTAATTCAGTGGATGCTTACATCATAGAGTTCCAACGGTTGGCAATTATGGTGACAGATATTTCAGAACAGCAATTGGTTATGCTCTTCATTGAGGGATTGACAGAGCCTCTTCGTGGTTGGGTTAAGGCCTTCAAACCAGATTCTCTCCAAGATGCTATCATGAAGACTAGAGACATGAAATATTCTACATCTACCATTAGGGCTCCTAGCAAGCCTTTCACATCCCATAAGGATAAGGGGAAGAAGCCATTTCAGAAAAAAAGTAATAAGGAGAACTTTGATGAAGCCTATAGACAGGAGTGTCAGCTTAACGGGATTTGCTATCATTGCAAGGAAAATTGGTCTAGTGGACTCCGTTGCCTAGGGAAAGGCAAGGCTCACTTAATTGAGGTGATATCAGATGATGAGAACAGTTCTCAGGAAGAGGAACCTCAAAGGGAAGACAATAACAATTGAAATGGGGAAAATCATGATGAGATCATTGCTTCTATCTCCAATGCTCCTAAGTTCAACTCTTTCAAAGTTCGTGGGGTCCTACAAGGTCATCAAATAGCAATATTGATTGACAGTGGAGCTACTCATAACTTCATTGATGCATCATTGGTGAACAAGTGACAAATTCCTCTAGAGGATTTTGAGGGATTCAGTGTGATGGTGGCTGATGGGCGTAAGATAGCTTGTACTCAGTGGATTCCACAGTTGTCTATTATGATGGGCAACCACACAGTTACAAATGATTTCTATGTGGTTGACTTGGGTGATATCCATGCCATACTTGGGGTCCAATGGTTGTAGTCATTAGGGAAGTACTCACAGAACTTCCAAACCATGGAACTCAAGTTCAGAGATGCTAATGGGCGTAGAGTGGTGCTTAAAGGTATGGCATCTAAAGCACCTAAGATTGTTTCAGCTAGACGTATGGAGAGTATTTCCAGGCATGATGACATAGTTTGGGCAGCAAAGTGTGTGATCACTCCTAAGGAATCTACAGATTCAGGACAGTCAATCCACATTGACATCAAGGAGCTATTGGGCAAACATGACAAGGTTTTTGGTGAGATACCCCCAGTGAGGCCACCAGACAAAGGCTTCGAGCATACTATTGAGTTGGAAGAAGGGGCCAAGCCAGTGATTACTACCCCTTATCACCATCCTAAGAAATTTAAGGATGAGATCGAGAAAGCAATCGAGGAATTGCTTGATATGGGACACATTCGTCCTAGCTCCAACCCTTTCACTTCTTCAGTGGTCCTGGTGAAGAAGAAAGATGGGACCATGAGAATGTGTATAGATTATCAAGCCCTCAATAAGAAAACAATCAAGAACAGGTACCCAATACCCAGGATCAATGAGTTATTGGATGAGTTACATGGGGCAGTATATTTTTCAAAGATTGATCTTCGATCGGGTTACCATCAGATTAGAGTGAGGGAACAAGATGTGCACAAGATTGCTTTCCAATGCCACTATGGGCACTATGAGTTCTTGGTGATGCCATTTGGATTAACTAACACACCTGCCACATTCCAACCTTGTATGAATCATATCTTCAACAAACAGTTGTGTAAGTTCCTCTTGGTATTCTTTGATGATTTGTACAGTAAAACTTGGTAAGAACACTTGCAGCAGCTTGATGAGATCCTTACCATCATGGAGGAGCAGTCCTTGTACGCTAAGGCTTCGAAATGTGAGTTCAGCCTTAGAGAGATTCTTTATTTGGGACACGTGATCAATGCAGAGGGTGTCCAAGTGCACCAAGAGAAAATACAGGCTATTCTAGATTGGCCCACACCACGGTCACTTACCGAGCTACAGGGCTTCTTCGGACTGTGCAGTTACTACAGGCATTTTGTTAAGGGGTTCTCACAATTAGGGGCACCTTTGACAAATTTGACCAAGAAGGGTGCATTTTGTTGGATAGCAGAGGTGCAGCGAGCTTTTGATAAGCTCAAGGAGGTGATGAGCAGTTGTCCAGTGTTGGCACTTCTTGATTTCACGTAGCCTTTCATTCTAGAGTGTGATGCTTCAGGGGAAGGTATTGGTGCAGTATTGATGCAATTGACACCCTATCGCCTTTGAGAGCCGTAAGTTGAGGGGAGCTGAGAGACTATACTCCATCTATGATAAGGAGATGCTCGCCATTATGCATGCCTTGGTGAAATTCAGACAATATCTAGTTGGGGGAAAATTTGTGGTGAGGACAGATCATAACAATCTCAGATACTTCTTAGAGCAGAAGGACTTGAACGAGAGATAGCAGAAGTGGGTTAGCAGGATATAGGCATATGATTTCGACATAGAGTATGTTAAGGGGAAGAAGAACATTGTTGCAGATGCCCTCTCCAGGAGGCCTTCAGCTTGCTCACTCTCTGAGACTTCGGCAGATTGGAAATCCATCTTACTAGTGGAGTACTCCAAGAATACATTTGCTTGTGAGTTGATGGATGGATTGATTCGAGATGATAGGTACAAGATAGTTGATGATTTGATTTACTACAAGGATAGGATCTGCCTGGTACCGAAATCAAAATTAAAGGAGAAAATACTACAATCTTGCCATGATACACCCCTAGCAGGTCATCTGGGCTACTTCAAAACTTATAGAAAGATTAGAGAGAGGTTTTCATGGAAAGGCCTCAAGGATGATGTGTTGAAGCATGTTAAGGAGTGCGTGACTTGCCAGCAGAATAAGTCCAAGCATACACATCCAGCTGGGTTACTTCAGCCTTTGCCCATTCCTAAGCAGAAGTGGGAGAGCATTTCAATGGACTTCATCACAGGCCTACCCAAGGTATAGGGGAGAGACAACATCTTTGTTGTGGTAGACCGGCTCACAAAATACGCACATTTCTTTGCTATTCCAACAAAGTACAAGGCTTCACAGGTGGCTGAGCTATTTTTCAAGGAGATCTTTAGATTGCACAGGCTACCTAAGAACATAGTCAGTGACAGGGATAGCAGGTTTATGAGTGCTTTTTGGCAAGAGCTGTTTAGACTAATAGGTACTGAGTTGACACCCAGTACCAGTTATCACCCTCAAACTAATGGGCAAACAGAAATTGTTAATAAGTGGGTCGAGGGGTACTTGCGTAATTATGTGGCAGGACAATAGAAGGCTTGGATCAGGTGGTTGCATTTAGGAGAGTATTGTTACAATACCACACACCATATGTCCATTGGAATGAGTCATTTCAGAGCCTTGTACGAGTATGATGCACCTTCATTCGTGGAGATGGCTTTTGGTGACAGTAGGGCACCTAAAGTAAAAGATTGGATTCAGGAAAGCCAAGATATATTGAAGGCACTCAAGGATAATTTGGTAATGGCACTGTATCAGCAAAAGACTTATGCAGATAAACACAGGGTTGAGCGCAGCTTTGAGATTGGTGATATGGTATATCTACAATTGCAGCCCTATAGACAATCCTCTCTTAAAAAGAGTGGAGCAGAGAAACTAAGACCAAGGTTCTATGGTCCATACAGGGTTACCAGGAGGATTGGGGAGGTAGAATATGAGTTAGAGCTGCCCGCAAGCAGCAAGATTCATAATGTATTTCATGTTTCATGCCTCAAGAAGGCATTAGGTCAGCAAGTTATCTCTTCCACGTATCTTCCACCACTTGATGAGGAGGGACATTTGGTCTTGGTGCCTGAAGAGATCATTGATGTCAGAGAGAGGAAATTGTAGAACAGAGTGATTAAGGAGGTGAGATGGAAGGATCTTCCTGCCGAGGACGCTACATGGGAGAATGAACAAATTTTATAGCACCCGAGTTTGCAATTGCTTGAGGACAAGCAATTTCGGGAAGGGAGGACTGTAATGTCCCCTTTTTGACAGGCACCAGCTACTTATTTTATTTTAGCCTTTATTTTCCCTGGAGGCTAAAAAAGAAGAAATAAGGGGGAAAAGATATATTAAATTAATTACTTATAAGGTTACTAAACAATGAATTATTAAAAAGTAACTTTATATTTAATTGATTTAATATTAAAGTGACTAACATAATAAAATATCAAAAAGTCACTTAAAAGAATAAAGTGTTGGATTCCTCTAGAAGCTTCTTGGAGTTGCTTGTGAAATCTTTATAAGGGGCCTTTGGGGGGTCGTTTTACACATCTTGAGTTGCATATTCATCTATTGTGTTGAGAGCCTTAGTGCTTGCATACTTGCTTGAGGGTTTGAAAACTCTAAGGTGCCAATTTCGGTTATGAGATATCAACCCTAGTTGGCAAGGAGAAAGGTTTTAGTTTTTGCAACGGATCCGAAAAGGCAAAGCGAAAAAGCAGAGCCGAAAAAGCAGTCCGAAAAAGCAGATCCGAAAAAGCAGTCCAAAAAAGCAAATCCGAAAAAAGCAAAGCCAAAAAGCATGTCATCTTAGCTACTTATTCCAGGTTCTTTTGGTATTTACATTTAGCAATTGTAGATGGATACATTTGACAAGTAATATATGTCTTTTTGTTACCAAAGTATTCAATCATTGTGAACATTGAAGTATTGAAGGGAAATCAACTTAATTCAGCTGTTCAGTTTGTATGCCAAATGTTTGTAAAAACGTCTCATTGCATAGTCATTCATAGGATGCATGCCAAGCGTTTGTGAAAATACCTCTTGGCTGTAGGTGTGCATTTTACATCAAAATTTCATGTACTTGAATTTGGAAAATAATAAAAAGATGTTGCATATCATTTTGATTTCCAATTAGTTATTTTGCAATCATTTGTATTCATCAATATCATTGGCATTCAAAAATCATAGCAAAACAACAAACATCAGCAAACTAAGGCTGCAAGAGAAGTGTTTGACAAAATTCCTAAGGCAGAAAAACAGGGATAAAACTTCAAAAATTGTCAAGGCACTTGACATCGTCTTTTCAAACTCATCTTTAAATTTCTTGGAATGGCGATAGGGTGTGGTTATGACCAGCTTGACTCCTGCTTCCAACTTGATAGTATGTTCAAACCCTCAATGAGGCGATATGCCAAGAGGAATGTCTATAAAAACTTTATCATGATCACTCAAAATATTCTAGAGATCACCTAGGAAGGTGTCTATTGCCTTTTTATAGATTTTGCCAAGACAAAATAGTGTGCAGCCCAAGCAATGTCATCACAATGAAAAATTGCCTCCATCCAATGTGCAGAAACTTCCTTCGGACCCTTATTTGCTATCCCGCAGAGAACAACCTTCTTTCCATTGACAACAAAAGTGAAGCCCATCTGTTTAAAGCTCTGAGCGTATTCATCAAGTGTCTCCATCCACTGTATGCCCAGAATAACCTCCATATCATCAAAGTCCTCTATGAAGAAATCCTCGGTCACCATGTGATTCGCCATTGTGATACTTAGTTGAGGAACAAGGTGTGTGTAGGGCAGAAGAGTCCCTCCGACAACTTTGACCTAGAATCCTAAAGCGTCTCCTTAGAAAGACCTCCTTGTTTCACCAGAGATAAGTTTATGAAGTTTAGATTGGCTCCGCTATCAAGCATCACCATAATCCTTTGTCCTTGAAGGGTTTCTCATACACGAAACACCGTGCACCTCGAGCTACTGGCTAGGGCGATAGTTCTTCCGTGTCATACCAATGCTGCAATTCTTTCCGTACAGTTCAAACTAACCATTTTAATTTGTGGGGTTGGTTATCTTCAGAGGTATATCTTCCTGTTTGTCCTCATCATTGGACACGACCTCAATGTAGTGGATTTTTGCTTTCCCGAGGCATCTATGCCCAGGTTCTCATGGTCCCTTACAGTTCAAACATAGTTTCTTTCTTTGGAGCTCCTATCTAGTAGCTTCATCCAATGACAGATTTCTCGATGGAGGTTTGTTATATTTGTCCCTCGAAAACACCGGTGGTTTGGAATGTGAGTAACTTCGTAGAAAGATGATACCATACTCCTTGCCTTCTTAATGGCCTTTGATAGGGTGGCAGGATTGAACCCTTTTACCCAACCCTTCAGTGGTTCTATTAGTCTGTCCATGTAGAGCACTATATGTCTTCTTTCAAAAATGTCCGTGACCAAAACAAAGAGTTTTTGAAATTCCACAATGTACTGATCAACCAACCCAATTTGCCTCAGTTGTGTCAAATCTTTGAAATTGAGTTCTAGATCTTTACCATCAAGTCGATCTATCAATCTCTCAGTGAATTTTGCATAGGTATTTATTTGATCATGCCACAATGTAATGGTACTGTGATGCCACCATTCATGCGCAACTCCCTCTAAGTGTAATGCCGCAAATTTAACTCTTTCTGGCATAGGATTAAGTTGGAAGTATCGGCCTTCATTACCCATGCTTGCGCAGATATAGATCCAGATCCGTCAAATGGAGACAAATTTATTTTACTCAACTTCCTTCTGAGATCATCATTAAAATATCCTCGGTTTCCGACTCCCGAATATCTCATCCTTAGATCTACGTAATCTTTGTAAGATATATCTTCCTCCAAATTCACATTCTTCCATTATTCTCTTAGTTGTTCTTGCATGTGTTCGAAGGTTAGTTGCTTCCCTCCGTGTGGTGCCTCTGTATGTGGGGGAAAAGACGACATGGAAGGTTGAGAGTGTGCTGGATGAGAGTTTTCTTTACCTGACACTGAATCCGCGCTATGACCATTTTGTTTACTGGATATTTTATTGTCTACCAACTTAAGAGTTTCTTCCATGAGACGCTGAGTATCATTGATCTGTGCTTGATTCCTCACAAGTTCTCTTAGTAGTGCTACGAGATTGATAGTTGTGGGTTCCGGTTTCATAGCCATTCTATCAACAGAATGGGTTCTCTTTTCTTCCAATTATACACTCTCATTCACTGTCCACAAGCTGGCAAGATCGAAGCTCTGATACTACTAAAATGTTCTCGTGTCCTAAGTCTCCTCTAGAAAACAATCCTCCTCTATCAAATGCTGAAGAACTTCACCTAATGGTGCTATTACAGAAGCCATACGGACTGTTGGTAGCAGTATGGATGTGAGGAGGGCTCTGTACAATTACCCAGGGAGGATAAAAGCCATACAATTTGCAGTGTATGGTGAGTAGGGAAGATGACTTACAATATTATGAACTGGTCATACAGTCTCCAAGGATGGTCGTATAGTATCTAGAAAGGTCGTACTGTGTGCAAGAATGGTCGTACGGTATGCAAAAAGGGTCATACAGATGATGTGGGGAGGTCATACAGGGCTGTATACAAAAAAGGTCATACGGGGAGGGAAAAATGGAGAAAGCAAGGCAATACGGAAGTATGGATCGATAAGTCTATGATACCGAAGATGTGTTTGGAGCGAGGGGTACGACTAGAGGGAACGATCATTCATGCAAAACTTATAGATTCAAATTTATGAAACAACACTAAATAATAACAGAGATGGAACATGAATAATCTTTCAATTAATATATGCCAAAAGATGGTGCTCCGATTTGCTAGATCCGAGCGAAATAATGCAAGCGATGGAATAGGGTGAGGGTTGAATTCCACCGAAATCGGAATGGCCAAGTAGGGAAGATTTTTTACTTCTGAAATGGTGAACAACAGAAGATCCCAACTGGAATTCGCAATACAAAGAAATAATCCAAATTGCATACCTAACGACTACCTACAAGTCGTGCTTAAGTACCCATCAGGGAAAACTTTTCGAGGGTGTACAAAGATAGCCAATAGCTACACAAAACTACGGAAACAAAACAAAAATGGGTCCAAGATTTATTAAATCAATCAACCTATTAACAATAGTTTAATTAATAATTTATCTTATAACAGGAACATTACATTGAGAGAGTCTATGATAAAGGGCTTAGTTGTGATTCTTACAAATCTATCATGTTGAGTGATTCCATGATTATGAGTAATTGTTACAGGACTATCATGTTGAGTGATTCCATGATTGTTAACAATAAGTATATTGTTCTCTTAATGTCATGTTGAGAGATTCCACAACAACATCAAGATAAAAGTTGGTTGTGTTTCTTGCAAGGTTCATGTTGAGTAATTCCATGAATTTTGTAGAATCTATATGATTGGATTTTATCATTGGCATTTTGGTTGCAGCCTTGTGTGATGTTCAACTAAAGATCTCTCTTGCTAAGAGGGAGTGTTGGAGATTGTAGCTACAATGGAGATCTTTATCTAGAAATATGGACGTTATTATCATTATGCTCACCTTCAGCTGAAGAAGATGCTTATGATTAAATTGTAACATTAAATATAAAGTCATGTGTCATTCGACGTGCATTGAGGCATGGAAATACGAAGAATTTTATTTGAAAATAAAGAATTATGTTTTGGAAACTCAAGAGACCTTTGGTTATTATGTGAAGAGTCTCTCCTCTTGTTATATATATCGCCCCAAGCGAAGGACATTGTACACTTGAATTTCATTATCAATGAAATGATCTTTTGTTGTGTGGCTAGGGTTTTCCCAAGATATTTTTGTCTCGTGTATCTTTTCTGGTTATTTGTTATTGTTGTTTTTATTGTTTCTAGGTTAAAATCCTACAATTATCATTAACAAATCACCCAAAAGTGAAACAACTGAAATATACCTTCTATTAAATCATGATGAATAAGCTTGAGCGGTCTCAAACGTTGGGGCTGAATCTCTAGAAACTCTATAAAAAGTTCACTAGTACTTCCAATAATACCAAATTGAACTCCTCTCAAACCACTTCACTAAAACTACTATCACACCAAATGTGCCAGTAAGGATGACTAACAAGCTCATAATATATCAACTTGCAATATATCAAAAACCTTCGTATGTGCATATACAAATCTATGAAAAATAACTCAAAATTTAACTATGAATATGCTCTTCAGAAGTCAAAGGCAATGTTTACCATAACACAAATAGAAGTTGTCACTTCAACCAAGAGGACTCCTTGATGGCTATGGCATAGATAACAAGACAACCTCCTGCAAGATTATAGAATAATGAATCAAAATAGCACCATAGACCACTGAACAATTACAAAGGCCTAAAAAAGATAAATACAGTTGATGCAAGGATAACTTCATGCAGTGAAAATGTACTTGGAAAGTAATTTTGTCCACGATTCAGCATTTAGACACCAAACATAAATGTATGAATCCATGATTTCAACACCAAAAAATCCAACAACAAAGAAAAATAGTATATCTATAGGTTGTGTTGTCCATTAAACCCCACTTAAGAAAGCAAGTAGAAAATGGCAATAATTGTCATCCTGTAGCAATATTTTTAAGATGCAACTATGACAAGCAATGTGCGAGTATAATGGATGCAAAATCAAAGATAAGCCTCATTGGGTAGAAAATTCTCCCAAACTTGTAACAAACACAAATAAAGATATCAATCATTCAAACAATTAAGTTGTATCAAACAAGAAACATCGGTAACAAACCATATCTTACATTTTGTCCCACAATTAACCATTTCTATCATATTTATTTTCATCTTAATTATTTTCTCTCGCATTGAATGAAATACCCTGGATTTTTCAATGCTTGAAATTTGACATTATTCAGAAGTGTTTAATATGTTTGTTTTTTGCAACACTATCTATCACAAAGTTTTGAGTCTGCACCTTCCTGCATAAAACAAAGGAAAGGGTTGTATTGTATACGGGCTTTCCTAAGTCAAGCCCATGTTAGTGTTCTCACCTACACAATAGAAATAAATAATGATAAAAATCATACTCTGCTGCCTCAAGAGGAAATTAAAATAAACGACAAAAGCTGAAATTGTTACCATAGAAAAGGAATTTTTCCTGAACCTCATGTCAGATAATGTTGACTTCCTCTAACAAAGTCCTAAAAAATATTAGTACAACATGATGGTAATAATAATCATCAAAAATAATAAATGATGACTGATATAAGATAGATGCATGACTAATAATACCTCCAAATTTCTTCACTTAATTGATATTGAATTCTTAGAATTCGAGAGCGAAAGATTCTTTTATGGTCTTGCAAATGACGAAGAGAGTTGCTTTTATTTGCAACTACCACCTGTTGATGCAAGTTTTGTATCACTTACATAACATATTAGGATTTGAATATTCAATATGGGATATCAAACATGCAACTCCTCTCTTGAAAAGTTATTCCTCATGAAGACATAAGCAATAGCTCCAATGTTCCTTACACCGTTGGATACTCACTCAATTTTATCGATGCGATTCGCTGGTAATCACGTAGGCGGCCTTACGCTTTTCATTCAAGGATGACTTGGACTTTGGTGGAATGATGGAGATGACGACTCGGTTTGTGAAATGTGCGGAGGCAAATAATGGTGATGGTCGTGATGATGGAGGGTGTGTCTACCGATGATGATGTTGATGGGAAAGCGATGATCGTGGGAGGTGAATGGATGAGTTCTATCACTTGATCTACTCTAATTTTCTCCTCTCTAAACTTCAACTACCCAACTACTCACTGTTCTACTCCTATTCCTATGAATGGAAGGTTAGCAAATGGACAGGGATCGAACCTAATGAGAGCTGACCAACAGCCTCACTTCCACAGGTGCAATGACTCGAAGGAATAATAGACTAGTTTACCACACAAAGCTTCCCAACCAGCCGCTAGGATGCTAGTGGCCTAGTATTGATCCCTATCAAACATTTACCAATGCTACCATACAACTATCCACCTACTTTACTTTCGCTTGAACAACTTAAACAACTTGAAATGAAATCTAACTAAGTGGAAGTAGAAAACATGCAATAACACTCAATGTTCTTGATCAACATGCCAATCGCAACAATGAAAAAGAGAGCATTTTGGTATTATCTTCGCACCAATTTCTCTAACCCTTTACAAATGAGAGCAAATGGCCTTTTATAGGGGCCAAAAATACAACGGATGGTGGAGATCAAAATAAGATCAACGATCCAAATTGGATCCTCAAAACCCTAATTAGGGTTGCCACCCCATTGGCCAATGAGAAGCTGTCACTTCATCAATAGACCAATGAAAAAAGTGCAAAAAGTGGCAACCAATGAGAAGGCACCAAAATGGTGGCCAATCAGAAATAGACACTTGTCCTATTCTAGAAGAAAGGGAAATTGCCACTTGGGCTTACATCAAATGATCTTCTAATATAAATCTTCCCTTTTCTTTCATTTTCTTAGCTAAGGCAATGAACTTAGCTAGCCTTTCATTAACTTCTCCCATAGGAGGACAGGGTGTGTGCTTTGCCCTGAGTTCCGCTGACTTCGCCACACTATTTGCTACTTGTAGTATCGTTTCGTGATCCTTCTCATATTCCTTTGCAAATCCAATAAAAGCGCTGAGAGAGGAAAGGGTTCCCAAATGCTTTTTCCTGATGGCAACCTTTCCCAACTCATCCAATCTCGATCCAAAATCTGTTTCATTGACATCCTCTTCTCTAATATCCTCAAAATCAAGTGCCACTGTAAGCCTTGATGATCTGTTAACTCCTTTTCTTCCCTCGCGTATCCAATTATGCTTTAGATGCGTGTAATAGGCCTCTTTGTTATCTTGAAATGATTTAGTTGCTTGATCCATCATTACAATCATCATGCCCTTGTACTAGGGAATGTTAAATGTTTCTTCAATTGCTTGTTCGCCAATGCTGGTTAACACTCTCTTCCCTTCATCAAAAATGATGGAATTACTGTTTAGATCAAATCTGGATGCACATTCCATAATCGATTCTGGACAATGCAATGTGGGAGGAAAGGCCGTTGCATGTACAATTCCACTCTTGTAAATCCTTTTTTCCAAGGGGGATTGTCCTTCCTTCAGTCTGTCCCTCATCCGTATCATGTCCACTGTACAGATATTGGTGTCAGTTATTCTCTTCATTTTCGAGAAGAAGGAAGTATTGGGCATCATATCCTCTTTGTCTTTCTTAGTGTTTGCTTGCTTGGGATTCTTACTTGAACTATCATCCTCCATGCTCGTTGCCCTATTATGGGATGGTAGAGTGGTGAACCAAAAGGCAAGAAGAACCAAGCGGAGCAATCCTTAGACTAGAACGAAAGATGGATGTCAGCTTAAGCACTCCTTGCAACTCTAGATGATGAAAATTCACCTTAACTGATAAACTTACAGCGACTGTTCGGAACCTAGAATATGACTTTCGAGTAGTTCAAATCCCTTTGCAAATAGAAATTTACACTCCTAAAACTATCCAACACTTGCCTTCTATGCAAAAATCAAACTTTCATATGTATCTCTTCTCCCAACAAAATTGTCAAAATCTGATATAAAATGCAGTCCTAAGTAGGAAAAAAATCAGACCTTCACCATGAATTGCTCAAAAATCAGAATCAGATCTGCCTCAATAAAATGCCAAGAATGGAAAATTTTTCCTTTGTCTCAAATTCGCCCATGCATGAAGTCTGAAATCTGCCCAAAATGCTACCTAGGGCACAAATCGCAGCCCACAAATGGAGGAGAAAACCACCAAAATATGCAAGAATCTGCCCACAAGAAAAAACGCCAAGGTCTGAAAATGGAGAAATACAAGCAAAATTTGCGCAAGCATGCAAAAAACTGCCCTCCACAAAATTCGCCCAAGTCTGGAAAAAATCTACCCCTCCACAAAATTCACCCACATGGAGAGGAAGAAATGATTTGTGAAAATGAAATGGGGAGGAGACTCCCATTATAGCCAATTTTCTTTCTCCATAAAGCTGGCCTACATGGTCTAAGAGAAAACAAAAAACAAAAATTAAATTCAAGTTAAGGCCCACGATTAAATACGTAGCTCAAAAAAAATTAATTTTGCCAAAAGAAAATTGCACTTTTAAATTTACCAATTAGCTCCAATTGCAAAACGAAATTAAATGGCCTTGAGGGTGTTAAATATTTCCATTTAATGAGGGTTTAGTAATTAATACGTCATTAAATTTGGATTTTGGCTAACCAAAAGCCATTTTTTTCAATATTAAATTACTAAATTCATTAAAAACTTAAAAGTTTTTAAGGCAAATTAATCCAATTAAAGTCAATTTTTGCAATTTTCTACCAAAATCGATTTTGCCAAGCTAAAAATTTAAAAAATTAAAATTAAAATTGCATTTAGAACCAAAAATCGATTTTTTGCAATTTTCCTCATTACAACAAAATTAAAAATTTTCACCAAAGAAAAATTTGAGATTTTCCAAAAACTTAAGTCTAATTAAAATTTCTCTTTTGAGAATTATCCAAATTTATAGAGTTAAGACCAAATTTTGAAAAAAGAACGCCTAAGTACAAAATTCACAACTTTATCCTACCAAGTTGAAATTAAATTAGAAAATTATTCGGCCTAACGACAAAATTGATAGCTCTAGAAAATCAAGTTGAAACCAGGTGAAAATAAATCTAACCTTCTCCCCACTGGCCCTAAAGGTGTCCAAGGCTCAAAATTTTCAAAACTCAAAATTGTTGGACAATCCAAAAATTTGCCAAGGCAATTAAAAAAAAGGGGGTCCCCAAAAATTTTGGGGTGATGGTGTGAAAACCTCACAACACCACCATTTCACAAGAAACTTGTGAATGTATAGCCAATTTGAAAACCAGATTTGGGTACTACCATTCTAGCCTCTCTGACAATTTAAAGGTCCAAACTAAGGCCACTCTGATAGACAACACTAGGGCACTAACCTTGACTCCAATTTAATATTTCGAGAAGCAATACATTTATTTAGGGCCAAATTGGGGACACAACAGAGCAAGGGTGGTGATGGCTTCATTTATACCATATTTCATGATTATGAAGGTTGTCAAATATAAAATACGAGTTTCAAACTCTTTATGGGTGGATTACTCCTTTCTAGGCCTTCAATTCCTAGTAGTGCATTAAAACGGGTATTTTGAGTATATCTTGTTAGGCATGTTTGAATTTTGTGCAATCTGGTTACCTTTTGATATACCCTTTATGCTCCTATATAACATATCCAAAATGCAAAAAGGTTTGTTTTGGACAACACTCTCAACAATTGGCTGGTAATTCACCAATTAGCCTAAAGGGAGCAGCAAATTGGGTATTTTGGCAAGACTGTTCTGTAAGAATCTACCTTTTGGATAAAATTCACCCAAGAGCAAGGAACTCAAGCACAAGCACAGAATAGACCAAAGTATGATCAGAATAGCAATATAGTATTCAATTTCATGTCCAAGTACACTAGGAGTGCCTGTTTATAAAGGCCTCTAGAATGCTTCTAAAATGTCTAGGAGTCAACATACTGATAAGTCTTACAATCAAGCACATGCCCACCAGGAGTGGATTATCCTCCATTAAGCACAGGAGTAAGTGCGATGATGAGAGGATAAGCCTACAAAGGTGTAGCATGAAAAATAATGTTGTAGACACCATGTGCTTAATTAAGAGTGCAAATAACTGTTTGTCTACATGACAACTCAGTTAATTATGCAAACTCCAGTGTTGTCTAATAAATAATAAAATAATGCATTGACCTAAGTAAACTTAAGTAAAGTGTAAATAGTGAATACTTATTTTCATGGGTACCTAACATGGCCTCGTAGCCGGGACCCATTATGCATTTGTGAGCTTAAGTGCATTCCCCTAAGTTGCACTTAAAATGTGTCCAGATTGGCCTGTACGGAGCGTTTGAAGTTGCAAAATATAGGATTGGATAGGTACAATCACTAAAAAATGCTATTTCTGACAAATCCGTGCACCAAAACCAAAACAGAACTGCACCACTGAAAATTTAGGAAATTCTACCCGAAATCAAAAAAATTGCACCTGATTTGGAGTTCGGATGATTGAATTATGGCCTCTCAAAGTCAGACTGTCAAATCAAAACTAAATCTAGAGAGGGGTCTGGAGAGGAAAACACGAGGTTAAATTTGATGGTCGAACAGCCGTCACAGTAGTTCAATTTTGCCTAGAAATGACGATCAGACGACCGTCAAATTTAAGATAGTGAATTGCTGACGTCAACGAAATCTCGGCCCCTTGGATGACATCACTGCTAACATCTACAGTGTATAAATTGTACAAACATGGATGTACAAAAAAATTCGATTTGTCAAGTGACATGGCAATGTGCGTTGAGCAGGATGCTATCGTGGCACTATATGGCTACCACGTGTTTGTTTCGATGGGTGCAATAAGTGAATGCCATGTGGCAGGCATTTGTTTGTCCACGTGGCGGTTCTGGTAGGCACAGGTGGTGTTGACGAGGCTCTCTTGTTGCCTACTGACTAGAGGGGGTCTTCATCCACGTGGAGGTCACTTCGCCTTGCTGGACACCACCGGAGGTCATCTAGCGGATTGAAGTTCATGTGTTGCACTGGGATTTTGGAGCTGCCACCGGTGGGAATCAATCCTCCGCCGAGTGTGTGGGACGAGAGGGTGCCAAATTTCTCTTTCACGGTAATAGGAAGCCGAAGTGTGGTCGGCGATATAGATGTGTTTCCCGCCAAAAATTGCAGTGTTACTGGTCGGAATGTGTGATTGAAATGCCACCGATTAATGAGAATATTCTGCAAGGGTCGGGGTTTCACCACCCAGATCCTACAAAAAAATTCTTTGCAAGCCCTACTGGCCAAAAAAAATTTCCAAAAAATAATGCTCCGAAAATAGCAAAGAAAATTATAGATCTGGAAATCAATTAAACAAATCTAATAAATGACCATATCAAATTTGCAAATTGGGCCTTCGGAATGTTGGTTTGCAAAAAAAAGTTTGCCTCAAAATTGACTATTGCCCAATATAGGCGAATTTATAGTCGATTTTCACCAAATCGATGCTCCGGACGCAATGGCGAGGTCCACTTTGGCTCTAGACGCTCCCAATGACTGCAGATGCTCCAGATCTGAATCGGGTCCTTCGAGAGGTGAAGCAACAATGTCTCCAATGGCTATGTGAAGAGAATCTCCCTCAGCTCTGATACCATGTAAGAATCTACCTTACGAAAAAATGCACCCAAGATCAAGGAACTCAAGCACAAACATAGAATAGACCAAAGTATGATTAGAATAACAATATAGTATTCAATTCCTTGTCCAAGTACACTAGGAGTGCCTATTTATAAAGGCCTCTAGAATGCTTCTAGAATGTCTAGGAGTCAGCAAGAGTGGATTATCCTTCATTAAGCACAGGAGTAAGTGCGATGATGAGAGGATAAGCCTACAAAGGTGTAGCACGAAAAATAATGTTGTAGAAACCATGTGCTTAATTAAGAGTGCAAATAATTGTATTGTCTACATGACAACTCAGTTAATTATACAAACTCTAGTGTTGTCTAATAAATAATAAAATAATGCATTGACCTAAGTAAACTTAAGTAAAGTGTAAATAGTGAATACTTACAGATCTTATCCGAATTGGTTGGACCAGCAAAGGCCTCCTCATGAACAAACACATTGATCTTCATTGAGCAGATTTCAGTAGGTCGCAAGATCGCCCAGAACCTTGGAGTTGATCCCAGATTAGCTTTTCAAGAGAGGAGCTCGAAAGGATTCCTGTCGTTAAGCATCGTGCAAAATGACAGCTCAACAGAAATTGGCGCTAGGAGGGCCTCATACCATTCAAAACAAAAAAAAATCACGTTTTCAAATTCTGAAGTTTTCAAAAGTTTAGAAAAATTTCCGTCCAAAACTGTCAGAAGGTGCACAAGTGCGCAAGGTGCATTGTTTTTGAGAAAGTGTGCTTCTGCAGAGGTGTGCTTTTTCTAGAATTGACACAAGCTGGAAGATCCTAATCCATTATCATCATCCACTCTACATTCTACTTCACACATTCTGATCATTATGCACCATGTCTTTCTTCAATGCCCAAAGTTCACCTTTGAATCTAATTGGTCCATTACATGACTTGCCCAAAAATCCTAAAAAGTTTTGCCCAGGGTTCATCTATGGAGAATCACGAACAGCAAAAGATCATATTAAAATTTTCAAGGAGATCTGCAATCGAAACCAAATTCAGCATATGGACGTGGTATGTCGCCTTTTTCCTTACAGTTTGGGGGAAATGGCATTCAATTGGTACCTCGATCTGCCACTAGCATCAATAAGGGTTTGGAACTCTTTTGAGAGAAAATTTCTGGAACAATTCAAGATCTATATTGATCCAGCTATCCTACATCATCAGTTCATCTCAATCAAGAGGGACCCCCACAAGACTATTTCATAGTTTAATCATCACTTCTATAGTATGTATCAAAGAATGGAGTTTCCTTACATTATACCACAAGAGGTTGTCATCCAGATCTATTTGGGAACAATGGATTCATTAACTTCTATTTTTCTAAGAAAGCTCCCACCCAGAGACATTGATACCATTGAAAAGGTTTTCAAAGAGGTTGTTACATTCACGAAGTAGGTTACTGCTGCTCCAATGCCAATAATTATATATTTAGGATATGAACCCCAAAAGACTGTATTCTTGATCAAAAGACTTCTCCACCCGCTAAACTCGAGAATAATATGGCTAGAGAGGTTAAGGCCATGAAGGAGACGATGTCTCTTTTATCCAATGAACTCAACAAAATAAAGTTGAATTCCTCAAGAGACCAAAGCAATCATCCAAGACAACTTGCTGCCCAAAACAATTATTCTCAAAATCAGAGCAAAAATTTTGGCTTTTACAATAACATCAACAATGAGAATAATGGTATTACGAGTCCAAGTGAAAATGGATATGGGCACAATGATGTTTTGGATCAGCCTCCCCAAATCATGGAGGAACAACCTTTGCAGTTTAGTAAAATGGTGTTTGAATCATGTGATAAATCTGCAGGAGGAAAAAATGATGAAGATGATTAGGAGTTTGTGTTCCCATTCAGTGAAGATGAAGAGCATGGACACTCAGGGATACATGTTTATTGCAGCAACAATATGAACACACAAAGTTTTAAAAGAAGAGAAGAATCTCTAATGGACGATGTCTCTATGTCTCTCAATGGGTACAACCCACTCCTCTAGACATGTTGGTTTGTAATACTCCAACGCATTTTGAGGCTCCAACCAACATTACCCCAACAATTCAAAAGGAATTACATGTAAAGGATGAGGTTTTGAAAGGTTTTATGGATAATATAACAAGAAATTTGAAGTATCTTGGAGAAGGTCAGAACCCAAACATCCTTTTGCTTCCTAACTATCGTCGCCTCCATCAAAAGATTCATCCAGAGTTGGAATGTGCTAGTTGCTGAGATGCAATATTTAATGTGTTAGCCCAGAAAGATCAGCCTGTTGAAATTGTTGGAAGTAATGAAATTGCTTCAAGTTTTGATGTTGCAATAAGTGGATATCCCAAGAAATTTTGAGGACACAGAAAATTTTGAAGTTCCAAAACTCCATAGAGTTACAAAAATTCTCAAAGCTGCAAAAAATGATGGAAATACAGAAGATCCCAAGGTTGGTGATATTTTTGAATCAGGAAGTCATCAAGAAGAAGATACCAATCCTTCCTATTGTGATATTAATCCCCGATTGAATAATAATAAGATACCTCCCTCAAAACAAGATGTCATTGGAAGAGATGGATAGAATACTTAATTTGGTCTCAAGCTTGACTAAGGAAATGCCATTTTGTAGGTATTCTACACATATATCAAATCATGTAATAATCGATTCATGTAGAATCCATCCATTTGGGTTCCATTCAATAGTAAGTTGTCCTGATTTCTTGTTAGCTTGGGAGATTGCAATGGAGGGTAAGTATGATTTTGAAGATGCTTTTTTGGGATATGAGGGAGAAAACACCTTGATTAATGATATTAATGAACCCAGTAATTCAAAAGGAAGGCTTCTGATTGAGTTTTCTAGTCCCAAGAAGCCTAAAGGTGACAAAATCATGGTTTAAGGCTAATGATGGTGGTAGTAAGGACCATAAAAACAATGTTTCATCTTTTGGGTCTTGTTCTACTAGCTATATTACATCATCGACGCTAGTGTTTCCATGTGCACGCACTGTGTAACATGAGATAAGACCACCAGAAGGAGAAATTACAATGTGTGAGTGTACCCCTATGGTGAGGGACTCGCTAGATCAGGTGATATCTTCCCATTATCCCTCTCAGTTTTATGATTTTCAATTTGAATATGATGCTGAATGTAAGAGAACTTGTTTGTGGATTAATCATGGTCATGGAAAGTTACCGTAACTTCTGATTTTGTGCAATTTGTGCCCGAAATTTGAACCAAAATTGTCTATCAGATGTTTATCTTGATCTTGAGGTGATATAGAATCATAATATCCAGCTCATTCCGAGACTAAGGTAGTCTATCATGATTCTTTTCATAGTCATGAATTCTGGCATAGTATAGGACAACAAGTTCTCATAGTCTTATTATGACAATGGATCAAGGACTCGACCAAAGAACAAGTAGTACCATGACATCTGGCTCATCCCGCGACAATAATAGAAGTCAATCATGATACTTTTGTTATCATACTATTCAACATATCCGGGGACAACAATTTAATGAAGTCTATATAAAAGGTCAATCTATTGTTAACGTCGCCACCTTACAATAGAGACCTAACATCTCATAAAATGAAAGATTGTCACCTTTCATAAACAACCACATGTGCGCAACATAGTTTCAAATATAGTTTTTTCATACCAAGTTTTCCTCTAAAGTATTCTACTTTCAATTTTGCAAGAGGTTTGGTGAATATGTCGGCAAACTGCTCTTTAGTGCTGATGTATTCCAACTTGATGACACCTCTACCTACCATATCTCTGATGTAGTAGACAGGTATCTCTATATGCTTTAATCTATTATGGAAGACTGAATTCACTGAGAGTTTGATACAACTTTGATTATCACAATGTAAAATTGTAGGTTTTTAAGGTTTCCCAAATAGCCCAACCAGTAACTTCCTTAACCATACTTTTTCTAGAGCTCCCATGAATGCAGCTATGTACTCTGCTTTAGTGGAACTTAGAGCAACAGAATATTATTTCTTACTAAACCAGAATATCATTGCAAATACAAGACTAAAACAATATCTTGTAATGCTCTTGTGATCTATAGAACATCCAGCCCAATCAAAATCTAAATATCCATAAACTGTAACTCAACTTTTTCATATTTCACGACCAAGTCCAATAGTGCCTCACAAGTACCTCAAAATGAGCTTTTCTGCCATGAGGTGAATCCTCTTAGGTTCGCACATAAACTGACTTAGTGCATTTGTAGCATAAAAAATATCATGACAAGTGTTCACCGAGTACATTAAGGATCCAATTATCTGTCGATAATATGTAGGATCAATGGCCTCAAACACATGTGCCTCAGTTTTGAGTTTATGAAGATTTGTCTCCATAGGTGTGGATAATGGTCTACAGTCCATCATGCCAAATCTGTTCAATATGTTAGCGATATAGTTCCCTTGGTTTAGGAAAATGTATTCTTCCTTTTGCCTTCTAATCCTAAGTAGTGTAGAAGACCTAATTTTTTTATTTTAAATTCAGATATTGAGGCTTTGCTTACATTTAACAATAAGATGGTCTTCGCCTATTATCAGAAGATCATCAACATAGATAACTAGTATTAATATATCTCCTGCTGAGTTCTTGAAGTATATGTTAGGAACTAGCTTAAAACCATAGAGAGCTTTCTTCAGTTTGTACACATGTGACTTATTGTCATGGATAACAAACCCTTTTGGTTATTCTAGGTATACTTCTTCATTAATGACTCCGTTCTGGGATGTCATCTTACATACATCTGATGTACCTTCCAACTTTTGGATGTGGCTATTGCAATTATGGTTGTGGCATATTTGTAACAAGAAACAGGAAAAAATGTGTGAAAATCCTCTAGCCACTAATCTAGCTTTTTGTTTTTCAATACTGTCATCAGAGGCTTGTTTGATTTTTAATAACCATCTTGAGGAGATAATTGATTTGTCTTTGGGTCTTGGCACAATATCTCAAACATTATTTTTTAATATAGATTGATATTCCTCAATCATGGCATCTTTCCAGGCTTGACATTTTAGAGCTTCTTCAACATTAGAAGGTTCTGAATTAGTGGACTCATTTGGACTCATTTAAGTGAGTAACATAACATGAATGGTTTCTTGCCTTCTTGGTTTCTCTAAGCATTTCATTAGGGATCACATTGTTTTCTTCAAACATTTTTCTTTCCCATAAGGGCCTTTTCTTAATGAGTGGGTTTGGGTTATCCTTAGGATTAGGTGTACTGGGTCCATTATCTTTTGTATCACTCTCCCTCTCAATCACAGAACTTAGGTTCTTCTATATCTTTAGAAGTCTTGTATGCAATATCTTCATCAAACTTGACATCTCTACTGATTTCAATTGTCCTTGATCCTGGCATATATACTCTGTAGGCTTTGAAGAATCACCATAGCCAACGAATATGCCTTTCTTTCCTGAGGACTCTAGTTTAGTTCTTTTCTCCTTAGGAATATGGATATATACAGGACAACCGAAAATTCGTAAATAACTTAAATCATGTTTGTTTCCTAAGAATACCTCTTCGGGTGTTATATTTTCTAGAATTGCATGAGGGGCATCTATTTTGAATGTATGTAGCAGTATTAGATGCTTCGGCCCAAAATATTGTACACATATTTTGATCATGCATCATTGCCTTAGTTGCTTCAATGATAGTTCTATTTTTTCTTCCTACTACTCCATTCTGTTGAGGATTATATGGTACAATATACTCCCTCTTAGTCCCACAGATATAGAAAATTCTTTAAAGTTCTCGATTATATATATTCTCCTCCATTATCAAATCTTAGAATTTTGATCTTCTTCCTAGTTTGATTTTCAACTAAGGCTTTGAATTCTTTACATTTGGATAGAACCTCATTTGACTCTTTTAGTTTGAGGAAATATATCCAAGTTTTCCTAGAATAATCATCCACAAAGATGATATAATATGAGTATCCTATTAATCAAGGTACTGACATGGGTCCACATAGATCAGTATGAATGAGTTCAAGAATTCTCTTAGATTTATGTTCACTAGGATGAAAGGGAGTTTTAGGGTTCTTTTCTAATGCACACCCTTTACATATTCCTTCATGTTCAGGTTTAAGGTTTGGTAAGCCTTTTACAATTTTCTCTATAGAAGGTAAAGCTCGCAAATTTAGATGCCCTAATCTTCTATGCCAAATCTCATTTGTCTTCCCAATTTCATGGTCTAGGGCTAGATTTGTGGAATTACAAAGTTTATATAGGCTACCTTCTCTAAATCCAACAAAAATTGCCATTTTAATGTTTGAATTTTTAGGCCAGCATAGGACTCTATTTTCTTGAAAGGCAATCCGATACCCTTGATCTACTAGACCAGATATAGAGATAAGATTTCTCTAGATTCTGGGAACAATAGGGCATCTTTTAAGTGTAAGTTAACTCCAGTACTTAGTTGCACTGAACAGGTCCCAATTCCTTTCACAAGGTAAGTAGAGTTGTCGTGTATTGTCACTAGCAAATCCATATGCAAGAGCATGTAAAAACGGCGCCTAGGGAAAGAGATTAACTTGCTAAAATAGTGAAAAACAAGTTAGAAATCAAAATACCTACCCTATAATGCTTCTTGATGGTATTCCATGGAAAAAATGCTTTAAAATGCAACATTTTTGGTGAAGATCATGCCCTAAGCGAGCTTTTTTATTTAAACGCATATGTTGGGAGTATATGTAAAACCTCCAAAAATCGCCACTTTTATCAATAGGGAAATTACAGATTTCAAACACGCTTTAGAAGAGTATTAACATGTCACAAAATGCATGCATTCTTATCAAATATCACAGCCTAGTTTGAAATAGGGCGTTTAAGCCAAAACGTGGTTTTTAGAAGTCATAAAATGTTTGGAAATGTATGCATTTCCTTGGAAAATCACCACTCCTCTATTTATAAGGGAAACCACATTTTAAAAGGGCAAAAACATGTATTTTAAATTTTGAACACATGAAAACCACCAAAAATCGTAATGAAGGAAAACGCATTATTGGGAAGCAAAGACGTGTATTTAAAATATGTAAAACCATCTAAAATTGCCACTAAGTTTATTGGCTTTAAGGCTTAGTGGAGAATGCATTTTTGAAAGTCATTAACATATATTTACAAAGCACATGAGATAGGGTAGAAAATCACCACCCTTGAGTCTTTAACCTATGAGCAAGTTCATAACGCACTTTTAAGATGCATTGACACATTTTAAAACACATGATTTTTGAGCAAAAAATTGCCACTTTTCTCTTAGTGGTAATGTAAATCAAAAAACTCATTTACATGTGTTTTAAACATATACAGTTGGGCTAAAAATCGCCACTTTGACTTGGGCTTGATGAAGATAAGATTTTAAAGCATCATACACATGCAGTTGGGTCAAAGCTCGCCACCTATGTCTTTGAAAAGCATTTGCATATTGTAAAAACATGCAAGTTGATTTCAAAGTCCACTAAGTGATTATTTTAAAAGATGTATATGCAATGAGTCTTAAAAGCTCTATTTGAATGCATTAATATAATTAAAATAAACTATATATAAAACATATGTAAATGAGTTAGATTTTCTCACTTAAATTAATTGAATAAGCTTAAAAAATGTAAATACATATTAAAAACCCACTTAACACATTAAAACATGTTATTGCATATAAAAAGTCCATTTAATTTAATGTTGGAACTTATATTTTACTGTGAGTGGATTTTTATCAGGTATTTTGCATGTGGATGTATGCAATATGTAATAAAAATCTCACTTTTATGCACTTAAGTTATCTCGTGTATTTATATTTAATATTTAACTATAGTTTTTAATAAAGTAACATGAAAAATAGTCTTGAAATAGGCTATTTTCATTAAACATTAAGAACTATGATTCAATCAACTCAGAATGAGTTGAAATTTTAAAATGGCAATCAAATTCAACTTTAGATATTAAATATAATTTTATATCGTGCAATTGCCAAAAAAAAGCCCACTTCTATGAGGTTTTTAATAAAATTATGCAATTGACCTGAAAACCCCCACCTTTTCCCCCATAACATGAGCTAGACTACTCAAAATCAAACCTAAGTTAGCTCAAATCGAACGGAATTCCAAGGGCCATTTACCTAAGGCAAAAACAGATCCAAAAACTATTTATAACATGACGAGAAACAAAGAAAGGATGTGAAAATTCACCAAAAATCTCGATGGAAAACCAGCAAACAATTGGGGATAATCTCGACGGAAAACCTTCAAAATAACACATAGACAAGCCTATACATAGAGCAATTTGGAGATAATGTATTGTTTTCATAATGCCTCATCAATGGGTTAAAACAAAGAGAATGGACCTACAAATCCATGAGAAAATTGTCTAGGGTTGCCTCAATTTTGTGATGTCAAAATTGAGGACAACATAAATACAAAATTGTCTTCAAGACCTTATTCCATAAAGAAAAAATTAAAGAAAAGCCAGTTTAGGGTTAAAATTCAGTACATTTAATTAGTTTGATGGGTCGGTCACTTTAGGCTTTCATCAAGTTTGTCAATCTAGTCCCTATATACAAAAGTAATAAAGAATAAACCATAATTGATAGCAAGCCATTGTATGTTTAATAATCCCTTCATAATTCAGGCAATAAAGGTGAAGCACCATGCAAGAAAGCAACACAATCTTGAAAGTTCAATAACATCTTGAGGGGCTGTTCATTCGAAAATGAGACAAACAGAAGTTTGGATTAATGAAATCAAGGGAAGACATTGAATTTGTGAGGGCAAAAAATCAGAAATAAAGAAATCCAAAATAGTCCAAGAGGTGCTAATTGTGTTTGAGGAACCAAAATATAACTGAAATCACCACCAATAAGGTTGTGAGTTTGAAGGAAGAGAGTTATAAAGAATTAAAGGTTTTAGGACTGTTGACTCCATCAGTTTCGAATCAAAGGTGTGAGAACTTTATCTTGGAGGGTTGGCAATCTTGTAAAAGCAAGATCATAAGTGAGCAAATCAAGCAAAAGGCTCAGCTCGGTCTGAAATTTCATTGGCCAGATCTCAGGAACTTAGAAATTAATCAGAAAGCAGGGAACATTGAGTGTCAGACCAAAAGTCTGAAAACTCTATCTAAGAGGGTGGTGGTTCTGGGAGACTCCAAAGAAATTCAAAGTCAACCCTTACCCAAGTCAACCTAGGGCAAGCAAACATATTGATTAACTTGTCTAAACCAGAAAATTTTAACAGGGAAGTGCCCAGGTAAGAAAATTAAAGTTGTCTTCAGAATTCACTAGAACAGCCAAATTTAAGACTAGACTTCAGAATGCCACTTCATTGATCCTTATCTTCAGATTTCCAAATCTCTTTCTTAAATTATGATTAACAAGTTAATGACCTGATTTTCTGAGTTTGAAAGACAAATATGATTATGTCTCCAGACTTAAACATCATTTGCAATATTAAATTCTCTGATTTTATTAGTCATAAGTTCTCAAATTGTCAACCAACCTGAAATTTTCTTTCTCAAATAAATGTCCTTATAGACACAAACTTCAAGATTTATACAGGATAATGGCAGAGGTAAAAGGAGTGGCAGCTAGGAAGGTGCAAATGAAAAAGATTGAGGGTTAATATCCTAAGTCTCAAATATCTTTCGACTGGAAGAGGGTTGGTGATACAAACTTGAGCACCTAAACATAAAAAAGATGAAGTGAAGGATGCCTAGAACTCAAGATCAGTTTCCTTCAGCAATGGCTCTCAACATCTTCAAAAGTGGGATATATCATGCAGCAGGTTTCCCACCAGCTACGAATGCAATGAACTCATGGTGGTGTGCAAGACACTACAATCCACAATAAAGGACAGTTAGGTTGGTGATACAAACTTGAGCACCTAAACATAAAAAAGATGAAGTGAAGGATACCTAGAACTCAAGATCAGTTTCCTTCAGCAATGGCTCTCAACATCGCCAAAAGTGGGATATATCATGCAGCAGGTTTCCCACCAGCTACGAATGCAATGAACTCATGGTGGAGGGTGCACGAGACTACAATCCACAATTGTTGGTGTAAATACATATTTACTATTTACACTTTACTTAAGTCTACTTAGGTTAATGCATTATTTTATTGTTTATTTTGTGAGACACTTAGGAGTTTGCGTACTTTCATGAGTTGTCATGTTGACGACACAGAAATAAGCAACTCTAATTTAGCACATGGTGTCTACAACATTATTTTGCGTGCTACACCTTTGTAGGCTTATCCTCTCATCATCGCACTTACTTTTGTACTTAATGAAGGATAACCCATATCTGGTGAGCATGTGTCTAGTTCTATGACTTATCATGTTGCTGATTTCTACCCATTCTAGATGCATCTCAGAGGCCTTTATATACAGGCACTCATAGTGTACTTTTATACACATTGAATTGAATACATATCGATATTCTAATCATACTCTTTCTGGTCTACTGTTGTGCTTGTGCTTGAGTTCTTTGATCCTGGGTGAATTTTTCCCTAAGGCAAATTCTTACATGGTATCAGAGCTTGGAGAATCTCTCTTCACATAGCGGTTCGAGACCATTGTTGCTTCAATACCCCGACCTAGATCCGAAGTACCGCAGAAATTGGGAGCATCTAGAGCTAGAACGGACCTCGCCATTGCGTCCAGAACGTCGATTTGGTGAAAATCGGCTATAAAATCGCCTACACTAGGCCAAAGTCAATCATGAGGCAAAAAAATTTTGCAAATCAACACCCAAAGTCCTAATTTGCAATTTGGGTATGGTCATTTTTCAGATCTATTTAATTGTTTTTCGGATTTGATTTTTCTCTACCTTTTTGGATAGAATTTTCAAAAAAAAAAAAGGTCAGGCGGCCCTGCAAAGAAATTTTTTTGTACAAGTACCGAACAATCACACCTCGGCCCTGCACTTTGGGTGGAATATTTTATTCCGTACTGTACGAATTTTTTCACTGACGAGTAGCATATTCTCTACAGATTCTAGCAAACCAGCGGAACCACTCAACAGTCAAAATCCGGCTAAGCTCAAGACCCGACAGTTCCAACTCACACCATCAGCCGTGCTTTGCCTTACTGTCTGTGGCAACAAATATTTAAACAATGAAGTGTTTCCAACTCCCATGAATGTGGGATATTAAAAAAAATGCCGACCACCGTTTTTAAATCTTTGGCACTGGAATTCAAACTCCGACTCCCTGTCTCCACCCTGCCGGCATTCCAAGATTTCCAAGGGATCGTTTGCATTTTTTCAACAACCGTAGTATTTATTCTAGCGCCCCTCCGAACCTCCACGCGGCACTCTATGAGTGGGCCACATCCGCTAGCACCCACTGTCTCTTTGGCGCCCGTCACTCATTTTTCTAACAATGAGCAAGGTTCTCCGGCAATAGTTGGCAAAATCGGCACCAGACACTGCAGACTCCCCGGGGCTACACTAGCCGCCACGTAGCAATAAGTTGTTTTTCTGCCACGCGAACCCTTCCACGCAGTGCCTGTGGACCCAACAAACACAAGCCACGTCGTCAACCAACTATACATACCACATGTACATTGCCAGTCAGTGTTGGAAGTCGTATCTGTACAGTTGGACGCCACGTCAGCTAGAGTGACTGTATCTTTGCCACGTCACCAAGTTCGTACTGCCACGTGTCACCTGTCTGTACTATCCATATGGCCCAGTCAACTACCACTTCACCCTGGGATGCTAATTTTTTTGCCTGCATCAGCATTTCACTATGTTAAACTTGATGGCCATCTGACCCTCATTTTCAGGCATTTTATAACTGTAGCGACGACCGTTTGACCATCAAATTTAAGCTTGCAGTTTCCAATCCAGACCCCTCGCCAGATGCAATTTTGATTTGGCAGCCCGACTTTGAGAGGCCATAACTTAGTCATCCAGACTCCAAATCAAGTGTGATTTTTTTATTTTGGGTAGAATTTCCTAAACTTTTCAGTGATGGTGTTCTTTTCTGTTTTTGGTGTAAAGATTTTTCAGAAATTGCATTTTTTGGCAACTGTACCTGTTCAATCTTACATTTTGTAACTTCAAACACTCCGTATGGGCTCATTTGGACACATTTTCCGGTTCCCTTTTTTTTGAATGTGCGTTATTTTTCATCTACTTTCCAAATCTGCAATCAAATTATAGGGTTGTGTGGACGAAAATCTCACTTTCAAACTTAGGGCCTTTCTTGCATTGTATTGCTTTGATTACTTTTCAAAATTGTTGTACATCTGAGCTAGAGTGCTTAGTGACAGATTTGGGCCTCAAAAGGCAATTGTATAAAGCAAAATCAGAAGTCCACTTTATACATTTTGACAAGTGGCCTATTGTACACACACTACATATAAAGTGCCAAAAGCATCTTTTTTGGGGGGGTCTTTTGATTGAGTGAAAGGGGGGGGGGTGTATTGTGTTCTTGTGCCTCTCTTTTGTGCTCTTTTCATTTTCTACATCATGGCTTCACCTAAATGTGCACTTCTAACTACACATAATTATTCTACATGGAAAGATATTGCATGGAGTAGATTAATGGAAAAAGGTCTAAGTCTTTATGTTGGTGGTACAATTCCCAAACACACTGATGCTACAGCACTCATTGATTGGCGAAAACAAGACCAACAAGCTTTAGGAATTATCAGGAATTGTGTACATAGAGATCTCTTCTTCCACATTTCTAGTTTCAAGGAATCCAAACCTGCATGGGACAAACTTGAAGCATTGTATGGTAAGGTGGATGAGGAAAAGGGTTTTCAGATTGAGGACGATCCACTTCTGTTGGGTCCAAAGAACTTTGACACAATTCAAGATTACATCAACAAAGCTAATGAGTTTAGGGCACTACTTAAAGATTGTGAAAATCCCATGAAGGATAAAAAGTTGATTCATCACATCCTGAAGAGGCTACCTTCTGAGTATGCTTCCTTTGTTTCGAGTTATAACACTCACAACTTAACTATGGGAAATGCTTTCCAAAAGCTTACATTTGATGCTTTTGTAGAGATGTTGATTGTTGAACAATCTCACTTGATAGATTTGGGACTTCTCACAACATCAAAGACCAAAGCATTGGTGGCTAGTGATGAGCAACAATCAAGTCAAGCAGAAAAAAGTTCTAACAACAGGAAGAAGCAGTGGAAGCAAAAATCACAATTTGAGACACAACAATCCTCCTCACAGCAAGGCAATTCTTCTTCCAACAAGAAGGGAAGTAATGAAAAGAAGGATAAACTTTTTTGTGCATATTGCAAAAAGCCAAATCATGATGAGCACCATTGCAAGATTAAGAGAATCGATAAGTTGGAAAATGTACTCAGAAAGAACAAAATTCAAGTGCAAGGTACTTCCAAGGATTCAACTCCACCCACTTCAAAGGGAAAAGGGCAAGCACTTATGGCAAACACAAGTTCTTCATCGGAATGGATTCTTGACTCAAGTGCCTCCTATCATATGGGTTCTTCAAAGGGAGACTTTTCTTCATTGAAGTAGTCACAAGTACTACACATCTTTGTGGGAGATGATACTAAAATGGAAGTTGAAGGGAAAGGACATGTGGAAATGGAAAATGGGGAATTCAAAGACGTTCTCTATGTTCCAAACCTAAGCTCTAATCTCCTCTCAATTTACCAAATCACTCACCTTGGAAATGGCAACAAAGTTGAGTTCCTTCCAGATTCAGTGACGGTGCGCAGTCTCAGAGATGATTCATTGGTTGCAGTGGGGAAAGTCAATCATGACAAGAGGCTTTATTCCTTCTCCCACTTTGTGCCAAAGTCTCCTTCTCAAGCCTTGTTGACTCACTCTCATCCACAAACCAAATTATGGCATGAGCGGTATGGTCATCTTGCCTTCCGTTACCTTCAGCAACTTTGCTCCAAACACATGGTCAAAGGTCTACCAAAAATCAACTTTTCTAAGGGTGAATGTTCATCATGTTCAATGGATATGCATCTCGAGGAGAAGTATGATAAAGGGAAGTCTTCTAGAGCACCAGTTGTTCTTCAGTTGGTTCACATGGTATTAGCAGGACCTTTTGTAGTGACATCAGTCAGCCAGGATCGCTACATCCTTGCTTTCGTTGATGACTTTTCACAGTTCACATGGGTCTACTTCCTTCATCACAAGAATGAAGTGTTGGACAAGCTTCAAACCTTAAAGATTCATGTTGAACAGAGATTAAGGAAAGCCATCAAAGTTGTACGGATGGACAATGAAAGTAGATATGTGAACAGAAGACTTAAAGACTTTTGCAAACTTGAGGGAATTGATCTTCAAAATCCACCAGCATTCAGTCCGCACAAGACAGATGTTGCAACTATGAGGATTAGTACTCTTAAGTCCATGGCAAGTTGCATGATACAAGTCAAGTCTCTTGATCCAACACTTGAAGTCGAAGCCATTAGCAGTGTCACTCACATACTTAACAGGTCTCCTCATAATGCCCTAGATGGGAAGACTCGTTTTGAGGCATGGTGTGGCAAAAAACCAGTTGTGAGTCACTTTAGAGTCTTTGGTTGTCCAGCATGGGCAAACCTATCTTCCAAGGGATGCAAGGCACTAGCACCTAGGCCCTGTAATTTCATCAGATATGAAGATGGTGCTAAGGCATATAGACTTATGGATCCTAAGACATATGAGATCTTTGTGGAGAACGATGTTCACTTTGAGGAAAGTTCACCCAGCTTCTCCTCTATTCCTCTCCGCACTTCATATACTATGTAAACTGATAGTGACACCAGCGTTAGTGCTTCAATAGATTCAGATACGTGAGGTTCTATCAACAATTGCAGCAAGAGGTCATGGCATCAGTATAGTCCACATGCATATATTGCCACAGTGATAGGTCCAGCATAGCAAGGTACACCTTGTCTTCCAGCTCTAGCAACAAGGGATGACTACATAGTAGACATTTCAGGTTTGTTTGTGGAGTCATACATAGCAGACTTGGGAAACATCCTTGATGATTTACATCTCTTTGATGAAGATGATCCTTCTACAATTGTTGTGAGGGCTCACTCTGACCCTCATGTCCATTCTCGACATGATCGATCTTTACAGGTTGACATGATTGTGGATCCTTATGTACAGCAGTTGCAGGAGGTCTCTTTATCAGTTGAGGAGACTGATGGTTCATTGGGACAGGTTCTACCTACATCCTTGCTAGATTTGCATTCGTTCGTTTCAGCAATGTTGGAAGGGGTGACCATCAGCATTGACACAAGGACACTTGAGTAGGTTCTAGGGCCACCATACATCCTCAGGATTGTACCTTTGCCATTGTTTCTTCCAAAGGGGAGGACCATCATTCAGCACTCAAGGACCAGCTTCTTCCTTGGAGCAGCAATCACTGGTCAGCATTCTTCATTGGGGGGGGACTACCTTGTCTCTCTTTCTCTTCTTTCTTATGGGGGGGATTTCTTCCTCTTATGAGGCTTTATTCTTCTCATTTTTCACTATTGTATATACTTGATGTATGTCGTAATGGGGGGGTCTTGATTACTCCATCCATCCATGCATCTTGTCTTTTCATCTCTCTTCTTGGGGGAGGGTTTTTCCCATGAGGTTTTCCCTCTTTCTCCGCTTTATGAGAGATTGCATTTCATTATGTACATGGGTACCTAACATGGCCTAGTAGTTGGGACCCATCTTGCATTTCATCCTAGTTTTCGTAAGCTTAAGAGCATTCCTCTCGGTTGAACTTAAGGGGGGGTATTGGTGTAAATACATATTTACTATTTACACTTAAGTTTACTTATGTTAATGCATTATTTTATTATATTGCATTACTTTATTATTTATTTTGTGAGACACTTAGAAGTTTGCGTACTTTCATGAGTTGTCATCTTGACAACACAGAAGTAAGTATCTCTAATTTAGCACACGATGTCTACAACATTATTTTGTGTGCTACACCTTTGTAGGCTTATCCTCTCATCATCGCACTTACTTCTGTGCTTAATGGAGGATAACCCATATCTAGTGGACATGTGCCTGGTTGTATGACTTATCATGGTGCTGATTTATAGGCATTCTAGATGCATCTCAAAGGCCTTTATATACAGGCACTCCTAGTGTACTTTTATACATATTGAATTGAATACATATCGATATTCTGATCATACTCTTTCTGGTCTACTGTTGTGCTTGTGCTTAAGTTCTTTGATCTTGAGTGAATTTTGCCCCAAGACAAATTCTTACAACAATAAAGGACAGTTAATGCTTGCATTTCTAAGTGAGGAGGCATTAAAGGAATCTTTCATAATTCACTATCATTCACAGATGCAAGTGAAAACAAAATAAAAGTTTCAATCGGAGTTCAAAAGGAGACCAAATGTGTGTCTGAACATCATAAGCAAAGGATGGATCCGTGAACCTAGAAAGCATCACTCCAAGTTGCCTAAGAAACTCATAAGTACAAACTTCAAAGATAAGCTCTTATGTGGTCTCTTTGTTGGCAAGGAACATCAAATATACAAGTTCGATATGCATAGGCAAGGTAGGGAACCAGAAGAAACAACTAAAGATATATGATTCTCACCACTTCATGAAAAGGGATACTAACAAAGGATAAATGATACCTTAGCTACGTATATCATGTGTTTGTTGCAAGGAGGATTGAATAAGAGGTTGCTCAAGAAAGCAATGGTATTGGTACAAAGGTATTGATCCTAGTTCATTCACTTCCCAACCTTCATCTACATAAGGATTCAATGATTCACCTCCCATCTTACAAACTTCCAAGGTATCGAATAGAAAAGTTGTTGTTACTTAAAGTGGTGAGATAGTTATTAGAGTTTGATCATATTCAATAGGAGAAGCATAGGCAAGGTATGATCTTTCCTAACAAATTTGGAAAAATGTTGGAGATGCATCCTGTAACACAAGAAGTAGAAATAGAAAGCACAAAATTGCTATTCTACCAGCTTGGAGACTACAAGGCTAGAGATCATTCAATCCCTTTCAAAGGATTCTTACAGGAAAGAAGTGCAAACACAAGGTTGATCTAGGAGACTACTGGGCAAATCTCATAGATGAATATGAAATAAGGAGGAAATGTGGTCCAAGACGTCAGTGGACTTCATGAAGAAATCTAACATCTTTCCCATTCTTGGTCAAGTAAAGGATGATAGAAACCATATACGCTCCCAATATGAGCGTGAGAAGCATAAATCAATTCAATAACTGGATTGATTAGCAGTGAAGGATCTAACAGAGTTGAGTATTTTGACGAGAGAAATGACTAACAGATGGAGGAATGGTTAGATAAACAAATAAAAAAACAAAGAAAGCAAGGTGTTACTTTCATATACTAAAAAATTCAAAATGAGTACTTTTCTTCAAAGGGAGATGAAAGGACAATTAGCAATTTAAAATTAAACAGCTATGAAGAAGGTCAAGCTTCAAAGTAAAGATGTGTGGCTAAAGGATCACGAGCAAGGAATAAAAATATTGCCAAAAAAGGGTCAAAGCACAAAAAGCACAAGTCTACTACAGTCAAATCCATCACAAGTTCCTAATCGGTTAGGGAGGTTGATATGCATGTTGAGGAACAAGAATTAGAACAAGATGGTGATGTTGAGATACTACCACAAGAAGATCAAGATGAGTCTTCATCATCACTATCAGTACAAAAAGAGACCAAAACCAGCAACCAACATATCCTACCATAAAATTGGAGGTTTATTTCAAAGAGTACTTGGAGAATTCCATTCCTGATGAACAAGTAGTTGATAAAGAGGTTTTTTCAGCATTGGGGGAAATAAATGATGATACTAATCTTGTGAATGGAAATGGATTCCTCCACGACCCCGAATTGGTTGAAGGATAGAATGAAGAAGAAGGTAGAGCGAATGCAACCAAGGATATTGATTCATCCCTTGCTCGAATTGGTACGGCAAAAGAGACAAAAAAGACTAAGAAGTTCAGCTAGATTACTAGAGATAGTTTAGGAACTCACCCTCAACATGTGGCTATCATAATGGTTGATAAACTAGAGAAAAGATTACTTCTATGGATTATCAGATTGTAACATTTTAACTTAGATTGTCAACAAAAAGGTGAAAAATTCAAGAGCTGAAAGATATTGTTGGTACAATTAAGGAATGGATGGTTATGATCTATTCATTGAAGAAAAGGAAATATTAGAGTTGAAGAACAGAAGATTGAAGGAATACATACAGAGCGTTGTGATTTCAATGAGGCACGAAAGTACTACATTTGCTCAACCTATCCCTATTCCTCGGGAATTTATTGACGCTATGAGGCAATGAAGAACACAAACCAAGAGGTGAAGAAATGGACTTAAGATATCTTAAGGCAAGTAGAGGATTTCCTCATCAAGATGGATCAAGCTCATGATAGAACTTGCTGCTCGTAAACAAGGTCCACATTTTCCAACAATTGGAACCCTCATAAACTCACTCTTCTATCAAAACCTTTGTGTACCTATGAATAACAAGTCTAATTCATGAAAATATTAGGCTAGGGCAGCACCACAATGGCCTCTACCACCCTTCCATACCCCTGCAAAGTTATTGAATATAAAATAACAACCAAGGATCCTTCGTTCAACTAATTTATAGGAATTTTAAACAGTGGAATCAGTCTCAAAAAATATTTTGATGATTCAAAGCCCTGCACCTACAATTTCAAGACCTTTTTTAGTAAAACTGATTAATCTCCATGAATGTCAATCAAAAAGGGCCAAACTAGATGACAATGAAAGAATCTTCAAAGGACCATACAACCAAATAGGTTTTTGATTCAAAGGCTAGGATTGATCTTTGGTTTCTTAAGGATTCCTTATCAAGCTTGGCATCAATTAATTGTCCAAACTTGTTTAGCCCTTCCCTAAGCCTTCTCTATCTACTACGACTTTCCTTGGTCCTCCTTCCTAAGACCAAATCCTTAGGGCAACCAATCTCCCTTCCTTGGAGATACAACTTCTCACAACAAACTTACCTTAAGACAAACCTCTTCAATCCTAAGCCTAGCATTTCGATATCTTTGTGTCAAGTATTTTATTGGAAAATTAGGGGTGCCCTACATTTCCTCCTGACATCCATTATAACAACCTCTCACTTGTGTTGAGGTTTCCAAATATTAGCACTAATGTTTTTAAAAAGATGTACTAGGAGACCTAGTATAATTAGGCCTATGTTTCTGGTTTTTTGCTTCTTCCTCATAAATCTTCTAAACAAGGGTAAGATCTAAACTTAATTTCAGATACAAATTTCAATGCTCCATACAATATTGAAAATTCACACCTAGGTTTTACTTCTTACCAGTTGAACCCCAAAAACCCAAATTAGGCCTCCTAGACACTTTAATTGTCGTTATAACCAAATCCTTCAACAATATCTCTTTGATCAAATTGGCACTTGAAATATGTTTGCAGCACCAAAATGCCATCTACCACACTCCCATGCCCCTACAAAGTGATTGAACATAAAATACATGCAAGGACTCTCCATACAACCAATTTATAGAATTTTTCAACGGTGGAATGGGTTTTAAATAATATTTTGATGATTCAACCCCTCACACCTAGAGTTTCAAGACTTTTTTTGTAAATTGCTCTAACTTTCATAAATCTTAATTAAAGGGCCAAACTAGATGAAAATGAAAGAAGGTTCATGAGACTATCCAACTAAACAGGTTTCGCATCAGTGTCACATAGTACATGACAATACAAAGCTCTGTAATAGCAAGAAAATCCAAAACAATAAAGGAAGGTAGAGAGTTTTATTTCTTTCATCATCCAAATAACATCCATTGACCCTTTGTTAGCGAAGACAAGATACATGATTTTACATCATATGCAATGGTAAAAAATCAATTTTGAATTGTGAGTTAACTAACAAAACCCATGACTTTGTTCATACAGAAAACTTTTATAATAATGTTTTTTGACAACTTTTTTATCTTTCTAACAACTTTTGTCAAATTACCCCAAATGACTTCCTAAGACCTGGCCCTCCAAAGAGATATCCTAGGATCACACCACTTAACTAAGTGAATAGGAAGACTTTGCATTTTGTAACTAGTGAGCTTTGTATGAAATCAATTGAACCACCCAAAAATCTATGAGATATAACTACCATAAGACAAATAGAAGTTGTTGCTCTAGCTAATAAGACTCCTTTGAAAATTTTGGTGGCTTAAGCATAGATAAGAGGATGTGCTACTGCAAGATAACAAAATAGCAATACAAGAACAAAGGAAACCACCGCTAAAATAGTTACAAAGGCCTATAACCAAGAAGCGTTGTTGATGCAAGGATAATTGGATGCAATGAAAATGTACTTGGCAAGAAATGTAGGAAATGATTTAACATTTAGGCAACAAACATCAAACGCGTGATTTTAAGACTTTGATACCTAAAACCATTGAATTAACAATGACAAAACAATATTTCTATAGGTTATGCTACTTAATAAAAATCCATTTTAAAAAACATGTAGAAAATGGTGGCAATTTCCATCCTTTATCAATATCCTCAAGATGTCTCTACGATAAGAGACATACCAAATATAATAAATGCAAAATCAAAGAACAGTCTCATTGGGTAGAAAAATGACACATACTTGCGAGCACCACAATAAAGTTATATCATTCAAACGATTAGATTTAATCAAACCAAAAACATCCATTACAAATTATATCTCGCAATTTGTCATGCAGTTCACCATTTGCATCATATAAGTTCTCATTTTAACTTGTTTATCTTACATTCAAACTCAATTCCTTGGATTTTTTATGGTTTGAAATATGAGGATGTTCATCAGTGTCTGTTATGTCTGTCTATGCCATTGTCTTTATTGCAATCCTCTGAGTCTACACCTTACCACATGAAAGAAGGTAAAAGGTTTTGTTCTATAGGGACTTACCTAAATCAAAGATAGCATCGGTATTCCTATGTCCACAATAGAAATAAGTAATGAAACAAGTTATCACATTGTTCCTCATGGGAAAAGGAAAATAAACAACCAAAACTGAAATAATTACCTTGGAAATAAAATCCTTTCATGAGCCTCATGTCGAGTGATGTTGACTTGCTCTCACAAAGTCTTGAAAAATGCTAGTACAACACAAGGATAATAATAATCATAAAGAAATGCTTCATAGAAGATTTGTGCATGAATTCTTTTGAACTAATAAGGCGAAACTTTTAGAAGGTATTGTGAATCGAGCAGAGAGTTTCTTTTATTCGAGAATAAAATCTTTTCACGAGATATTTGTGAATTTATATTCAAATTGGAACACTAGTTTTTAGAACTAGTCTCCATGCCTTTCTTGTAATTTAAAGGTATAAACTAAGCCCACTTCGGCTTGGCCTCTTTAGCAATTTAAACTATTACAAGACTCGACGAGTCCTTGCCAGACTCAACGAGTCCCCAAGCGAGCTAGGCAAGACAAGGCCAATGGCCTCTAGCCTCGGACAATTCCTAGCCGAGTCTTGGCTGACTCGCTAAGTCAGCTGACTCGGCTGACTTGCCGAGTCCCATCAACTTGATTCAGTCAATGGGCAGCCTCTAGAAATGACAAAAAGATAATTTTTTAATGATTGTTTTGTTTGCTTTTTTTTTTTTTGGTAGGGTAAGCATGAGTAATACCTAAAAAGGTCATTGTATCACTTGCAAACACAAAGAATAGAGAAAGAAGAGTTGAGGGAAGAGTATTGGGGTTTTGGGATCCGACAATGGCAATGGCAGTGGAGGAGGCTAGACCACGAGGAGACCCAATGCAAGATCTTGAGGCTAAGAGTGATGTATCCGACTCTAATCATGAGGATTATGAGGATGAGTGGTGTTGGAGCACCTAGGGATTGCCTAGGCAATCTAATGTTTCATGTTTTTGTTGAGTGGGTGTGAGCCTTGGGGCATTTTCAATGTGTTGGATATAAGGTCATCTTGACCATACTAGTAGTACAATAGGGTTTTTGGTTCATAGCATCTTAGAGCCTTTTACTAGGTGCAATTAGAGGCTAGCAAGTGGTAAAGCCCTCTGATTGGCCCAAAGCATGATGATGATGTCATCATGAGGTCAATAGGGACGAGGAAGAGTTAGGGGGAGGTTCTTACCTTAGTTGAGGTTTTTGGTTAAGTTAGGGAAGAGATGGAGGTCATTTGACTAAATTGGGGAAAAGTTGCTAAAAGATGTAAAAGTTGCATTGTGCAACTTTGAAACTTTCAAAAGTTGCTTGAGCAACTTTTGTCAAGAAAGTTGCTTGAGCAACTTTTGTCAAGAAAGTTGCAAATCGATGGAGAGGAGTCCTAAGGGGTAAATAACCACCCAACCACCCTATATAAGGCATGATAAGACCTATGAGCAGGGTTGGATGCTCATTGTACAGATTGATTGTTTTTGAAATTAGCACTTGGAAGCAATTTGTATGCAATTTCTTTGTTATTGATGACAGTAGGTAGTTAGAAGTTCAAGATTCATACTGTCACCTGTACATCCTTTGAATGACATGTTTTATTGATTTTGTGTGTTGGTAGATAGATATTTTGATCATTTTGGTTGCCTTTTGTAAAATTGTTTTGGTTTTACACTGCCACTAGTTTTGCCTAGGCAGTTGTTGAAGATGGAGCTCTAACTCACTTTCCCACCATCCATTCTATACGGCCTCTTGGGAGTAGTGAGTAGACTCCATATAATGGTCCTTACTATTAACCAACAGAAAAAAAACTAAAACTGTACTATGCCATTGTTAGATGGGAATGTAATTTTCTTCAAATAACTTCGTCACCTAAGATGGTTATGCCAATTGCAATGCTAATTTGAAAACACCAATATCATTCAGAGATTAAAAAAAACTTATCGTTATTTGCATAAATTAATCTGTTACAAGCTCAGGTATCAATAACAAGCTTTTACAATCTTTGTAGCAATTTGGAAATAAATAGCAATGCCTGGTATAATTATTATTTAGAACCTGGATTTATTTATGCCCTAGGCACGGTTTTTTCAAGATGGTGTTCTGTCCTTGTTCGAATGTAATTCCGTTGCTGAAACTGATGGAGTCGAATCTGTTTTGGCCCGCCTGCATTAATCCCGCTGGGTCGTCACTACTGTGCCGTTGGAGTTATATCCTCCCTTGCACACCCTTGACCCGACTGTTATCACAGCAGAAGATTGATATTCGTTGCCGCCCCCAGATTGAAACTTGAATCGATCATAACTATACTCGCTTGGCATCAATCCCTGAATCGTTTGTGATCCTTCCGCCTTCGATTCTGAACTCCGGCGTCAAAGAATAGGTCACGCGAACTTATCAGTTCGAAATCCTTTTACCTCCTTTGGTATTTTTCAATACCCTCGGCCCGACCCGTATGGATATTGCGTTTTAATCATTCGGAAATCGTTGCTCATGGATGCCTTGGTGAACTTAGGTACCTCTACTGCTACGAATTGGCTTGAAGATTGTTTCCTGTAAGCCTTAGTTTCCCTTCTGCGACTCAGCTGTTGCCTTCAACCAGATTCCTTACTGCTAACAGACTTTAATGTAATGTTCCATCAGAATTGGCCTTTGGCCACAAATTTCCGCCCCGATGAGATGACTGCAATGTCACCTCTAGTTTGCAATAATTCGGGTGATATCTCACACCCTCAAAAATTGCTTATCAATGGGAGTTTTCGTTCCCAAAGATAACTTGAGAATTTGCAGACCAAATGACTACAAATTGCTCCAACTGAAATAGAAGTTGAATCCACCAAACCGCTTGTCCCAAATGGGTGCCCCTTGCCCTCTATTTATTTACTTTTTGAGAAGTCGCTGGAAGCTTCTAGAACAACTTGTTATAATAACTTATTATAATGTACTTTATTATTAATTAACTTTATAAAATTAAATAAATAACTTTATAAAGTTAAAAGTACAATCTCAATTCGACATTAGAACAAGTAGGCCCCACTTACTGAATTATAACTTTCCGAGAGCAAGAATGTAATCATCTGGCAACAGAATGACTCTCTCTCCAAAATCATTTGCCTACGAGAGTCAATGATAGGCAAATCCCCGGTAGAAGTTATGTCGCTAGAAAGGGGACATGACACTCCATGTACATAATGTATATAGATGCAAGGACAGTCAAATGCAAAGGACGTATTTTTAAGGTCTTTCCCTAGGCAAGCCTGTGGTGAGTCCAGCAAGAGAAGACCATATAGAAATCAGCATTTCTTGTAGAGGAGCAAAGCTAGAGTCCAAATTCCTTGTGGACATGGAGGAATGAAGTCTTACCATCATTCCATGAAGTGGAGAGCATCATACCAATACTAGAGCAGACCTAAAACAATATTGATTGTTGAAACACCTTGTGAAGCCTAAAAAGCCCAATTTTCACCTAATTTGGGTTAGGGCAATGGATGGAAGGATATGACCTCAAGAGCCCAAAAATATTTAAGGGGATGACTAATGAACTAAGAAAACTAGAAAATATAGCAAGGTTCTTTTGGAAGGCATAGGAGAAAAACCATATTTTCTCACTATAGGAGACCTAATTGGGACTATTAGCTTTTTAAGCCTATTTGTGAAGAAATGAAGAAATCGGATGGGAAGATGAAATTGATGGGACTTCTAACACACCTAGTTGGTTGAGTTTAAGTGTTTGACAATACCTCCACACCTCTGCAAGGCCTAGTTCAAGATTTGGAGTTTGAGAGCCTTTATGTTGCTTTAAGGGCTACGATGAATGTAGTGTTAATGCATCAAGTATTGACTTGATCGAGGAATCTTTTTTGGTAGTTGGGTTGGCTAGAGAGACCAAGGGATCCTTAGGCAAGTGAGGACCTATAGGTGACAAGTGGTGTGTGAGAGACACCCTAAGAGTCTTGTAAGAAGACCAAGAGAATGAATCAGTGATTGATTCATCCATCACTGATTCATCCAACCTCCCTATCAATGAGGATGATCATGATGAGCATGTCACTGAGGTTCAACCTCAGACACGGGGAGAGAGGATGGCTCTAGAGTCTTCCATGACCTATCTTAGACGTACTTGTAGGAAGACATGGGGTACTATGAGCCTTTCTTTTGATATATTTTTGAACTTTTGATTCCATGGACTGCATATTCCATGGATATTGTAGACATTTGACAATTACAATATATTTCAGATTTCTATTATGTTATTCAGTTTGACTTAAGTAATTTCTTTTAAAAAATTGAATTTATACTTACGTGATCTATGAAAAGTTGTATATGTGTGTAAAGTAACTTCTATTTATCTCAATTATTATGTATTTGATGTTAATTGGCTAAATGATGCATGAAAAAAACTGAAAATCCTTAAAAATCTTTGAATTTCATGGGTTTTTAAATTTGCCAAGTCCGAATACCGAGACCGAGTCCGAGCCCAATCTAGCCTTGACTAAGTCCGAGCCAAGTCTGAGGCTGGTAACACTGATTTAAAGGTCCAAATTTAGAGCACACTAGAGCCTTGCACTGGGCTGCTTGCATCCATTCCAATTTAATAGTTTGGAAGGAAATCTCTTTAGGTTTTCAACAAGTTTGTCAATCTAGTTCCAATTTGTGCAAGTCAAAAGAAACTAAAACTTTGTACAAACTCGTTCTTTGCTTCATAACACCTTGAGAATTCTCAGCTTGGTTTCTTTTGAGCAATTGGGATTAGAGACAGAGAGATTCCTTGAAATATTGCAAATAGTGAATCACTCCTATTTTCAACTCATGCTATTTCACAAACAATTTTGAATTAGAGGGAAAATTGTGAGCACGATAGCGTTGTTGCTAGTGTCTAGCCTTTTTAACAAGTCAAAGGCTTGAATGAAAGGAAACTAGCGATAGGGCGCTAGTATAAAGTGTAAATTGACAATTTGAAGTATCGAGCAATTCAGAATGTTGTTATGTTTTTCAATCTAGTCCCCGTGTATGTTTCAAATAATCAATCATAAGAACCAAAATGAGTGCTAATTATCGCATCACAATGAATGTGTAACACCGCATCAATTGTGGGAGATATACAACTTATGAATCTACATCTACACACACTTTAGTGGAATTATAAACATAAACACATACCCCCAGTAAACTGTAGACAATTCAATGTCAAAGCACTTAAAATATATGCAATATGAAATAAAAACATATAATATTAAAGTATATAAAGAATACACAAATAAGACATGAATTCAAAGAACACATAGAAAACACACAAGACACAAAAGATATGGAGAAAGCAAATAAGACACACAAACCACAAAGGGAAGTCACCAAGAAAATGAAACCACAATATAACAATCATCTTGACACCATCCTTTTTTTATATATGAAAGGTGGAGAACTTATATCTCACCTGCAATAGAACCATCCAAAGTCTCGCAAGGTTAGTACATATGTATTATAAACATTGTATAAGTGGAATGATTGCTGGCATAAAGTGTGGGTAATAACAAACTTCTGTAAGATACTAGAAGAATGCCAATCATCATTAACAAATCAACCAAATGTGAAACAACAGCAATATACCTTCTATAAAGCATGATGAATATGCTCATAAGGGTCTGTCAAGACTTGAAATGCTGGGGCTGAATTTCTAGAAACTGTATAAAAAAGTTAACAAGCACGTCCAGCAATACCAAACTGCATTCCTCTCAAAGCACTTCAATAGAACTCCTGCCAGACCAAATATACCATTATGATATATAAACTCATCACATAAACCATCATATTCTACACTATGTTAGCATGTTGATATGATGTGTAAAATAGTGCAGTAGGTACAAACATCATAAACTCTTCACATACAACATTTCCCACCCAACTACACCTTGAAAACATTATCTAATAAACAAGCAACTAATGATAAATAGAAATCAGTGACAAACAAAAGCTGTTTCACCTTATGCAATTCACACATCCTGGAACATGTCATGTATGATCCTTTTGGAAAGGTACAACCCAGTCAAAACTCCAATCTGCTACTTAAAAGTTCCATGGTCAACGTAGACATTCTCAATGGTAACCAAAATCAGTAGTAAAAAGGGAATAACACAATGTAAGCACTTAAATGATATTTTGAACATATGAATGGTATGCCAAGCAGGCAAAGCGAACAATGTGCAATAAGTCTCCCAAATTCACCCACCAAGACTCAAACACAAGCAGCCACAAACGTTCCAAAAACATTAACTTGAAATATATCAAAAACCCTCTTATGCTCAACCAAAATCACAAAATTCATTAGCGTCTAACTCCCTAGCACTAAGCACTCGACCCAAATACAAATCTACAAAAAAAACTCAAAAATATGTTCTTTAGAAGTCAAACGCAATGCTTAGCATAACACAAATGGAAGTTGTTGCTTCAGCCAAGAGGACTCGTTTAAAAAATCTGATGGTTCTGGTATATAAAACAAGACTTCTTCCTAAAAGATAAGAGAATATCCATACAAGAATACCACAAACCACCACTAAAACAATTACAAAGATCTAAAAAGGATAACTGTTGTTAATCCAAGGACAACTGTATGCAGTGAAAATGTACTTGGCAAGTAATTCCGTTCACGATTCAACATTTACACAACAATCATAATTTATGATTCCATGACTTCAACACCAAAAATCATTTAAGAAGCAGCAATGAAAAATAATATATATAAAGGTAATAATATATATAAAGGTTGTGCTACTCATAAAACCCCACTTTAAAGAGCAAGTAGAAAATGGTGGTTATTCTTATCATACAGCAACATTTTTAAGATACAGCTAATGACAAGAGATGTACCGAGTATAATGGAATATGAATGATAAGGTTTATCAGATAGAAGATTGTCCTGTACCTGCAACAAACACAAATAAAGACATCATAACATTCAAATGATTAAATTTCAGAAACAATAAACATCTATTACAAACTATATCTCAAAATTTGTTACACAATTAACCATTTGGTACATATTAATTTTGAGCTTAGCTACTTTCTCTGATTTTGAATGTAGACACCTTGGCTTTTTCACTGTTTGTAATTCAAGGCCATTAATAAATATCTATGATGTTTGTTTCTTACCATAGTCTCAGTCACAATTTTCCAAGTCTACACCTTCACACATAAAAGAGAGGATAGGATTGTGTTGTATATGGGTTGCCTATGTCAAAACCCCTGTTCATGTTACCACCTCCACAATAGAAATGAATGAGGATAAAAATTATCCCCAGCCCTGTTCGAGGAAAAGCAAATAAACTACATAAACCAAAATGGTTACCTTAGGAAAAAAAACCTTTCCTAACTTATGTGAAATGATGTTGACTTGCTCTCACAAATTCCTGCAAACTATTAGTACAACATGATTATAATAATTATAATCATTAATTATAAATGATGATTGATAAGAGACAGATGCATGATTTAGAATACCTTCAATTTTCTTCACTTTGTTGATATTGAATTCTTAGGATTCAAGAGCAAAAGATTATTTCAAGGTATTGCAGATGAGGAAGAAAGTTGCTTTTTTTTGCAACTAGCACATTTCACGAGAAACTTGATAGAAATATTGTCATTGATGTCAAAAGGTTTCACAAGCATGGACGAGGTTGTTAGTGCAAAAATCATGAATGTCAAAGGTATGAAGATAAGGTCGTTATTGTAAGAAATTGATTAACATCACAAACAACATTAACATTACTATGAATGTACTTAATTTAAAGATGGGACAAGTATTCTAGAGATTCAAATAAAAGTTTTCATAGAGGTGGAATATCGAAGACATGTATGGTGTGTGAAGTTAAATACTTATCATACATCCACAAGTTAAAAAGCTTTTAAGAGACTATTTTAAGAAAGGGTCATGTGTTTAAGTACGAAGATTAAAGAGATATGAGAAGACATGTGAAGTATTTAAACTACAAAGAGTTTATAAACAAGAATAAGCAAATAATAAAGAGGGTTTATAAAGAGTTAAGAGCAGAAAAGAAAGAAGATTCGTGAGTGATATAATAAGAGACTTATGATGATTATGTTCCTGAGAAATTTCAAAAAAAAGGAATTTATTGTGTTTAGGCTGATGGCTCATATTAAAGATCTTTTAAAGACTTTTGGCCCACGTGATCCCTTTGGTTCTATGTAATGTCCACTTTTTGAGATATTGAAGACTTATTTTATATAATGTTTAAATTGACTATGAGACGAAGACTCAAATTATTAAAAGGTCAATTTAATATTATAAAGAGGCCAAAAGGTCAAGGAAAAAGACGAAATGCCTTCAGGAAGTTGAAGAGCCACAAGGGAATAAGACGAAAGCCAAAGGGGAGAGGAAGAGTCTTGGCTTGTGTTTTAAAAGGGGAAAGAGGCTCATGGTTGGATATACTTGATTTATGATTCAGTTCAATTTTCTCTCTTGTGAGAGTTTTCATAAAGCTTCAGCTTTCAGCTAGTTGGAGGACGTAGCCCCTTGTGCTAGCAGATAGTGGATGCAAACCCATTGTCCAAGGAGACATCAGTTCAGGTGTTTCACGTGTGCTTACAGGTTCTTATTCTTGTATTCCAATCTGACTATTAATCTATATTAAGGATTGGATTTGTAGTGTTGGTTATTGTATTGTTGTTCTATAATGCAATAACATATTCTAAGGAGTTATAAGAGTTTGCTGGTTTTATCTTTCTAGTTTGTAACACAGGGCTATATGCTCGACTTCTTGGATGTTATTGTGAAACAACGGGTTATATTCATGTGGAGAATCTTCTAGTCTTATTATAGCACTGTATTCCATTTTTGCTTATATCTAAGTTTGAATGTTATATCTAAGAAAAGTTGACTAAATCTCTATTGGAATTTCTATTGGTTTTCAATTGTGTTGGAAACTATCTACAATGTTATTATTCTGATTATACTATTAAAAGAGAAATCAGTAAGTGTTTATCATAAATCCACAAGTTAAAAAGCATTTAAGAGACTATTTTAGGAAAGAGTCATGTGTTTAAGTGACCAGATTAAAGAGAACAATTTAGTTGATATATGAGAAGACGTGTGAAGTATTTAAACTACAAAGAGTTTATAAACAAAACTAAGCAAATAATAAAGAGGGTTTATGAAGAGTTAAGAGCAAAAAAGAAAGAAGATTCATGAGTGATATAATAAGAGACTTATGATGATTATATTCCTGAGAAATTTCAAAAAAAAGGAATTTATTGTGTTTAGGCTGATGGCTCAAATTAAAGATCGTTTAACGACTTTTGGCTCACGCGATCCCTCTGGTTCTACATGTGGCATATATTGCAAAAATTATGATTGTTATGATGTTCATACTTTCTCTCACCACTTATTTCTGGAAGAGAAAGTTTGCTAGATGATCAAGCAATTCTCGGAGTTGGCCATATAAGATGGAAGACACGAGCTGTTACACATAAAAAATTTCCCTAAAATTTTAAACTGATTATAGCCGTTGAACCAAATTATTTCTTCATGTTCATGTGAAATTGAATTAGATAATTATAGCCATTGTTCATTCCTTCATGATCATGTGAAATTAAGTTAGTTAATTATAGCCATTGTATCGATTTAATTATCAAATGAAAGTGAGTTAGTTAATTATAGCCGTTGTTCATTCCTTCATGATCATGTGAAATTGAGTTAGTTAATTATAGCCATTGTATCGATTTAATTATCATATGAAAGTGAGTTAATTATAGTCGTTGTATCAATCTAATCATGATCATGTGAAATTGAGTTAGTTAATTATAGACGTTGTACATAAATGATGAGCATGTAAAGTTAGTTATTCTAACATTGATGAAATCCCTAAAGGTTACTTGATGATTTGAATTAGCAATTTATAAATCTTGAATTGATGTCTTGGCAAGAATGTTGTTTTGAATGTTTACAAGAGAAAGACTGAAGAGAGAGGGGAAGCATTGCGAAATGGGGTCACCGGAAGGGGATGATCAAATGGTTCAGTCATCAGAATCGACAGGTTTGACCTAAAAACTATCCTAGCAAGGTTACTAGGACTTGGCAATGTATTTCATGGTGGAACCACATGAGCTATAAAATGAAACATTATAATAAAACAATGTAAAATAAACATAAACTCTTACCTTTAAAAATTATCAAATATTAATATCATTTAAATATTATTTTTAATTTTCAAATATGATCATATGTAAATAATAATAAAATGACACCATTACATTAAAAATATTAATCTGATGATGCCACCTTATTATTAATTACATATAAGTATAGTTGAGAAAATAAAACAATAATAAAATAATATTAATTATTTGAAACCTTTCATCTTCTTTCCTTCTCATTTTTTCCTCCTTCCTTTCTTTTCTTTTTGGTCGTTTTGAAAGACTTTCGAATTGAGCCTTGTAACTAATGGAAGTTGTAAAGTCAAACCTTGCTTATTTCATAGCTACCCGTAATCGTATGAGACATGCAATCATTTTTCATCTCAATCTTCTCAAAACATAGCCACTGGTATTCCCAGAATGATTGCTCAGTAACCCAAGTTTGTATTGCCAGAACCCTTCTTATCACTTGCCGCAGATTCAATATTGAAGCAAGGAATTTGCCCAAGACGTAGGCTACCCGATAGTACTAAAGGAGTCACACAAGACTTCCGATTTGTTAATTGTGGAAATCGATAATGATTTATATGCCATCGGTTTTGGTCAGCATGTGATTAAATGATGATGCTTTAAGATTAAGACTGTTATTTTTCGTTTGCTAGGTCGATCGTTCCTTAGAAATTTTATGACAAAGTCTAATGTATTAAGCATGTTGTCTTCTTGTTGAAGTCTATAGTATTTCTTTTTAAGCATGTCGTCTTCTTGAAAAATCTGTCAACTGTCACATAATATAATATTGCAATGATCTACACTCAGGTCTGATGTTATCTTTTACATATCAGAATATGTGATTCCTCTGAAACTATATTAGAAAGTTATCATCTCAGATAAAATCAATTACATCCTAATATAAATCTAAATGACTGAGATTGAGATATTGAACAAAAAACTCCAAGGATTTCACTAGGCAAAATGCCAAAAGAATATGGTGAAGAAGGTGTCAAGTATCTAGGTGAAAATAATTTAAAGGCACCAAGGAATCACCGGCTTGATGGCCTAAAAATGGTGAGGAGGTGAAAAGATATCTGCAAAACAAAAATGATATCATAACTAAATATGTTAAATAATAACAATAGCTCATGCAAGTTCCATTCATGAAGTAAGTTGTCAAGCTGAGTGATGGAGATTGGGTTCGACGACCCACATTTGAAATCCTTGGCCAAGGTGGAATTTGGCAGATTTGTCGGAACAAGTGATCTATGTTGATTGTCCAGACGCTTCAGTTATTTTGTCGAATAACTGTTGGGACTTCAACACACCTAAATACTCTGATGGCTGGATTAATGAACATCCCCAGCCCAACCTCAAGGTAGGGAGGGCCGTTCTATTAAATTAGAATAACTGGGGATAAGTAATGGTCCACGGTTGGGAGGTTAAGTCTATGTCAATGCTTCTCTCACCAAAGCCAGGGCTTGGACAACCATTAAAAGAAGCTTCACAATATTCACTATATGTTCATTTCACTCTAAATGTTTAGTTATTTCATTTCAAGATGAAAGTTATTACTTTTTAATTAGCTTTTACAAATAACTTCATTTAAATTAGATATTTCTTTTCAAGAACATCTGTTACTTAATTTCAGTTGAATAATTAGAAGTAGTTAGATGATTACATCTGATATTTACTTTCAGCTGATTAAGTTGTTATCTTCTCACTATGTATTCTTGGTAAATTCAGCATTGTAAATAGATTTCAATTGAGTTTCAACAATCATTGGAAATCTTAGTCATGTGAATTAGGAAATCAGTTTATTTCTAGATTGAAACTTGATTAGGAAAATTGGTATGTTACATATGGTATCAAAGCATTAGGTTCGACACTAAACCTAGGGCACATCACCTTTTTAAAAATTTAATAGAAATTTGAAATGACTACAAGATGTTAGTATGTAAAACACCTCGCAAGAAAACTCAACATCCTATTTTTCCCTATCTGATTAAGAACATGACTAAGCATGATTACTCTTGCTGTTTTGAACCTCAAGATAATGAAACCCTGAGCCAAGCAATTCAACAGATGAAGAAGGAGAGAGTCAGATGGACTCCTACCAAGAAGGCGGCCTATAGAAACAAACTAATATAAAATTGGAACGCTCAACAGAGCAGCCCCCTTTTCCATTTTCATAGGTCTTGGATGGTACGAGACATGTAGCAGTCTGAACCAGATGCTGCAAAGCAAGAATAAAGATATTGTGTGAATGTAGACTTCCTCAATAGAGGGAAAATTTTGTAAATAAAGATTGCTTGATCAAGCAATGGAAATGAATTTTGTAAATAAAGATTGCTTAGTCGAGCAATGGAAATGAATTTTGTAAATAAAGATTGCGTAGTCGAGCAATGGAAATGAATTTTGTAAATAAAAATTGCTTAGTCGAGCAATGAAAATGAATTTTGTATATGAGATTGTTTAGTTGAACAATGAACATGACATTTTGAACAATGGAAATAAAACTTTGCTTAGTCGAGTAATGAAACTAAAATTGTGTAAATCAGAATACTTAGTTGAGCTATTTGAAAATTATGTGCTTATAGATTTTTTCTTTTCGCACATTAACATAATTGTAAACTAACAGGTGAGAGACCTGAAACACAAAAATGAATAACAACGGGAATGCAGAAAACCAAGAGATAGTTCGTGAGAACCCCCAATCCTCCAGCAAACTGTTACTCCAAATTTTGCAAGAGACACAATTAAAACTAGAAACTATGGAAAGGAAGATAAGTGAAATGGCAACCCAGATGGGGCAAAATCATGAAGAAGTGCAAACCCCACCCACTTTTAGAGCAGAGACAGAAATCTCTGAACGTAATGAAACCCCCTCCCCCAAATAGTTAGAAAAAGCAAAAGAAGGAAATAGTGACTAATTTATCAGCAGATATAAATTAAACCACCCAAGTTCTCTGGTTCTGAGTCCGAAGAAGAAGCAGAAGCATGGTTGACTGAAATGGAGCAATACTTTGAGATTAGAAACTTCTTAGAGACCACAAAGGTAGTATGGCGTATATATCATTTCACCAGGGAAGTTGCAACTTGGTGGGGAAACACCAAGGTAGAACAAAACATTAGATCTACTAACATCACCTGGGAAAAGTTCGTAGACACATTTAAGAGACGGTGGCTGCCTCAAACTTTTTATTATTAGAAACTCTTGGATTTCCAGAACTTAAAACAAGGGGATTTGTCAGTGCATAAGTATTGGGAGAAGTTTACTCAGTTGCTTAAATACGTACCTCCTTACCAGCAAGACACCAACCTAAAGGTGAGAAAGTTTATCATGGGACTGAATAACAGGATAGGGGGAGTTGTAGATGTTCTTGCACCTCGAACTATGGAAGAGGCTTTGGAAAAGGTTGTCCAACAAGAACATAAGATTAGAAAGGATGATTCCATCCGGGACAATAAAAGAGAGACTACCTAGAATTCAGAAGGTGTCGATTTTGGACCGCCGAGAAAACAATTTAAGGATTATAAGAATAATAAACATAACAATAAAAGCGGTGGAACAAAAGACATCAAACAAAATTTTCATGTGAACAAAAATGATAGAAATAATGAGAAGAGAGCACCACCGAGAGGATGTTTCATCTACGAAGGAAATCATTTTAAGAAGCAATGCCCTAACTACAACCAATCACAGCGCCCACTTTTGCCACAGTAGCAGCAAGTTTTTCAACAGAAGATTCACGCAACCTTGGATAATAGGCAAGCGGAGTAACAAATAGGCCCCATTGAAACTCCGGGTAAGATCTACGGAAACCCTGTGTCTATATTAATTGACACTAAAGCAATTGAATGTTTTATATCACCTAGGTTGTTAAGTAGATTCTTGAAAAGATTTGGTTTTATGGCAAAACCATGGACGGTCAAATATGCAAACCAATCAAGGGCCAAGGTAGAGCAATGCTTGTTCGAAGCTCAAGTTGATTTCCTGAATTTCTCTACAGAATTGAACTTATATGTAGCTCCGCTAGAGTCTTATGACATTATCATTGGAATTAATTGGCTTAGTAAACATAAGGCTAAGGTAGATTGTCTTGCCAAAACTATAAATTGTGTGGACGATCGAGGTAGACCCCAAGTATTTCAAGGATCAAACATGAAATTAGAGCACAGCAAATTTCTACGATGCAACTTAAGAGATATGGAAGGAAAGGCTGTGAAATATTCGCAATTAGGGTTGAAGATACAAGGGAAACCACATATGAGGATGATTATATTTATGAAGATGGAGAAATCAAACAAAAATTAAAAGAATCCTTTGAAGAAAAATACCCCTATCTAAAGAATTATCAAGATGTGTTTCCTGAGGAACTTCTTGGATTACCTCCTTCTCGGGCATTTGATTTTACCATAGACTTGATACCAGGAGCGGCACCCATATCCAAGGCCCCATACAGAATGACCACCACAGAGTTGATGGAGTTGCATATTCAACTGCAAAATATGTTGGAAAAGAAGATGATTTGACCTAGTGTCTCACCATGGGGAGCCCTAGTGTTATTTGTAAGAAAGAAGGATGGAACCATAGTTTGCAAACTCTCCGAGTACTCTCAGAGTTGTCGAGTACTCCCAAGTTTTTTTGTTGGGCAAGTACTCTCAAGTTTAACTCTCGCGTATTTATAGATGTTAAAAAATGTAGGTAAAAATGTTGATGCAAGGAAAACATTGGATTAAATGCATTTTTCACATCATTTTAGTGTTATCACACTACACATTTTCTCTATTGAAATGTCAATTACTAATTTAATACATTTTGTAACTGTATTCTATAAAAAAATGTTTCTTTAAGAGATTTTAAATTTTTGTACTTTCTGAGTTGTCGAGTTTTCCCCGAGTATATGCCGAGTTTTTTCTAAGTTGAAAATTTTGGGCTTCCCGAGTACTCTCCGAGTCTGAGTCTGCAAACTATGGATGGAACCATGAGATTATGAATAGATTATAGGATGCTTAATAAAGTCACCATTAAAAATCGGTACCCATTGCCAAGGATAGATGATCTCTTTGACCAAATGAAGGGTGCGACTATATTTTCAAAAATTGATCTAAGATCAAGATACCATCAACTGTGAATTAAGGATGAGGACATACATAAAATTGTTTTCAGAACTAAGTATGGACATTATGAGTTTAAAGTATTGCCGTTTGGATTAACTAATGCCCCCGCAGCCTTCATGAATTTAATGAACAATATATTTCAAGATTGTTCGAACAAATTTGTATTGATCTTTATAGATGACATTTTAATATAATCCAAGAATGAAGAGGAACATCAGAGACACTTAGAGATAGTTCTACAAAGACTTAGAGAACACAAGCTATATGGGAAATTATCTAAGTGTACTTTTTACCAGAAAGAAATTCAGTGCTTTGGGTATATTATTTCAGCACAGGGTATAGCAGTAGATCCATCTAAGATTAAAGCAATTAAAGAGTGGCCCATGCCTAGGAATGTATCAAAAGTCAAGAGCTTCATGGGATTAGCTAGATTCTACAGAAAATTTGTCGGAAACTTTTGAAGGATAGCCTATCCAATCACTTCACTCCAAAGGAAAGGAAAGAAATTTGTTTGGACAGAAAAATGTCAATCAACTTTTGAGTTTCTAAAAGAAAAATTGACTACTGCACCTATCTTAAGGGTACCCGATCCGCAAAAGTAGTTTGTGGTTATCACTAATGCTTCAGGTGAAGGTTTAGGGGGTGTATTAATGCAGGAAGAACAAGTCATTGCCTATGAGTTTAAGAAACTGAAAAATTACGAACAAAATTATGCACCTCATGACCTTGAATTAGCAGCCATAGTACATGCTTTACAAATGTGGAGACATTATTTAATTGGAAAACCTTTTGAGCTCAGATCTGACCATCAAAGTTTAAAATATATTTTCACCCAACAGAATCTTAATGCTAGACAAAGAAGATGGTTAGAATTTTTAGCAGATTATGAGTTTCACATAACCTGCATTAAAGGAAAGGAAAACAAGGTGGTTGATGCCCTAAGCTGGGGAAGACACATCTCAGCAATGACTATGGTAAATTTCAGATTGAGAGACCAAATTTTACAGCATTTAGAGCATGATGAGTTCTATACAGAAATTAGCATGGCACTTATTAGAGATCCACAGGATCCTAGGTATTCAGAGTTTAGCTTAGAAAAAGATGGATTGTTAAGATATCGCCACAGAATCTATGTGCCAAATAAACCTGAACTACGAAGATTAATTTTAGTTGAATATCACTCAACCCCATACTCAGGACATCCAAGGGTAACAAAGATGTTATCTGAAATAAAACCTTTATATTTTTGGAAGGGAATGAAAAGGGAAATAATCAAATTTGTAGCAAGTTGTTTAGAATGTCAAAGAGTGAAGGCAGAACATTGGTACCCAACAGCTTTGTTGCATCCAAATGAGGTACCTGAGTGGAACTGGCAGGTAATATCCATGGATTTTGTTCAAGGGCTACCTATGAATCGGAATCGGCACAACACTATCTTGGTCATAGTTGACAGATTGACTAAGGTTGCACATTTTATACCAAGGAATTTATCTGATGCAGCACCTCAGACTACTCATAAGTTCATAAAAGAAATTTTCAGGTTACACGAGGTTCCAGAGAAAATTATTTCGAATAGGGATGCTAGGATAACTTCTAGATTTTGGCAAACATTGTTTATAGCCTTGGGCACCAAATTGAATATAACTTCAGCCTATCATCCTGAGACAGATGGTCAGACAGAGCCAGTAAATCAAGTATTAGAGGATTTCCTAAGGGTATATTGCATGGATTGACAGTATCAATGGGAAACATACTTACCTTTAGTCGAATTTGCATATAATAACTCATATCAATCTTCAATTAAAATGGCTCCTTTTGAGGCTTTGTATGGTCGTAAGTGTAGAACTCCAATAAATTGGAATCGATTGGAAGCTAGGGTCATTGTCGGGCCTGAAATGCTTCAGGAAATGGAAGAACAGGTACTTTAGATTTGTCAGAGATTGAAAGAAGCGAACGACAGACAGAAGAGTTATGTTGATGCTAAAAGAACACCCAAAGAATTCTCAATATGGGACAAGGAGTTATTAAAAGTTAAACCTCAGAAAAGTACTATCAAGTTTGGCAAGAATGCGAAATTAGCCCCCAGATATGTAGGACTTTTCGAGGTTTTGAAGGTTGTCAACCCAGTGGCTTACAGGATTGCTTTACCACCAGCCCTTGCCAGGATGCATAATGTCTTCCATGTGTCTTACCTTAAAAAGTTTGTTAGTCACCATGAGCACATGATTGATTGGAAATTATTGCAGGTGCAAGAACCAAGAGTGGTAGAGGTAAAACTGTTCAGAATACTCGAGGTACGTAAGCTATGCTTACAAAATCGAGAAGTAACATAATGCAAGGTCCAATGGAACTAGTATACAGAAGATAATGCCACCTAGGAAGATTATCATGATATTTTTCAAAGATATCCCTACCTTTTCTCTGAAGTTGAAAACTGAATATTTTATTTCCTTTATCTTAACTATTAAGTACAATTTGATATTATTTTCATCGAGGACAATGAAAAATCTAAGGGGGTGGGTATGTTACATCCCAAATTTTGCCCTAAAATTTTAAACTGATTATAGTCGTTGAACCAAATTATTTCTTCATGTTCATGTGAAATTGAATTAGTTAATTACAGCCGTTGTTCATTCCTTCATGATCATGTGAAATTGAGTTAGTTAATTATAGCTATTTTATCGATTTAATTATCATATGAAAGTGAGTTAGTTAATTATAGCCGTTGTTCATTCCTTCATGATCATGTGATATCGAGTTAGTTAATTATAGTTGTTGTATCGATTTACTTATCATATGAAAGTGAGTTAATTATAGCCATTGTATCAATCTATTCATGATCATGTAAAATTGAGTTAGTTAATTATAGACGTTGTACATATATGATGAGCATGTAAAGTTAGTTATTCTAACATTGATGAAACCCTTAACGATTACTTGATGATTTGAATTAGCAATTTATAAATCTTGAATTAACGTCTTGGCAAGAATGTTGTTTTGAATGTTTACAGGATAAAGACTGAAGAGAGAGGGGAAGCATTGCGAAAAGGGGTCATCAGAAGGGGATGATCAAATGGTTCAGTCATCAAAATCAACAAGTTTGACCTAAAAACTATCCTGGCAAAGTTACTAGGACTTGGCAACGTATTTCATCATGGAACCACATGAGCTATAAAATGAAACATTATAATAAAACAATGTAAAATAAACATAAACTCTTACCTTTAAGAATTATCAAATATTAATATCATTTAAATATTATTTTACATTCTCAAATATGATCATATGTAAATAATAATAAAATGACACCATTACATTAAAAATATTAATCCAATGATGCCACCTTATTATTACTTACATATAAGCATAGTTGAGAAAATAAAATAATATTAATTATTTGAAACCTTTCATCTTCTTTCCTTCTCATTTTTCCCTCCTTCCTTTCTTTTCTTTTTGGTCATTTTGAAAGACTTTTGAATTGCGTCTTGTAACTGATGGAAGTTGTAAAGCCAGACCTTGCTTATTTCATAGATACTTGTAATCATACGTCTTGTAACTGATGGAAGTTGTAAAGCCAGACCTTGCTTATTTCATAGATACCTGTAATCGTACAAGGCATGCAATCATTTTTCATCTCAGTCTTCTCAAAACATAGCTGCTGGCATTCCCAGAACGATAGCTCAGTAACCCGAGTTTGTATTGCTAGAACCCTTCTTATCACTTTCTGCGGATTCAGTATTGAAGCAAGGAATTTGCCGAAGACGTAGGCTACCCGATACTACTAAAGGAGTCACATAAGACTTTCGATTTGTTAATTGTGGAAATCGATAATGATTTATATGCCATCAGTTATGGTCAGCATGTGATTAAATGATGATGCTTTAAGCTTAAGACTGTTATTTTTCGTTTGCTAGGTCGGTCGTTCCTTAGAAATTTTATGACAAAGTCTAATGTATCAAGCATGTTGTCTTCTTGTTGACGTCTGTAGTATTTCTTTTCAAGCATGTGGTCTTCTTGAAAAATGTGCCGACTATCACATAGTATAATATTGCAATGATCTATACTCAAGTCTAATGTTATCTTTTACATATCAGAATATGTGATTCCTCTGAAACTATATTAGAAAGTTATCTTCTCAGATAAAATCAATTACATCCTAATATAAATCTAAATAACTGAGATTGAGATATTGAACCCAGAACTCCAAGGATTTCACCAAGCAAAATGCCAGAATATGGTGAAGAAGGTGTAAAGTATCTAGGTGAAAATAATTTGAAGGCACCAAGGAATCACCGGCTTGATGGCCTAAAATGGTGAGGAGGTGAAAAGATATCTGCAAAACAAAAATGATATCAGAACTAAATAAATATCATGTTAAATAATAACAATAGCTCATGCAAGTTCCATTCATGAAGTAAGTTGTCAAGCTGAGAGGTGGAGATCGGGTTTGACGACCCACATTTGAAATCCTTGGCCAGGGTGGAATTAGGCAGATTTGCCAGAACAAGTGATCTATGTTGATTGTCCAGACACTTCAGTTGTTTTGTCAAATAACTATTAGGACTTCAACCCACCTAGATACTCTGATGGTTGGATTAATGAACATCCCAAGCCCGACCTCGGGGTAGGGAAGGTCGTCCTATTAAATTAGAATAACTGGGGATAAGTAATGGTCCGCGGTTGGGAGGTTAAGCCTATGCCAATGCTTCTCCTCTCACCAAAGCCAAGGCTTGGACAACCATTAAAAGAAGCTTCACAATATTCATTGTATGTTCATTTCACCTCTGAATGTTTAGTTATTTCATTTCAAGATGAAAGTTATTACTTTTTAATTAGCTTTTACAAATAACTTTACTTAAATTAGATATTTCTTTTCAAGAACATCTATTACTTAATTTCAGTTGAATAATTAGAAGTAGTTAGATGATTACATCTGATATTTACTTTCAGCTGATTAAGTTGTTATCTTCTCATTATGTATTCTTGGTAAATTCAGCATTGTAAATATATTTCAATTCAGTTTCAACAGTCATTGGAAATCTTAGTCATGTTAATTAGGAAATCAGTTTATTTCTAGATTGAAACTTGATTAGGAAAATTGGTATGTTACACGAGCAATGAAGTTTAACAGCACTTTGAAAAGTTTAGAAAGCATGTTTGAGTCATTATATTGTGGACAAACTCATAAAGCTATGAAAGATTTAATAATAGTTTTCAGACTACAAATGGAAAATATACAAATGGTGGAAGAGAGAAAGACTAGTCAACAAATTCATTTATATCACCGGCAAACAAAAATGAAGAAACATGCACACAACTGTTCCTATGCAGAGAAAAAGAAACCATACCTGTCAGGAATGAGTCATGCAATTTAGCAGCAATAATATTATCAGGAATGAAATGCAGCGATGTATCCTATTTGTTATGCAGTGACAAAACTGGCTTGACAAATATAAAGGAAACTAAGAACATATTCAAAACAATGATATGTTTACAATAATATCCCAGCAGCACATGTTCAATGGATTAATCAAACATCAATCTCATCATTTTGGCATAGCCAGATTAAGGTAGCAATACATATTTAGCAGAGATATGGCAACAATATAAATATTGGTGATTTCCATATTGGTTGCTTGCGATATGTGCCTCATTGTAATGAAGTTGGCTGTGATGATGTGTAGTCAATACACGTCTGCAACAAAATCCATGAATTCTGATACGATGGAAGTAGTGTGAGATTTGTCGTGGTGCAGCATACGTCAAATATCAAACAAAGAGTATAGACAACAGTTTGATAATACAAAACGAAGGTCATGCGATAGACTCCAGCAATACACCGTTTTGCCATAGGGAGTTGAATAATGAAGACAATACTCATTCCAGATGTAGCCGGCAAGTTTTCATTTGATGAATGACTTAACTGAAGCAATGATGAAAAGCCACTCTTTGAAATCCTAGTGTCTAGCCTCAGTCCAAGATTGGGAGGTACCCAGCGATATCTTGATAACAAAAACAGATATGGTATGAAATAAGGATAAAATCATCACTACTGAACATTAAATTAAATTAAATTATGATAAGACAAATAATATTAAAGTTCTACAAGGTTAAGGAGATTAATTTATGTCAAAGCTTGCAAATTTTGGTTTAATTTAATAAGAGGCACAATGGTTCATATTGAAAAGAAACATCTACTAGTAAGAATGATATAAAAGGAGAGAACGTGTGATTTAAAAACTAAGTCAGAAGTTGGAGAATAGAAGAAAAAGTGCGTATGAAGTGTAGTGTATATCAGATAAACGAAAATTCAGAACTATTAAATCTGATATATAAGTATATATATGCCAGAATATTCTGAGGAAGTTAATGTGTTGTGTGAAGTGATAGATAAATGAACGAGAGCAAGATGAACATGATACCCCAATAACCATGCACACAGAAGATCTATTCAGCATTGATGATATCACCCAAGGCATAAGGAGGTTAGCAACAGGTAAAGCGATGGATATTGATGGCATTCAAGCTGAATATTTAAAATAGGGTGTTGATTTGCTTGCACCTCATATGAACCGTATTTTTAACTATGTCAATGAGGAGGGTTTCCCCAAAAACTGGACTACCAGTATAGTGGTCCCGATCTACAAAAGCAGAGACACAAACAACCCCTCTAGCTATCGAACCATCATGATCAACCCTCTTCTCGGCAAGATATTTGGAAGCATGGTAGAACTAAAAATCAGTAAATGGGTTGAAATAGAGGAAGAAAGAGCAAAGGGACACGCAGGCTTTAGACCAAAGCACTTCACTATTGATCACAGGGTGACTCTTCGATACTTAGTTGAGAAAATAAGGGACATTCTAGGGGATGAGTCTTTTTGCTGTTTTGTGGACTTCAAAAAAGCCTTTGACTCAGTACCTCATCACAAACTTTGGAGAAGAATGGAAGAGTTGGGAATCCCTATGGTGCTAAGGACAGCAATACACAGATTATATGAGCTGGTTAAGGCCAAAATCAGAACTACGGATGGGCTATCAGAATGCTTTGGCAGCGACAAAGGGGTCAAATAAGGGTGCCCGCTATCTCCAACCTTGTTTGGGCTTTACATTGACAAGTTGAAAGCATGGTTAGATAGTACTAGTGGCAAGGGGGTTCAGCTGGCCAGTTATGTGATATAACTACTGTTATATGCAGATGACCTCATCATTATTGCCAAGACAGCCAACGGTTTGAGAGAGCACTTGAAGGCATTGGAAAGCTTTTGCCAAGAGATGGGTATGGAAGTTAACACCAGCAAAACCAAAGTTATGATCTTCTCATTAATGAAACAAGAGACCCCCAGACACTTTTCTCTTTAAGGGTAACCCTTAAGAGATTGTGAGTGAATACAAGTAATTGGGAATAGACTTCCAAAACAAACTCAACTAGGAAACATGCAGATCTAAGAGGATTCGAGGGGGCTGGAAAGCATTGTATTCTTTACAGAATAAGTGCAAGAATGCAGACCTTTGGGATTGGAAGACAAAGAAAATATTATTTGGGCTACTTGTTACACCGGTTATCTTTTATGGATGCAAAATTTGGGGCAGCAGCCTGTCGGATCAGAAATGGAGACAGGTGGAAAGACTACAAAAGCACCTTATCATCAGCAGCCTTAAAATGAAAACCTCAATGCCTTACGAGATCTTATTAGCTGAAGCGGTTGCTTCCCTTTGGAAGTTGTTGCAATGGTCCGACTGTTATGTTACTTAAAAAAAACACAGAGCATGGGAAATCATTGCTAACCTAAGCTAGTCACTAAAGAAAAGCTAGAAAGGAGGAAAAACACATAGATGAAGCAAAACAACAAATGGATGCAAAAATGGGACGTCAACATCCATAGTTACCTGGATAGTACAGAAGAAATTAAGAAATTTCACTATATTAAGGAATTTAACCCCAATGCATGTCACGAGGAAAAAGGGTATCTAGGTGTGGCAATTAAATGGAAGGCCAAAATGTTTATAGCCCAGCTTAGAACTAGTTCCCACCAACTGAGATGCGAGACGGCTTGATGGAAAGTACCAAAAGAGGAATGGGAAGATAGGACCTGCCTATTCTATGACACGGGGGCAATCAAGACAGAACATCACTTTGTCATGGACTGCCTAACATACAGCGACATTAGATCCGAGTATTTAGAGATGTTAGAAAATAGCAGTATGGGCCACCTCTTCAAAGAAAAGCAGCTAAATAAGACCGCAAACTTGATCATCAAAATACACCAAAGAAGAGAAGAATTAGTCAAAGGATTACAGCTAGATTAGGCTAGTTGTTAGCAGGCGGATCCCGTAGGCTGCTTTGGCCTCATGGACATTATTAAAATCCTTCATTCATTCATTCTCTGTTCCAAGGGCTTTTTGTCAGAAATATTGTAAAGTGATAGAAATTTTGAATAGAATATATACGGATATGAAAAAGGATTCATGCAGAAATTTGTGCAATCGAAGTATCCATTATTAGTTGAAGTAAAGCAACAATACCAAGGTGGAATATAAGTTTTTGTGTAGCAAGATAGTGCTCATGAAGATAGAAGCGAGAGTTGTGGTTCCAGTAGGTTGGAGCCTACGATGTGTGGGAGTTGGAGCTTCCAGTGAGTTAGAGCTCATAAACATGGGGATTGGAGCCTCTAGTAGGTCGATGCCTTTAATATATTGTAAAAGAACAAAGTTTATATAAAAGCATTCGTTGTCATGGTTTTCTCCTGCATTGGGGTTTCACGTAAATCTGTGTTATTGTGTTCATGTGCATAATTGTTTATGTCATCATTTGAAGTTATTGTTTGGATAAAAGTTTTATATTGGAAAAGTTGTTATTATACTGATTCACTCCTCGCCCCCCTCTCAGTAAAATTTTGTGCTCTTCAAAACTTCTGAATTTATAGCCAATTTGGAAGCTAAATTTGGGTACTAGTGTTCTATCCTTTTTGGAAATTTAAAGGTCCAAACTAAGACCACTGTGACACACATGCTAGGGCACTAGCTTCGACTCCAATTTAATAGTTTAAACAGAAATACACTTTGGAATTTCATCGAGTTTGTGAATCCAATCGAAATAGATGTGAATTTTTATATAATTAATCATAAGAAGCAAAATGAGTGCTAGACACTACATTAAGCTATGGATACTATTGTCGTAGCTTTTTTAACCATTTAAAGGTCCAAAATAAGAGTACACTAAAGCCCAGCACTGAGGTGTTCCCCTTCAGTACATTTAAACAGTTTGATGGGTCAGTCATTTTAGGTTTTCATCAAGTTTATCAATCTAGTCCCTATCTACAAAAGTAATAAAGAATAAACCATAATCGATAGCAAGCCATTGTATGTTTAATAATGCCTTCATAATTCAAACAACAAAGGTGAACTGCCATGCAAGAAAGCAACACAAGCTTGAAAGTTGAGCAACATCTTGAGGGGCTGTTCAATCAAAAATGAGACAAACAGAAGTTTGGATCTATGAAATCAAGGGAGGACATTGACTTTGTGAGAGCGAAAAATCAGAAAGGAAGAAAACCAAAATATCCCAAGAGGTGGTAATTGTGTTTGAGGAACCAAAGTATAACTGAAACACCACCAATAATGTTGCGAATTTGAAGGAAGAGAGTTTTAAAGAATTAAAGGTTTTAGGACTGCTGACTCCATCAGTTTCGAATCAAAGATGTGAAAAACTTATATCTGAGGGTTGGCAATATTGTAAAAGCAAGATCATAAGTGAGTAAATCGAACAAAAGGTCCATCTGGGTCTTTAAATTCATTGGCCAGATCTCAGGAACTCAGAAATTAATCAGAAGCCAGTGAATATTAAGTTTCAGACCAAAAGTCTAAAAAGTCTATCTAAGAGGTGGTGGTTCTGGGAGACTCCGAAGAAATTCAAAGTCAACCATTACCCAAGTCAACCTAGGGAAAGCAAACATATTGATTAACTTGTCTAAAAACAGAAAAGTTTAAGAGGGAACTGCCCAAGTAAGGAAATTGCAGTTGTCTTCACAATTCACTAACAGGGCCAAATTTAAGCATTAGACTTCAGAATGCCACTTCATTGATCCTTATCTTCAGATTTCCAAATCTCTTTGTTGAATTATGTTTTACAAGTTAACAACCTGATTCTCTTAGTTTGAAAAACAAATCAGATTATGTCTCCAGACTTAAATTTCATTTGCAATATTAAATTCTCTGATTTCATTAGTCATAAATTCTCAAATTGTTAACGAAATTGATCAACCCACCTGAAAATTTCTTTATCAGCTTGATCTCCTTATAGATACTGATTTCGAACTTTATACAGGATAATGGCTGAGGTAAAAAGAGTGGCAGCTAGGAAGGTGCAAATATAAAGAGATTGAGGGTTAATATCCTGAGTCTCAAATATCTTTCAAGTGGAAGAGGGTTGGCAATACAAACTTTGAGCACCTAAACATGAAAAAGATGAAGTGAAGGATGCCCAGAACTCAAGATCAGTTGCCCTCACCAATGGCTATCAACATCATGAAAAGTGGGATATATCATGCAGCAGGTTTCCCACCAGCTACAAATGCAATGAACTCATGGTGGAATTTGCAAGACACTACGATCCACGATCAAGGACAGTTAATGCCTGCATTTCTAAAAGTTAATGCTTGCATTTCTAAGTGAGGAGGCATTAAAGGAATCTTTAAATTCTCTATCATTCACGGATGCAAGTGAAAACAAAATAAAAGTTGCAATCCATGTTCGAAAGGAGACAAGATGCGTGTCCAAATATCATAAACAAAGGATGGATCATCGAACCTAGAAAGCAGCACTAAGTTGCCTAAGAAACTCATAAGTGCAAACTTCAAAGATAAGCTCTTACATGGTATACTTGTTGGCAAGGACCATCAAACACACAAGTTCGATATGCAAAGGCAAGGTATGGAACAAGAGAAACAACTCAAGATACACGATTGTCACCATCAACTTCAACTTCATGAAAAGGGATACTACCAAAGGGTAAATGATACATTCACTATGTATATCACGTGTTTGTTGCAAGGAGGATTGAATAAGAGGTTGCTTAAGAAAGAAAGGGTATTGGTACAAAGGTATTCATCCTAGTTCATTCAGTTCCCAACCTTCACCTACATAAGGATTCAAGGATTCACCTCCCAGCCTTACAAAATTCCAAGGTATCATATAGAAAAGTTGTTGTTACTTATAGTGGTCAGACAGTTATTAGAGTTGGATCATATTTCAAAAAGAGAAGCATAGGCAAGGTATGAGCTTTCTTATTGTAAGCATGCTTTCAGCACCCAAGTTTTGAACTTGTGAGAATCAGTCCTGTAGAAGCAGTTCTTGAATTGTTTCAGTTCCTTGTTGGTTCATATTACTAATGATGTCTTTGAAAAGTTTAATTTGCAAATAAGCAATGCTCTATGACTGTGTTGAACTTGAACTTGAACCTAAAAGTTCAAAGGTTCGAAGTTCAAAGTTTGAAATGCAGATTCAATTTCGAGTTTGCAGAATCTAAGTCCAAGCTTTGAGTTCAGAGGTTCAGCTTGTCTGGTTTGAAATGCGAAAAAATGTAGATTTGCTGATTCAAAAGTATGCATATTCAGAGTTTCAAATGATGAGGACGAAACAAGTTTAGATACAAAGTTCATCTCCAAAACACGTGTTGGTTGGTTCAGAATGCAAATTCAAGAGTTCGGGAGTTCAGTTCAAAGTTCAGAAATTCTAGAAGTATGGTTCAGGCTCAATTTGCCAAGATCACAATTCATGCTGTACCAAGAAGGGCATGGCTAATCAAATTTAAACTCTGTCACCAGCACCCCATTTGACATATTAGTTAATATAGAGGTTATGCACCAAATTACTTTGTAACATCAAATGGATATATACTTGTGTGGTATCAAACTTGAAGAAGAATGACCTTTTCCAATAGCATCACTAATCTGGTGTTTACAGTTACAGCCCGACAGAGAGATATATTGACATGAAAACGTCCAAACTCTAATTCATGATGGGAGTTGGAAGAATGTAAAAATCATTGGCTAAATTATTGGAGACACCCGTGGCTTCATGTGCAGAATGAGGAAACTTATTCATGAGTTGATGGGATTCTACAAGTATGCTCATATGGAAACTTTTCGGAATCCACCAAGTGCTTGACAAGATGTCGGTGACCTCCACACATTGAAATGGATTGATTCTAATATTAATGTGTTAGTATTCATGTCTCACACTCAAGCTTCATGAAGATATGGTCTCCAATATGGCATCCCTCACATACAAATGTCACGGGATTTTCTTCATAATAGAGACTTCTCATTCCGGAAGAGCATGCACATGAACTGTTTGACAGAATGCTCGATGGCTTCCATGCATTAGTTTGATTAGCCCAAGTATTGAAGTGTCAACATTCTCTTGCAAGTGTACGCCAACGCAAGGATCAAAGGCACAAACTGTTTCTACATCGGGTCAAGATAACCTAGAATCCGCCATATGAGCTATGAAGTAATGGAAAGGTACGGGTGTAGGCATGGATCATTTGGTTAAATCTTCATGCTCCCTAGTTCTTAACAGGTCTCATCCAATGCTTTGTGCTCGAGCTATATCTAAACCCACTAAGTCTAGCGAGGAGCTAACAAGGTGATGCTCATTCTGATTATTTGAATAATGGTGAATGAATGAGGTTGGGCATTACAATTGGAGGGATTTTGAGCCTCCCTGTATGAAGATAGTGTTATGAGGTTAGTTTATCAAGTCGCATCAGAAAGAAACATACTCTGGCCCAATAAAGAAGCATCTCCAAATTTATAAATTTCGCGAGCTTGGCCTTCCGATTTCATGTGCATACTATCATAGAGGTGAAATCTGCAGAGGGAAAGCCTCAGGTCTAACAAGAGTCAAAGCTCTCGAAGAGCATAAGACAAGAAAGATGATAAAGTCACCAAATATGTGACAGTTGTTGCATGGAATGAAATACCAAGTATGTTGAAAAGGACGCTAGGTGTCATTATATAATGGATTGTTTGTTTGAACTGAGTGAAAGGTCGTCAGTGATATGGCGTCATCAGAAATTATAAAGTTCCCATGGATTCTTCATACAATCTGTTCGATGGAGAACATACGCAAATTGTTTGATAAAATAATGCAAGCCAAAGAAGGTTCTTCATATGTGCAATTATAGAAAGGCTTGCAAATGTGAGGTTTTGAATATCAGAGAGAGAAGTCGTCTTCATTGATATTGTCTTGCCAAGTCCTTTATCATCATATGAGAATAATAATGTAACATGCGGTTGATGTCCACGGAGTTTGACCTGATGACTTGGCACAAAGGGTCGTCAAGAAAGGAAAGAATGGGATGCAAATATCTAGTAAAGAGGAACATCTTTAGAAATGGATTTGTATCTAGATTCTATACATCAAGTTGTGGGTCAATTCCTTGCTCACCATGAAACACTAGAGTTTCAGATTACGATTGGCCATCCTTACTAACTCAATCATAGTTATTCTTCATAAGATGAGAGCTTGATCCAAAAGAGATATATGCAAAACGTATAACAAGATATTAGTGTAATGAACAATGCATGCAGAGTCCATCATTGACCGTGATGCGCTACAAGTTTTATCATTATCATTGCACGTATAAGGAGACAGTAAGGTTATAAAACTCAAGTAGATGTGGAAGTATCTCGATTGTAGAAATTAAGCTTGATCACAATGGAGGCAGGACCCAAATTTTTAAGATGACTCGTATCAAGAATGACAGATATCTAATTGTTCAAAGACAACCAGCTTACTGGTGCTTATTTCGAGATCAACCAAATGTCACTTAACATATGAAGACATATGATAATCATGAAACATCATGGTTATAAAACCCATAATTCCACCTAAGGCACATTGGCAACCAACCTTTAATAAAGTGTTCTTATTTCAAAGCTATACCAAGAGGTTGGGAAGATTTATTATGCGAAAAGGTGAGGAGGATAAAGTCAGTTCCAAGAATCAGTTATTAAAACTGAAATAGATCATCACAAAGCAAGGAGTATAAATGTGAAACGGGAAGGAGGCAGAGGGGTTCTTCTTTTCCAGAGGGTTTTGAAGCTGCCATGGGAAGGATACATTCTGATTGTAACAAAGGATAGGGAATTGTTTTCTGAAACTTGACTGTATGAGCAGGGGCATAATGATTTGGTAGTTGTTTTGTCATGTTTGCTTCAAATAAAGATGAATATTTGTATGTTGGATCCTAAGGTCTCAATTTTTATTTTTCTAATTGAAACCGATCATGTGATTGTTTCTTTTTTATTCTGGAATACAATCCTGCAATATCATGTCAAGTATGAGTGTATTTATAAGTCACTTGGCTCATGAATTTGGAATTTGTAGAACAGATCATGCTATTCCTTTAACTTCTTTTGTGATGTGAAAGATTTCGTAGATTGTCTTATGGTTATTCTCTAGTTTTTCTTTCATCTTCTAGTTTTAATTTTCATGGTCACATTCGTCCCATAGTGATGACAAAATGTTAGAAAACCTTTGTGTCTTCAGGTAAAAGACATAACCAGTTAATTAATTCATTGTAAATCTTTTAAAGAGAAAGTTGTACCTCTCAATTCAAAGGAGAGTTATCAATCCATGATAACTCATCCAACTGTTAGTATCGGTTTGCTCTTCTATTTGGGCATATTGAGTTATATCTTGTAATTCTTTTCAAAGGACAAATCTATTTACTAACACCTATCACACTTGGTAAAGTTTTGGAGATGCGTCCCACAACACGAACAACTTGGAGACTACTAGAGATCATTTGATCCTTTTCAAAGGATCCTTAAAACTAAAGGAAAGAAGTACAAACACAAGGTTGATCTAGAAGACTGTTGGGAAAATCTCACAGATGAATATGAAATAAGGAGGAAATGTGGTCCAAGACATCAGTGGACTTCATGAGGAAATGTAACATCTTTCCCATTCCTAGTCAAGTAAAGGATAATAGAAACCGTATACACTCCCAATATGAGCATGAGAAGGATAAATAAATTCAATCACTTGATTGGTCAGTGAACAATCCCTGATGGATGCCCTTGCTGATCTGTTGTAGTTTTTAAATTAATAAACTATATCTTCCTATGATTTCTTTGATGGTCTTTGAGAATAGAGAGAAGTTGCAGAAGGTTTTTTTTTTTTTTTTGTTTTGTATTTTTTTATAGTTTTCACAATAGTAATGAATAATGAACAATAAACATGAGAGGAGACTGAAAATAAATAAGAGCATAGAACCAAATCAGAATTGCTATAAATCGTACTAGGCAGATTTCTAATTTATAAATCCAATGCAGTTCCAAGGAGCTTACATCCAACAATGATGCCAAACTACTGCAAATGGCGGCCCTAAGACTGCAAGGAATCACGTCCCAGCTGAAAGAATCAATCTGCAACGCTGAAACCATAAATCTGCAACCTAAATCCACAATAAAGAATGGCGTACTCTATCCCTGATAGCAACGGACACTGTCTAAAGAATCCAATGCCAATAACTGTTGAGGGCTACGTCCCAACCAATCCAGAACCTGGGGTTTGCGTCCCAGATGAAGAATTTCTCTCTCAGAGCCAATTCACAAAAACAAGTTTTTCAATATGCAAAAGATGATCTTAGAATGAAGCTTCCATCTCCTTATAACCCCCTCTCAATTGCAAATCGAACCCTAAGTGTCTCCAAGTGGTGTTGTGTAGTGAAGATGTTATAATTTCTTATTTTAAAGTGGTCATGTTACTAGAAAATGACCTTTTTCCTCATAGATAGAATTCCATTCACTGAAATGCCCTGAGACCAAAGATAAAGATTTAGAGAATTTTGAGACCTTTCCAACGAGCTATCACACTGTAGGATGCGCATCCAGATGAGGCCAAAAAACCCCTTATTACTCCAAAATGGCTAAAACTTAACCTTATTTAATTTATTTAATCACCAACTTAGGAAATATGTAAATATATTAAAATATTTCCCAAATGGTCCCAAAAGGCCCAAAATGACCAATCAAACATGAATCTGACCTTGTCACCTGTCTATGACTGATGCCGAACAAGATGGGTCAACTGGCAGTCCCTCCCTAAAATCTAGGGATGCTCCTAAAAAGTAGGAGACAGCCCCAATCAACCAAAATTGAGTCCCAATGACTCTCCCCTACTGTGTGCACCTCTAAGAGAACTGTCACTGAACTGGGAGTTCCTCCTAAAAAATAGGAGATGCACTCTAAGTTTCCAAAATGTTCGCCGAGGTCTCCAAATGCTTCCTAGACCACTCCTAGTCAATCCCTACAAATTAGGAATCCCTCCTAAATTGTAGGAAACTATTGTCTACTGCTCCAAACTACTTGGGAAGCTCATGCATGAATCTCAAAGCCCCTGGGTTGGTTCCCTCTACGCTCTGCTGGCCTATGGGAACCAGATAATAGACCAACCCTGCTAGAAATGTTGTCACTAAGGAAGGGCAGAAATTGGGGACATGACAGTCAGCAATGAAGGAGCTAATAGAGTTGAGTATTTTGATGGGGGAGTGACTAATAGATGGAGGAAATGGGAAGATAAACAGATAAACAAACAAACAAAGCAAGGTGTTACTTTCATATACTAAAAATTGCAAAGTGAGTAGTTTTTTCCGAAGGGAGATGAAAGGACAATTAGCAATTTAGGATTAAAAAACCATGAGGAAGGTCGAGCTTCAAAGAAAAGAGGTGTGGCTAAAGGATCAAAAGCAAGGAATTAAGATATTGCCAAAGCAAAGTCAAAGCACAAGTCTACTACAGCCCAATCCATCACAAGTTCCTAATCGGTTAGGGAAGTCAATATGCAAGATGAGGAACAAAAATCAAAACAAGATGGTGATGTTGAGATACTATGTCAAGAAGATCAGGATGAGTCTTCATCATCACAATCAGTTCAACAAGAGACCAAAAACCAGAAACCAAAATCTCCTACCACAAAATTGGAGGTTTATTTCAAAGAGTACTTGGAGAATTCCATTCCTAGTGGACAAGAGGTTGATAAAGAGGTTATTTCAGCATTGGAGGAATAAATGATGACACTGAACTCGAGAATGAAATGGAGTTGTTCACAATCCCTAATTGGTTGAAGGATGGCATGAAGAAGAAGGTAGAGGAGGTGCAACTAATTGAGGATATTGATGCATTCCTATCTTGAATCGGTAAGGCAAAAGAGACAAAAAAAAACTAAGAAGTTCAGCCAAATTACTAAAGATAGTTTAGGAACTCACACTCCACATGTGGCTATCCCAATGGTTGATAGACTAGATAAGAGATTATTTATCAAATTGTAACATTTGATCTTAGACTATCAACAAAGAGACAATAATTTCAAGAGCTGAAAGATTTTGTTGGTGCAATTAAAAAAAGGATGGATAGGATTGAAGAAAAGGAAATATTAGAGTCGAAGAACTAAAGATTGAAGGAATACATACAAAGGCTTATGATTCCAACAAGGCAAAAAGGTAATACATTTGGTCCACCGATCCCTATCCCTAGGGAATCTATTGACACTTATGAGGCACTGAAGAACACAAACCAAGAAGTGAAGAAATGGATTGAGATATTTATAGCAAGTAGAGGATTTCCTTGTCAAGATGGTTTGAGATCATGATAAAACTTGCTGCTCATAAACAAAGTTCAGAGTTTAGAGAATACATGAAAAGAGTTTCAATCAGTCCAAGACAAGATGATCCTTCACCTCAAAGGGTTAAAAGAAGGCTACTACATCAACCCTAGTTCAAGAGGGAGTAATTGAATAAGATAGTGCATATAACTTCAATCATTGGCATAGTAGCTTAACCATGGGGAAATCCACATTTGATCATGCGCAAGAGGATGGTCTTGGGATCGAAGGGCCTATTCTTGACATACATTCAAAGGTTGTTATTGGATCAAGATATTAATGTTTACAGCGAGAAAGACTTAGAATTATTGAAGAAAGAGTTGTTATTGTTTCTCTTATGTTCTCCATCAGAAATTTGCAGAGGCATGCTACAAATTGGGACAGCATTCTTCATACCTTCATGGAAGGCATAGAGGTGATCGAGTTGCAACACAATAGCTTACCAAGCATTGCCATGGAAGTACTTGATGAAGTGATTTCAAAGTTCATCGAATTTGCTAGAGAGAAGGATGAAGGCATGCACATTCTAGATGATAACTTGTTTTACGACTAGACATTGCCTCACTTTCCTATTGGTCCTTGAGGAATATCCTATTTTGCTGCATTATATTTAATGATCCCATTTCATGTTTGTTGTAATCCTAATTATGGTTTTCTATGGGATAATCTTGGCCATTGCTTTCAAATTGATCTAGGTCATTCATTGTATTCGAGACTCTTATATAAACCCTCCTCTCATTTGTAAGAAGAGTTTCTCAAAGAATCATCACTTTGATGATGCCACAATTGAAATAGATCATTGAAGTTTGGTGATTTAGTGAAGAGTGTGGAGTTTTGTGTAGTTCTTTGATCTCAAATTAGTTTAGAATTTTCTTTAAGTACTTTAGTTGGATAAAAGGAATTGTGAATTAACTTTTGTGAAACTCGACTAATCCATACTACTTGTAGTTTGTCGATTGCAAATTGCTTTGCGTGGTCAACTGGAATTTAGCCTAAGCTTAACTTCAATTGGTGTTTACACATTGATATGCGTTCTATTGGTGGTATTGTTGTTAATAATGAGTTGAATATCTATCATCTAGCTTAGAATATTGGACTAGCTTGGTGGAACTTGATGACCAAAATAAGTTTGGTAGAGTTCTCAAAGACATTCATTATCTCTTGCATTCTAGGATTAGAATAAGATCCCTAAACCCTTCACCCTTTGCAATATATTTCAAAATCTTTGATAACATTAAAACAAGTGCTCGCATTGCCATATCATTCACACAGAGTTGACAAATTCATAGTGAATAGAAAAGTCCCCTTGGATTACTAGCATACGTTAAGCCAAAGGAGAACATATCCACACTAAAGTTACATATACACAATTCTCTGCAATCTTAGCATATGTGGTGTCTTTGTTCAAGAGAGGATAGAGAGTTCTTTGACACTCTATTCTATGTTGGTGTGGTCATAAAACACTCATCAACAGCCCTTAATCTAGTTAAGGTTATACCAGGACTTGGTTGGAAGAAGGTAAAGGCCATCTCGGATCATGTGCCACTATTTTGGTAGATGTTCACAAGTTAGAGGAGGTTGTTGATAATTTTGTGATTCGCCATTTCATAGCAGATCTCATTTTATTTAAAAGTGCTAGGGCTGACATATTCATGAAGTTTGTTTCAAAGGTTTCTCCTTATGCTCTGTTTTGTCCAATGGCAATGAGTAGAGAGACTTTTGTGGAAGAACTTTAAACAATTAATGGTATGCACATCCAAATGATTAGTCAATGCTCTTTCATTCTCTTCCATGATGGAGATGGTAACAATTGTAGGTGATGCTCTTGCTAACAAGATCGGATAATGATGGCATTTTTTGAAGGGCGGTACTACCATTCCACATTGCCAGCCATCCAACTCTTAGGGTGCCAATTGTGTTCGTAGTGGCTTAGATTTCAATGGTGCCCTTTGCCAGGTATACAGCAAAAAATGTTTGGGGAAAAAATCGGAAAACCAAAAGTATGAGATGTTTTCAAAAAATTAAGAAAAAATCACTTACATTAAAAACATCAAAATTTGTATAAAAAGCAAAAAAAGTACTATTTTTCAAAACTTAAGGGCATTGCTAGTACATAGAAATATAGAGAGTAAATAAAATAGAGTTTAACCCATGAATTGTAGACAGTAAAATTTTTGATACTTACAGTCTTAGTCTGAGATAAAATATTAGCTAAGTCTATGAAGTAATTGTGGTCAATCTTTATCAGACTTTTCAAGAGGACACTCACCAAACAATTGTCACTATCTGAGATAAGATATTAGCTAAGTCTATGATGTAACTGAGATCAACCTTTATCAGACTTTTTACGAGGGAATTCACCAAACAGCTGTCTAAGACAGCAATCAAGCTACTGTTAGGAATTCAGTAAAAATGTAAGCCATTTGGCATTTCGAAGCGATCCAAAACTTTCATTGCAATTGAGGCAATGAGTTTTTTAGAGGTGCTTCATATTTGTAAAAGCTTATCAAATCTTATTGCACAATTGCAATACTTTATATTCCATAATGGCAATTTGTAAGTCCTTTATATGGAATAACTTTTAACAGAATACATCTGTTTGTTTGAAGTAAAACATTAACAAGCCACTGGTTTTGGCAATACCTAGCTTGCAACTATTCTAGGTGGAGACAAATATTAATAATAAAATAAAATATATTAGTTATAAATAATAAATCATATATATAATTGAATATATTAGTAAAATTAAGAATTAAATATATACATTATAAATTTCCCATTGATTTATTATATACTATTGATATATATTAATGGTCCACAATAATTTAAATTTCAAAACTACCTTGTATTATATAACTATAGGGGTTCGCTCTTTCCCATTAAAGAACAATCTATAATAGTGCATTGTATTTATAATTTTAAAATTAGTGTATAATATTAATTATATACTTGTTCCCGTCAGAATCTATGGGTTGGGGCAGGCAACGAGCTCAGGTCATATTTTAAACTGCCATTTAGAGCAGATTTATTAGCTGCTTTGACACAGTCTTCCATGGTGGATATCTTTTTGAACGTCTCTGGCCTTCAATACTGTTTCCAGAATTTTCTCGTGGGGTCTCCTCACTGGTCTTTTGCTTTTCTTTTTGGGTCTCCTAGAGACATGAGAAGATCCTCTTGTCTATGGGATCTTCTTGGAGTCCGGATTGTACTAATCCCATTCAGGTATTTTCTCTCCTTTCCCTGATTATGATAGTGACCACCCATCTGGAAAAAATTGGTTTGGTAACCATAATTTCCAGTTCTTTTACTTGAATCAGTTTCCTGCTTCCAAGAAACTAAACAAACATCTCACAAACCATGGATAAACTCGGCCTATTAGAGATGATGATAATAATATAATTTAAAGATAGTACAGGAACAGTCAAACCAACAACAATCTTCCAATGATGGAAGCACTTGAGTTCCCAGCAAGCAGATAAATATTGCAAGATCGAATATAGATATTATAGTAGATAGGTGCATAGATAATTAATTGACAAAATCAATAATTAAATATATCAACATAAAATCAGAGCTGTGATGTAAAAAATAAGTACAAAAATTACCCAGTGGGTCTATGTGAGGAGCAAACCTAAACAAAAGCAGGGTTAAAACAGTTAAAAAGAAATTAACATGAAGGTTCAGATAAGATAAAGTTCTAGACAGAGAAGGAAATAGTGTGGCGAGTTTGTGATAAAGAGAAAACAAAGAAGTAACCAAACCTATCAAATTGTGCAGTGTATGATCACTAAATAAAAAGAATCAAACACAGAATCAGATCGCAACATTGCTGACAACGAGAATAAGTATATATCAACTAAAATTCACGGCAGGGTTGAAACAGTTAAAAACAAATTAACATGAAAATTCAGATAAGATAAAGTTCTAGAAAGAGAAGGAAATAGTGTGATAAGTTTGTGATAAGGAGAAAATAAAGAAGTAACCAAACCTGTGAAACAGTGCAGTGTGTGATCACAAAATAAAAAGAATCAAACACAGAATCAGATTGCAACACTGTTGACAACAAGAATTAAATATATCAACTAAAATTCAGAGCTGTGATGTACAAGATAAGTACAAAAATTTTACAGTGGGTCTATGTGAGGAGAAAATCTAAACAAAAGTAGGGTTGAAACAGTTAAAAACAATTTAACATGAAGGTTCAGATAGGATAAAGTTCTAGAAAGAGAAGGAAATAGCGTGACGAGTTTGTGATAAAGAGAAAATATAAAGTAACCAAACCTGTCAAATCATGCAGTGTATGATCACATAATAAAAAGAATCAAACATAGAATCAGATTGTAGCATTGTTAACAACGAGAATATCAAGAAGACAAAGAATCAGATTGCAACATCGTTAACAAGGAGAATATAAAGTAGACAAAGTTCTAGTCAACTTTTTTTTTAAATCAAGAAGAGAAGGTTCCAGTCAACTTCTGTCATCGAGTCAAGTAATTCTTATTAGAACATTCCAAGATTTCAAGACATTATAACTATTGTTTATGAGTACAGGAGTTTTTGACTTTGGAAGTGCGTAAAAGAATTTTCAGCCCACACACAAACATATTATGTACAAACAGCTAGCTGGAAGAGTAATATTACATATCATAGTATACCCTAGCAAGAGTCCAAAATGTCAAAGCTCGTCCAACACTGAAGACTCCAGCTGTTTGTCACATCATTGTTGAGCAAGATTTTGCATCTGATCTCATGAACTCCTCATTAGACCAATCTAGAATTCCCTCAGAGCCATCTTCCTTACATCTGATACTTTCCTATAGTCTATTTCAGTCGCAGCTGAAAGATCCCTTATAGATGCCCTTGCTGATCTGCTGTAGTTTTTAAATTAATAAACTATATTTTCCTATGATTTCTTTGATGGTCTTTGAGAATAGACAGAAGTTGCAGAAGGTTTGTTTTTGTTTTGTGTTTTTTGATAGTTTTCACAATAGTAATGAATAATGAACAATAAACATGAGAGGAGACTGAAAATAAATAAGAACATAGAGCCAAATCAGAATTGTTATAAATCGTACCAGATAAATTTCTGATTTATAAAGCCAAATAATAAATCCAATGCAGTTCCAAGGAGCTTACATCCAACAGTGATGTCAAACTGCTGCAAATGGCAGCCGTAAGACTGCAAGGAATCACGTCCCAGCTGAAAGAATCAATCTGTAACGCTGAAACCATAAATCTGCAACCTGAATCCACAATAAAGAATGGTGTACTCTATCCTTGATAGCAATGCACACTGTCTGAAGAATTCAATGCCAATAACTGCTGAGGGCTACGTCCCAACCAATCCAAAACTTGGGGTTTGCGTCCCAAATGAAGAATTGCTCTCTCAGAGCCAATTCACAAAAACAAGTTTTTCAATATGCAAAAGATAATCTTAGAATGAAGCTTCCATCTCCTTATAACCCCCTCTCAATTGCAAATCAAACCCTAAGTGTCTCCAAGTGGTGTTGTGTAGTGAAAATGTTATAATTTCTTATTTTAAAGTGGTCATGTTACTAGAAAATGACCTTTTTCCTCATAGATAGAATTCCATTCACTGAAATGCCCTGAGACCAAAGAGAAAGATTTAGAGAATTTTGAGACCTTTCCAACGAGCTATCACACCGTAGGATGCGCATCCAGATGAGGCCAAAAAACCCCTTATTACTCCAAAATGGCTAAAACTTAACCTTATTTAATTTATTTAATCACCAACTTAGGAAATATTTAAATATATTAAAATATTTCCCAAATGGTCCCAAAAGGCCCAAAATGACCAATCAAACATGACTCTGACCTTGTCACCTATCTATGACTAATGCCAGACAAGATGTGTCAACTGGTAGTCCATCTCTAAAATCTAGGGATGCTCCTAAAAAGTAGGAGACAACCCCAATCAACCAAAATGGAGTCCCAATGACTCCCCTGCTGTGTGCACCTCTAAGAGAACTGTCACTGAACTGGGAGTTCCTCCTAAAAAATAGGAGATGCACTCTAAGTCTCCAAAACATTCGCCGAGGTCTCCAAATGCCTCCTAGGCCACTCCTAGTCAATCCCTACAAATTAGGAATCCCTCCTAAATTGTAGGAAACTGTTGTCTACTGCTCCAAACTACTTGGGAAGCTCATGCATGACTCTCAAAGTCCCTGGGTTGGTTCCCTCTACGCTCTGTTGGCCTATGGGAACCAGATAATAGACCAACCCTGCTAGAAACATTGTCACTAAAAAAGGGCAGAAATTGGGGACATGACAGTCCTCCCTTCCCAAAGATTGCTTGTCCTCAAGCAATGTCAATCCAACTCCACAAACATCAGGCAAGTCCATACCATAACCAAGAATGATCCCAAGGTCCCAAGCCATCCTGGAAGGTTTGTAGTTCCATCTTCTAGAAACATTGTCCTGCACTGCACCCAAACAAGTAACCTCCTATAAACCCCTTGAAGGAAGAGCAATCAAATACTGTACCAACTCTGTCAACTCCTCAATGAACTACTCTCTGAAAGAACCAAACCGGAACACTAAAGGTGGAAACTCTAGTAAGCCTACATTGGCTTCCACATCCTCAACTATTGAACTGCAAATCCAAGTGATTCCAGGATTCCAAATCCGCCTCAAAAGGGAACCTCCATGCTGACGCTTTGTCACTCTGATATAAATATTAGTGAACCACAAGTTGTGAAGCAATTCATTAGGACCCTGAAGCACCAATGTATCAATGAGACCAGGGCCTGGATCCCAAACCAAAATACCAAATGTACTGAATGAGATGAAAAAGTATCTCAACCACACTCCATGAAACATAATTACAATGAAGCAGACCAGCAAGGTGTGAAAGTGAACTCCCATAAACCAGTATTCCAACCCACATGACCACCTAACAATGCTGCTATAATTCTGACCAGCAACTCGAATGATATCATAGACGTCATCGTACCAATGCCAAACAACAAATGTCCCAAAGAAACACTCCTCAATGCCCTCATACTGAATCATGGATGTAGTTGACAAACTCGAAGATGAAGTATGTATGCCATCATGAGAAAAACCAAAGCATGTGTCATTTGTACCCAACATTGTAGGATTATCAATTCCTGAATCCCATATCAATCTGAGAAATGTTGCTCCACCCAACCACTGCGCTACTCTGATGTAAACATCTGTATATCAAAAGTGAAGCAACTCAACATGAATCCACTGAAAAAATGCCCAACACATGTTGATGCCAAGATCCCAAATCTTTGCACTCACACATCCCTCCGTCATGTTAATACTCATTATGTTGCTGTTGTGAAACTGTACCTCATCTAACCAACTAAGAACTTCACTCCAAATGAAGCCACAATTACTACCAACGACCAATGCTGTTAGGAATTCACATATAAGCCAATCATCGGCAAGGAAAGTTTGTTGAATACTTTTCCAAGTCCTCCAAACAGCTGTTGCAACTTTACCTATATTTTCACAAATTAGTGTGCCTTCATTAAAGGTTGTTAAGTAAATGTTTTGTTTAACCATGTAACCAACGAAGTCCCTTATATTCTGATCTTGAAAGCCCAATGTAATATTTAAAAAGTCTGAATCTTCAATCAAAAGGTACATCGCTGCCCTATCATATGGAAGAGGTGATAAACCCATTGATGAATGAGAGATGTTTCTAATTCTCAACAAAGACAGGCTCTTTGTGGCTGGTCCACTAGGTATGCAACTTAATATATCATCAACTCTTGGTAGGGAAGGATCAACTTCACACTTGAACACCCCAACTTGAATGTAACTAACTCAAGGTTCAAAGTTTGACTCATGAGATGAAAGAGAATTGCTGTTCAAAGTCAGAAAATCAGAAGTATGTTCATACCTTTCCACAATGTTTTTGCGGTCTTCTCTTGCCTCTCCTTCCAAAGTAGGTGACTCCTCTAAAGGTGCTGGTCCATGGGGTGTGTTCAAACGAATATAACATGTCCCATTAACTGCCTTAGCTGCCCAAAATCTAATCCATACCTTTATCTCCATAACTGATATATTTTCCATTACTAACAAACTCCAAGGTGTAGTATGCCAAACAAACCAAACATTATCAAAATGCAATATCTTCTTAGTAAACAGTCTCTTAGTCTCCCTAATCATCTCTTTAAGACAAGATGCTTCATATGATCTTAACAATTGTCCTTCCATTGTAGATGATGCATGACTAACCAAATCAGAATCAATAATGTTCCATTCCACACAAATGAAAATAACACTTGTGGCTGGTCCATCAAGTGTGAAACTAATATCATCATTGTTTGGAGCCTTTAAGGGGCTCTTTAAAAGAGGAACGTCATAAACTTCATGATGCAAACTAGACCAAACTGAGTTTTCTAAATCATAACTCTTTTCCTCTTCACACATCTCAACATGCTCTTCTTGTGGCCTTACCTCAAGAAGCTCTTCCCTTGTATGCTCAACATCCTCACTTTCTTCCTTTGGAAGAAATAAAGATCTAATGTATGACTCTCTTTGTCTTCTTGCATTATCAAGCTGATTGCATCTTTCCTTGACCTCTTGTAAGTGTTGTTTTGCTTGGGCAGCAAGCATCTTGGCCTTCTTAGCTCTATGTGACCATCCATTACACGTCTCTTGAGCCTTTTTCACATCTTCCAAGGTGGGGTAAAAGCAATCAAAACCTTTGTGGTTTGAATTCACAATATAAATCTCATGTGCAACACACTTAACCTGAGTACCATCATAGGAAGACTCAACAACCTCATTACCTTCATGTGAAATGGATGATACCACATGACTAGAGCTACTATTGCAAAAATTAGAATAGGTATCAAACCTTGGAGACATGCTTTCAGCATCCCTAATGGATTGATCCATGATTGTAATCTCTTCCATTTTGTGATCAACTTGATGAATCAATGGTGTGCTATGTGTCTCCTCCTGATCTAGAGTTATTTCTTCTTTAGGAATCCCACACGATGACTGATTTTTGTTTTTCATAGGCTGCAACTCAAATGATAACACATCTTCATGCTTTTCTTCTGCATACCCTGCAAGTGACTGATCCATTATGGTGTTTTTATCATGAACATGGATAGGTTGACACAAATCTACTTTCTCACATGAAAACATATCATCGACTATGGCATGGTATTCCTTTTTTGCAAGCTTAACCTTATGACAAATTTTTGGATGCATGTCAATGTAATCTTTGAAATGAAAGTTCTCCCTAACATATTGAGGAAGAGTATTATACTCCTCAAGTATGCTAATTACTTCCATTTTCCTGTCTAGTGGCAATGGATCCTTTCTAGAAGAAGATGATGATCCACTAACATGTCCAAATTTCCTTGACATAGAATCATTGAACTGCTGCAATTGAAGCTTGAATTTTTGTTGTGATTGTTCTCATTCTTTCCACAGGGTTATATCTCTTAACAATTTTGCCATAATGAACTACCACGCTAACCAATTGAAACTAACATGCCAGAGCAAAAATTGACCCTGTACTACTAATATGAATTATCAAAACTTTTGATCCAGTATCCAGATGCCAAAATGAATTATCAAATTTTTTTAGCCAATACCCAAATGCTGAAATGAATTATCAAAACCTTTTATCCAATACCCAGATGCCAAAATGAATTATCAAAACTTTTTAGCCAGTACCCAGATACTGAAATGAATCATCAAAACTTTTTATTCAATACCCAGATGCCAAAATCTGTTGTGACAATTTCTCACAAACCCTACAGGCTGGCAGGATGTAGGCTCTGATACCACTGAAAGATCCCTTATAGATGCCCTTGCTGATCTGATGTAGTTTTTAAATTAATAAACTATATTTTCCTGAGATTTCTTTGATGGTCTTTGAGAATAGACAGAAGTTGCAGAAGGTTTTGTTTTTGTTTTGTGTTTTTTGATAGTTTTCACAATAGTAATGAATAATGAACAATAAACATGAGAGGAGACTGAAAATAAATAAGAACATAGAGCCAAATCAGAATTGTTATAAATCGTACCAGATAGATTTCTGATTTATAAAGCCAAATAATAAATCCAATGCAGTTTCAAGGAGCTTACATCCAACAATGATGTCAAACTGCTGCAAATGGTAGCCGTAAGACTGCAAGGAATCACGTCCCAGCTGAAAGAATCAATCTGTAACGCTGAAACCATAAATCTGCAACCTGAATCCACAATAAAGAATGGTGTACTCTATCCCTGATAGCAATGCACACTGTCTGAAGAATTCAATGCCAATAACTGCTGAGGGCTACGTCCCAGCCAATCCAGAACTTGGGGTTTGCAACCCAAATGAAGAATTGCTCTCTCAGAGCCAATTCACAAAAACAAGTTTTTCAATATGCAAAAGATAATCTTAGAATGAAGCTTTCATCTCCTTATAACCCCCTCTCAATTGAAAATCAAACCCTAAGTGTCTCCAAGTGGTGTTGTGTAGTGAAAATGTTATAATTTCTTATTTTAAAGTGGTCATGTTACTAGAAAATGACCTTTTTCCTCATAGATAGAATTCCATTCACTGAAATGCCCTGAGACCAAAGAGAAAGATTTAGAGAATTTTGAGACCTTTCCAACGAGCTATCACACCATAGGATGCGCATCCAGATGAGGCCAAAAACCCCTTATTACTCCAAAATGGCTAAAACTTAACCTTATTTAATTTATTTAATCACCAACTTAGGAAATATTTAAATATATTAAAATATTTCTCAAATGGTCCCAAAAGGCCCAAAATAACCAATCAAACATGAATCTGACCTTGTCACCTATCTGTGACTAATGCCAGACAAGATGTGTCAACTGGTAGTCCATCTCTAAAATCTAAGGATGCTCCTAAAAAGTAGGAGACAACCCCAATCAACCAAAATGGAGTCCCAATGACTCCCCTGCTGTGTGCACCTCTGAGAGAACTGTCACTGAACTGGGAGTTCCTCCTAAAAAATAGGAATGCCTCCTAAAAAAAAGGAGATGCACTCTAAGTCTCCAAAACATTTGCCGAGGTCTCCAAATGCCTCCTAGACCACTCCTAGTCAATCCCTACAAATTAGGAATCCCTCCTAAATTGTAGGAAACTGTTGTCTACTACTCCAAACTACTTGGGAAGCTCATGCATGACTCTCAAAGTCCCTGGGTTGGTTCCCTCTACGCTCTGCTGGCCTATGGGAACCAGATAATAGACCAACCCTGCTAGAAACATTGTCACTAAGGAAGGGCAGAAATTGGGGACATGACAGCAGCCAATTACCAGAAACATCGATACTTTAGAAATCAAAATACTAACAAAACAGGAAAAAATCCTAGAAGCATAACACTTAGGTTTTACAGAGAAACAAGCTTTACTGTCAACCATAACATTTAGAAGTAACACTTTTTCTCGCTATAATTTTGTAAATTCGGCCTAAAGAATTGAAGAAAAACTTGACTGAACATGTTTATGCCAAAAAAAACTCCAGCAGTTTTCGAACTAGGACCCAATGAAATTGTTTATTACTTTACTTCAAATTAAGATTTGATTTGACATGAAAAACAAAGCCCCACAGGACACTGATAAACAATAGGGTAACATGGGGACACATCCCCCCAAACATTCCACCAAGCATCCCTTGGAAAGTGGGATGATTAAAGATGTCCTGTGGCCATCCCTTGTCAATGTGGAAGCCAAGGGTAACAAATGTCTGGTCATCCCCAAGGCAACCAGGAACATCTGGGACATGTCTGGCTGACTTTGGGTCAGTCAGACATTCCCCAGCTGATCTGCATATTTTTTAATTAAAATAAACTACATTTTTAGGAAAAGAAGAGCTGTTGGGGGGCCACATACCCACCTAGATCCGTTATGCAACCCTAATCAACAGACTCCACAGTATTGAGAAACTTCAACCACACATTGGGATGTTGATCCTAAAGATATTAGTCTTAGACAGATTGACTAGGAGGAGATGCAGCAAGGATTGATGGGGGATCTTATCAGATGAGTCAAAGCTTGATTCTCAAAGTAACTCGCAAGCAAAAGGCTCTTTGGATATTGATAGCCCAAATGAGACAAAGTCGACATCTATTATCTTACAGATATGCATATTGTGCAATTTTTCATTGACTTAGTCATGATTGTGTAGCCTTTGGGGCTTTTATTGCAACCAAAACATTGAACAAATGAAATTACAAGTTCATTTTTTTAATAAATCTATGAACATGTCATATTGAATATCAAATTTGATACATGATACAAATGTCTAAACTTGAGTTTCGATGTCATGTACAGCTAAACTTCTTGGAAAATTTTGAGTTTATCTATCTATATGCTGACAACCCCTGCCATCCTCAAGAAAATGTCCCCCAGGACCGCTGTCCACATCCCCAACTTGCTGTGGAACATAGACAAAAATGTACAGTACGGAGGACACACCACTTACATCTACATGATGTTGGATTGGATCTCCACTTCAGAGAATCGGTACTTATTTCTCTCTACCACACATGAGAGACAACGATCAAGAAAACTTAGAGTTGTTGAGCCTACTTATAATAGAAATCAGTTATACATATGAAATATAAAAGACTGTTTTCATAACTTAGAAGTTAAATGAACCCGTCATATCAAAAAATTTGAATAGCTCACTGACAACTGAACCCACCAGTAGCTAAAGAAAAAAGTTAACCACATATTTACCACATAGTAATCAAGAATATCTAGTTTATGCAGTTATACTACCCTTGGGATTCAATGCCAAGCTATGAAAAGCGCCTACGAGATCTAGTTGCAAATGCAGACTGAAGATTATTTGGTTTCTCAGTATATCAAGCAACCTTGATCCATCGCACACTTACACAACATCAGCAATAAGTCTGAATAAATGGACCAGGGTTTCGAGAAAAAATGACAAGCACCTTTAGATCTTGACTGAGATCAAATTTATTTTTGTCACCTTGGTTGTTAAGGAATTTGGGAACTAAATTTTATCCAGACCTTACTCTTCCTTCTATAAATAAAATGCAAAGCTGCTACAAATATCTGTCAAGTTCATTGGTTATGCTTTCCCCAAATTAGATAATCCCGAATATGAATATGTAATGTTCCCATGTTTTAGCCTTCACGTTCTCCAAAGTCTAAGTGGAGGATAAGAAAAATTAAAGTCATCCAATTAAAAATTAAAAGGTGACTTTGTATTAATAGCTTCTAGGGTATGTATTAATTATTGGAAGGACGGAAGCCTCTCGTGATTTAATTAATTATTGCTAGGGAGGAATTTCTAGGTTATGCATTAATTATTGGAAGGAGGAAGCTTCTAGCTCTTGCAATTAATTAATGTTTTAGTTCCTTCCAGAAGGATGAAGAAAAGGATAAATAGGGCTGAAAGTCTCATTGCTGATCATCGGATTTTTGTGAATGACATTTGATAAGAGCTTGGATGTGTGAATCACACTCCCTTCTTTTGGCAATAGAGGACGTTCATTCTCTGTTGTAACATTCTAGACGTCATTCCCTTAGGGTTTGGCCTTTGGAATACATCTCTTTGTAATTGATTGCAGCATTCTCAGCATTAATATAAATTCAGCTTTGGTTCAGCTTTTGGGCATTCCTGGGTGTCCATTACAATGGTATCAGAGTTGTTTCTAGGGTATCCATTACAGTGGTATCAGAGCTATAAGTCCTGTCATCCTGTGGAGATCTTCAACATTTATGTTTGAGCATGCGACAAGGGCTTTATAATTTTTGCAATACCAGAGCAAGACAAAGTAGGAGTTCGGACTCGCTTAACGAACGGGATAGTTTGTTTGTGCAGAGGGACATACAATTCAGTCATACAGACACAGATTAAACATTCTTTGAACAAGACAGTAGCATGGGTGACCAAGATGATAGAAATACCAGTTCCGACCAAGAAAATGTAATATTCAGGTTACTGGGTACATTAGAGGAGGGGCAACGAATGCAACAGGAGCAAAATAGGCGAACGGATATGATGTTGCAGCTAATGGCTAGACAGATGGGCATCGATATTAATCCACGTGATGCCAACAATGGAAACAACAATAATAGGGGTAATGATAATGGAGGCCGAGACAACATTAATGGTAATAATGGACATGACAACAATGGAAATGAGGTTGATAACTTTAGACATGTTGCACGAAAAACTCGAACAACCAGCTCGAGACCTCTTCTACCCACCTTTCCACCCAAAGAACCAATTCAACCGATTAATGAACCGCAGATTGTAGAGTTACAGGATCAGTTTAGGAGGGATTGGGAGGCCAGTGGGCCAGAGTTTCAAGCGGATATCTCTCTCAGAGATTACTTGGACTTGAGGATGAGACACATGCCCAGATCAGGAGGATGAAGTCAAAACTTTGAGTTAAAAAAGAAAGTGGGGAAACTTTCTTTACCTTATTATGATGCTTCAAGGAAGATGACCACACGAGCTTGGGTGTAGAAGATGGATACATACTTGTAGCTGAATCCTATGCCTAAAGAGGAGGCTATAAAGTATGCAGCTATTCACTTGGATGGACCAGCACATGAGTGGTGGCACCATGGCATGGTAACCTTGGGACATAATCAGATCACATCTTATGAGGAGTTCACTAAGAAGCTCATAGAGAGATTTGATACTAGGGATCCTGAATTACAGTTTAAGGAGCTGGCACAACTCAAGCAGTGGGGATCAGTTCAAACATATATCAGTGAGTTTCAGAGGTTAGCTGTGTTGGTCACAGATATTTCAGAGAGGAGGTTGGTAGTGTTGTTTATGGATGGACTCTCAGAACCCTTGCGAGGTTGGGTCAAGGGACATGACCCAGGTACATTGCAAGAGGCCATTAAAAAGGCTCGTGACTTAGCACCTTCTTCATTTAGGAGCAGATTTCAGCAGAAGGATTCTTATATGAAAAAGGACAAGGAGAAGGATGAAAAACCTTTTCACAAGGATGCTCAGCCCAAAAGAGATAAGTTGGATAATGATACCTTGAATGATTTAAGAAAGAAAAAGTTATGTTTTCATTGTAGAGAGCCTTGGGATTTATCTCATAAGTGTCCTCTCAAGGCTAAGGCAAATCAAATGGAGTATTTCTTAGCAGAAGAGTCACAGTCAGAGAGAGAGGATCAACACTCAAATTCAGATGACAATAGCACTACAGAGGAGAGCAGCATTCCTGAGGATGAGAAGTCATTAGCACGATTAATGGGGGCTCAGAAGGCAATCACATTTAAGGTCAGAGGTACTATCCAAGGGCAGAAAGTGATCTCACTCATTGACACTAGGGCTACACATAGTTTTATAGATGCACAATTTGTAGCCAAGAGAGGTCTACAGACTGAGGAGCACGCCGGATTTAGAGTTATGGTAGCTAATGGTGACAAACTATTATGCACTCAGAAGATATCTAATCTTCACATCAAGTTTGGAGATGGCTATGAGTTGGAAGATGAGTTCTATGTGGTAGACATGGGAGACTATGATATCATCTTTGGCATGGTATGGATGGCCTCGCTAGTAGAGTTCACACTTAACCTAGCAAAATTGGAGATGAAGTTTCAGCATGAGGGAAGAACTGTGGTACTTAGAGGACTTTCAGATGGGAGTTGCAAAGTAGTTTCCCTGAGGAGAATGCAAAAACTTTTTCGGCATAGTAACATAGAGTGGGCAATAGAATGCTTCACTATGCCAACTACACAAGAGCCACAGGTGAAGAGTCATCCACCAGAGATTCAGGAAATACTTGACAGGCACACTAAGGTATTTGGCAAGATTCCGCATGGGGTTCCTCCTAACAGAGGGATAGAACATGTTATTGAGCTTGAAGAGGGAGCCAAACCAGTCATGATTACTCCCTATCGTCATCCTAAGAAACATAAGGATGAGATAGAGAAGGCAATTAAGGAGTTGTTGGAAATAGGGCATATCAGGTCTAGTAAGAGTCCCTTTGCTTCAGCAGTGGTGTTGGTAAAGAAGAAGGATGGGACAATTCGTATGTGCATTGATTATAGGGCATTAAACATGAAGACCATTAAGAACAGATATCCCATCCCACGAATAGATGAGCTAATTGATGAGTTACAAGGTGCATGCTTTTTTACAAAGATTGATCTACAGTCAAGGTATCATCAGATCAGGATGAGGGAGGAGGACATTGAGAAGACAGCTTTTCAGTGTCACTATGGCCACTTCGAGTTTTTGGTTACGCCATTTGGGCTAACCAATGCCCCTGCTACATTCCAGAGTTGCATGAATCAGGTATTTAGGGAGCAGCTTAGGAGATTTGTTTTGATTTTCTTTGATGAAATTTTAGTTTTTAGTAAGACTTGGGAGGAGCATTTACAACATCTTGAGATGGTGTTGTCTACTTTGGAAAAAGAATCATTGTATGCCAAAGAATCTAAGTGCGAGTTTGGGATGACTGAGCTACTATATCTTGGACATATTATCAGTGCAAAGGGAGTTCGGGTAGATCCTGAAAAGATTAGGGCTATTGTTGATTGGCCTACTCCAAAAAATCTTACACAGCTTAAGGGATTCCTTGGTCTCTGTGGATTTTACAGGAGATTTGTTAAAAGATTTCCACAGCTCGCTACACCCTTGACAGACCTTACCAGGAAAGGGGCCTTCACATGGACAAAGGCAGCTCAGAGAAGCTTTGATCATTTCAAGAAGGTGATGTCATCATGTCCAGTACTAGCTCTACCAGATTTCACAAAGCCATTTGAGCTTCATTGTGATGCATCAGGAGAAGGGATCGGAGCAGTCTTGATGCAGGAGAAGCATCCCATTGTTTTTGAGAGCAGGAAGCTCTGGAGTGGAGAGAAGCTATTCCATATATGATCGGGAGATGCTGGCTATAATGCATGCATTGGCTAAGTTTAGGTCCTACCTAGTTGGGGGAAAGTTTGTTATCAAAACCGATCACAACAGCATCAAATACTTCATGAACCAACGTGATTTGAATGATCACAAAGTTGCAGGCTTATGACTTTGACATTGAGTTTGTCAAAGGTAAGAAGAATGTGGTTGCAGATGCCTTATCCAAGAGGCCTCATATTTGTGCTCTAGCTGAGATTACAGGAGTTTTGAGAAATAAGATCACAGAAGAATATGCGAGGGACACTTGGGCTTCTGGAGTAATTGCAGGCACCATACATGATGATCGCTATGTGGTGTTGGATGGGTTGATAAAGTTTCAGGGCAGGATATATTTGATTCCTTCATCACAGTATAAGGAAGTAATACTGAAGGCATTTCATGATGCACCTATAGCTAGACATCCAGGGCTCTTTAAGACCTACAGGCAGATCCGTGAACGGTTCACATGGAAAGGGCTCAAGGATGATGTTCAGAAGTATGTCAGGGAGTGTACAATTTGCCAGCAGAATAAGGGAGAGCACACATATCCTGCAAGGTTGTTACAACCTTTGCCCATTCCAAACAGGAAATGGGAAAGTATTTCCATGGACTTCATCACCGGGTTACCACGAGTACAAGGGAAAGATTGCATCTATGTGATAATTGACCAACTGACAAAGTTTGCTCACTTCTTTGCTATTCCATCTACTTATACAACAGCACAAGTGGCTGATCTTTTCTTTAGAGAGATATTCTGACGTGGGCTACCTACTTTCATTGTTAGTGATAGGGATAGTAAATTCATAAGCACTTTTTGGCAAGAGCTATTTAGGTTGTGTGGTACTGAACTTACACCTAGCACTAGTTATCATCCACAGACAGATGGGCAGACAGAGATTGTGAATAAATGGGTGGAAGGATATCTTAGGAACTATGTGACTACACAACAGAGGGCTTGGGTCAAATGATTACATATGGGAGAGTACTGTTATAACACCACTTATCATATGTCCATTAAGATGACTCCATTCATGGCACTATATGGTTATGAAGCACCTAGTTTCATGGATCTGGTTTTGGGAGATAGTAGAGTGCCCAAAGCAAAAAACTTCTTGCAGGATAGTCAGGATATTTTGAGGGTGCTCAAGGAGAATATACAGCAAGCCCAAAATCAGCAAAAATTGTATGCTGACCAGCACCGGATAGAGCGTAGTTTTGAAGTTGGGGATATGGTTTACCTGAGGCTACAACCATATAGACAATCATCACTCAAGAAAAGTGGAGGAGAGAAGTTGAAGCCTAGGTTTTATGGCCCCTACAAAGTGATCAGCAAGGTGGGTGAGGTTGCTTATGAGATAGAGCTTCCAGAGAATAGTCAAGTGCATAATGTGTTTCATGTGTCAAGGCTTAAGAAAGCCATCAGGCAAAGAGTTGTGCCTTCAACAGAATTACCACCATTAGATGAGGAGGGAAAGCTTGTATTAATTCCTGAGGCTGTTCTGGATACTAGGGAAAGGACTCTATGAAGCAGGTTGATTAAAGAATATTTAGTCAAATGGAAATATCTGCCAGAGGAAGATGCTACTTGGGAGAGTGAGCAGGTGCTACAGCAAACAGGACTAAGATTCCTTAAGGGCAAGCAATTTCAAGGAGACGGACCTGTAATGTTCCCATGTTTTAGCCTTCACGTTCTCCAAAGTCTAAGTGGAGGATAAGAAAAATTAAAGTCATTCAATTAAAAATTAAAAGGTGACTTTGTATTAATAGCTTCTAGGGTATGTATTAATTATTGGAAGGACGGAAGCCTCTCCTGATTTAATTAATTATTGCCAGGGAGGAATTTCTAGGGTATGCATTAATTATTGGAAGGAGGAAGCTTCTAGCTCTTGCAATTAATTAATGTTTTAGTTCCTTCCAGAAGGATGAAGAAAAGGATAAATAGGGCTGAAAGTCTCATTGTTGATCATCGGATTTTTGTGAATGACATTTGATAAGAGCTTGGATGTGTGAATCACACTCCCTTCTTTTGGCAATAGAGGACGTTCATTCTCTGTTGTAACATTCTAGATGTCATTCCCTTAGGGTTTGGCCTTTGGAATACATCTCTTTGTAATTGATTGCAGCATTCTCAGCATTAATATAAATTCAGCCTTGGTTCAGCTTTTGGGCATTCCTGGCTGTCCATTACAGTGGTATCAGAGCTGTTTCTAGGGTATCCATTACAGAATATTATATGTATAAGATTAATTATCCACGATAGGATGAAAATTTCCATTTATGTTGTTGAACCTCAGGTCAAGGCTCGTCCAAGGCTGGACTGAAATGCTAATTCTCACTGATACATCCAAACATATCTGATTCTACAATCAGCAGTTTTCTGAAGAAAAATTCCGTGGATACTATGCCTTCATTTAGAACTACATTCATTGTCAGGACTTCCATTAATCCCGAAATAATGCACATAAAGGTCATGTAAGCTCCTTGTATTTACAGATGTCCATGCCCACTAGGAATTTGGATGCAACTGGGATAAATCTTGGTAGAAAGGACTCTTGTATACAAATTGGTATCTTGAGGTACCATCCATAAAGGACAATCCACATGTTAAGAAGGCTAAATTTTCTTCTGTTGTTGTATGTAAGAGGCCATTGCAAGGGTGGAAGGTGGGACAACTGCATATCATTTGGAAAGCGATCTGAGATTCATGTTTCTCTATAAATCTTGTAAAGAGTCTTTCAATTCTTATCGAATGGGTGTGACTCACTTTATGAATACAAACCCCGAATTCTTTAATGGGTGATTTTGTTACTATTTCTAGGAAAGCATAGAAGCAACTATCTACAAGAAACCCTTCTTGCCAGGTATATAAACATGACACTCGCCTTTAACCATTTCCAAGGACCATAGGATCAGCTGCCCTCAGACAACCTGTGTTATCCTCCGTTGGAAAATGCCTCTGCATCTAAGTCTTTAACTCTGATATATGTTTATAAGCATGGGCTAGCGTTTTCACCATGTACCTCAAAAGCCAAAAAAGGAATAGTAAGGAAAATAAAATTCAATCCAAATTTTACCAAGGCATTGCACTAAGCCGCTACTTGGGGCACCATTTGTATATTTAGATTTCAACTCGCCTATTTTAGATTTCGGCTTATGATCGTTAATTACCAAAGAAAGAAAATGATTGAATGGTTTAACATGCTTGCAACAGAATTGAGAACAAGAGAGCTGAGATATTTCCAATCACTGAAAAAAACACTCAGAAATCATATTAAGGAATTGCAATATTTCATGGAATGTTTAAAAGGGCAGCATCCCATCAAATACTCTGCATCTTTCTCTCAAACCCCTGACACAATTACGCAACCAAATTTACTAGAATAGCTACCAAATGACGTGAAAATTAGGTATCGTATACTATTCCTAATATTATATCATAAACCGATTAAAATAAATATGACCAATATATAGAAAGACTTAAAACCACGAAATCATTCCAATTACTGTAAGTCACTGAATCTTTAAAACCTGTCTGAGATAATATTATGATGTGATAGCTCTGTAGTTAGACATGGTACTCACCTCAAACGATTGTAGCTCCTCTGCTATGATAGTCGTTCTACTTCAAAATTCGACTCCCAGGACATCCATTTAAACAAATTTCTCAACAGTTACTTCTGACTTTTTCAAATAATCTCACAAGACGCCCATTTAAACAAATTTCTCAACGCATACTCTTAGCTTTTCCAAATAATCTTGTAAGATACCGATTTAAACAAATCTCTCAACGGTCACTTTTTGCTTTTTTGAACAATTATAGTTACGCCGAAGGCTCACTTCTGTTTTTTATATGAAGGCATCCCGGAAGTATCCAAGAGGATGAAAATCTTCCGGAACGTTGAATTTCGCCGCTGTCATTTTTTCTTTCTTATTTTTCGTTCGATTATTTACCGTTCTGATTCCCTCCAAACTCTACTGTTATTAACCTCGACTGTGTTTTTGCGGGTATTTTGTATCGTGAGTCTAATTTTGAAAAATTGAATTGGGGATTACCAGATATATATACGAGGCAGGCCGTGTCCATTATGGATGACACCATGCAGTTATACCTACGGTTTTGTTTTTTCATCTATTAACTCAATTTTCTAAATAGATCAATCACATAATAGAAGAATCTAAACAGTTAAATGGTAAATTTCTAATCTTTCAGAAAATTCTTCAACTTCAATCTATCTATTTTGCTCTCCAAAATCTGTGTGCGCTAAAGAAGTGTGGAAGTAGGAGCAATGAGGAAGTATATTGCAAATTATCCAAGTTGTCGACACAACCACCAGTTATTCATGCAATAATTGACCATGTTTTCCATTTTTATTTTTATTTTAACTCTTACACATGTGCATGCATACTTTGGATTCAAAATATGAATTCATTTCTAGCTAGTTTCACATCTTGACATCTTGTGAAGCAAAACAATACTTTGATGAATAAAAAATTTACATTTTAATAAAAGAATTTTGTAATATCTCAATATGTGTCGTGTTACTTTCTTCATAAAATGTAATACTTTATTTATAATCATGTCCAATCAAAATTATTACCTCAAGACTTCAACATTTAAAACTTATTAGTAAGCAAGAATGCACCTTGTTTGTTGAAAGTATAATGGCTCTTCTTGATTGAGCATGTAGGGTGAAAATTAGATAATAGTTATATTATTCTTCTTGGATTGATGTAACAAGGTTGTTCCTTTGGGGGGGGGTGTGTAGTGAGTACCATGTTTTAGGGATGAAAATCTGTAAGGTCCCTCCTCGCATGTACTTATTAAATATGAATTTCTCTGTCAAATCTGTTGTAGGAGATTTGAATGGATATGGATTAATGTTGTAGGTTTTTAGATGTCCTAATGAAAATTGAGAACAACAGATACATCCATACTTTAATACTTAAAATTAGAAAACGACTATGTTGTCTCGACTGTTTAAACATTAATTTGCACTAACAATAATACAAGGTGTTTCACTTAATGATGATGTTATTGATTTTGTTACCTCAATGATTAGGATTCTATGCATTTAGATAGTTCAATATTCACTATTGGTTATGTTATGATGTTTAGGTATATGCATGCCTAACAATGATTATTCTTGTATTTAATCTGAATTAATGAATAAGTTATATGTCATATTGATTATGTAATTATTGATGATTAAATGTGAGTAGAAATGAATTAAATAGTTAAGTAATTGAAGCATTATGTTCTGAGTTCGCCCCGATCCATCGTAGCATAGTGATATGTTACTATTATTTTGAGACTCACGACTCGAGATGTCGAGACATTATCTGATGCTTGAACATATTTTATTATTTCATGTTGTGTGATGTTACTTTCAGATATTTGATATTTGTTAGTTAAGGTTTTATGTATATGTATGTTGATGAATTAAGTAAAATGTAAGATTAACACATTGATTTTGGAATCTTTATGATTAAGGATATAAGTAAGATGAAAGAAACCCTAATTGATGTATGTTTCAATTTATGAGAATTTTTGATACGTATATACATATGTACATGTGATCTTACGGGACTACTGATGTGTGCAATTAGTGTGCAGATATTTTAGCCGAGAAATTCGACGGAGAAACAGAACTGATCCCTATGTGCTCATTGTGGAAACCTTGTCGTTCATAATTCAAGTATTTTATTGTGAGATGTGTGAATGTGTCTTTTTGTGGTCAATAAATGTTAATGTTTGTAACTATTTTTTTTTTAGTGTCGCTCGACACTCGTGAATTGTTTGTGATCTTCAGCGTGCTTATTAGGGTTAGTTGTGTAACCTTTGGACCTAAGTCGGTTTAAGTTAGTGTCTTTTTGCTAATTTGGTTCTTAATCGAGTTTAGTCATCCCTAATCCAGATTAGTGCTTAATTTGCATTTTAGAGTTGTTAGTTGGTCCTAATTAATTCCTAGCTTTTGTTTGGTTCCAAACCTATTCCTAAAGCTTTAAAACATGAAATAATTATACCCAAAGGATATGGGTATGGGTTGGGGGTATTTTCCAACCCCTAAGCCCCTTTTATTGACTTTTGAGATCACTCAAAAAGTCTCTTTTTGCCTTGGTGCGAAAATTGACTATGGCTACCATGAGTTGCATCACCTCACCTCCACTTAGTGGTTAACCATAGTATGAGTTGAGTTAGGAACTTCTAGATTGGTAGGTGGGTGGGAGTAGTTATTGCTCTTTTTGGTGGTTGAGTTTGAGGCTTATTTAGAGGCCCTTCTTGGAGTAGTAGAGGTTGTTACCCAATCTCTACATTTAGAGAGGAGTCTTGGAAGATGGAAGCAAGGAAGGGAAAAGCTCTACTCAAATTTGTTCATTGCCATTACCTCTTTGTGAAGGTAGGAGTTCTTCATCTCCCTTGTTCAGATTTTCATGCTTGTTTCATGCTTATGCTACCTTGTTGTTGTTTGAATGCTTGTATGTATGTTGGGTATGTTGGGAAGATTTGAAAACCATATTTTTTTGAATGTTTTCCTTTCATGTCTATGTTTGAATTTTGGAGTTTTCTTGTATGGGTGTTTTGGTATTACTCACCCTTGGATAGGGCAGAAGTGACCAATTTTGGGAAAGGTCTTTTAGTTGGACTCCAACCAGTGTAGAGTCTCTTCTCAGGATGAGAAGAGGGAGAGAGAGTAGGGTGTTATGGGCCCCTACCCATCAACACAAACCTCGTATGAGTTTGGTATGTTAAAATGGAAGAACAAAAGTTCTTGGTTTATAGCCCCGACTGGGTATCTATTTTGGTGTTGTGCCTAACTTCTCCTATTGGAAGAATCCACCTTTCCCTAGTTTTGATTCATTGTGAATCCTATTGTGAAAACTTTGTATGAATATGCATGTTTGATTTGTCTCTTAGTCATGCTTGTTGATACCTGATTAGATTTTGTTCTCTTCATGGTTCTTAGAAATGTGTTGCAGAAATTGATATGGGACCCTTGTTAAGGGCCATGATGGAAATGTATATTGATTGTTGAAATTCAATTACATTTGGGATTAGAATCCTGTGTAGAAATGTATTTTAAACTTCTATTGAAGTGGCAACGAAGCCGAGTTTTCTTACTGGTTCTTTCCTGGTGGAGCCTTTGAACCAGGTAGTTTAATAAAAAAATGAGATTGAGTAAATATGCTTGCATTGAGTCTTATAGCTTTGTTTTTAGTTTTGCATATGTAATTTAAAAATCGGATGTGATGGTGTTACCTTACTGCATATTTTTTTATGATTGGTAATCACATTCGTTTAAATTAGATTAATCATATAACATGTTGATATATATACTTAGCTATGCAATTTTAAGTCTAAAATATGTTAAGAAAATTTGCATTTGAGTTGTGTTTAAATTTTATAATTATACATGTGCGTGAGGAAGTTAAGTGAATTTATTTGAATACTTGTTTATTAAATTTAATCCTATTATCACTTTTAAATATTAAAACATAACTTGTTGATGTTTTTGGGCATGACAAAATCTTGTGGATAAATGCATGATGTTAAGGTATGAGATCAGGTCTATGATGCATTGTTGGAGTGACTTCAAATATGTGGCCTCTGTCATTGAGGTCAAAAGGGGAGAAAATTTGTGTGAAAAATAGAAGTAGAAATGAGTGTGCATCTTAGGGGAAGAGAGCTATTTGATAGAGAGAAGAATATGAACAAAGTAAGAGTATTTTTCTTGAGGGAAGGGGATTGTTAGATAGACTCTCAAAGATAATATATTTTGGATATTGATTAGCACTGATTTGATCTTTAACATTGATCTGGTTTTTCACATTCATATGTTTCCATCAATGCCAAAGGGGAAGATTGTTGGCAAAACATATTCCTTCATATATTTGAGAGATGTGTTGTCATTGAAGTCAACATATTTCTCTATTTAGATAGTATTATAGAGTTAGTGCAAATATGTTTAGTGAAGAAGATTGGAACTATGATTATTGCATGATCGATCAAATGGTGTGTAGGTACAAATATGTGGAAGGATGTCCATAGATGAAATATCTAAAGTGATTAAGGATTGCAGTGAGATTTGAGAGAGTTACATATGATTTACTTGAGGTTGATATTTTGGTGATCAAACATTATCCAGGAAAGGAAGAGTGACAATGTGAGGATCATAATGAGCATGACAGAAAATGAAAAGGTTGTGTCATGTTAACATTTCTACATCTTTTTTATTATTGTTTTATGGAAATGATCAAAGATAGTATGGGTGTTTTGGTGATAGAGTTGGTACTTTTTAGAAAAGATAGTGGTCGTGGCCAACTTAAGGTATAACATGTTGTAAAGAATCATGGCGTACTCTTGGATGCTTTGACCAAGGTGTTTGAGGATATTATAATGGATCATGGATATGTACTAGCCAAAACACAATGGATTGATTTGTGATATGAGTTGTAATTAGTCAATATTTTATAATTAGGTGTTTGGTAAGGTCGACCTTGGTTGTTTCCACAAGATTGATGAATTGTATAAAGGAATGCAATCTTTTGTGAATGTGAGAGGTGTAGAGTTTGAGTGTAGATACAAGCCATACATCGGTGATCTTGAGAAGAGGTATAAGTGGAATCTAATGAACTTTAACATAATTGAACATGCATGAGAAAGACACTATCAAGTAGTTCATGAATTATGGATTGTGATCCATGTATTTAAGGCAACAAGAATTCCTTTTTAATTGAGCAGTGAGCTCTAGACAAGGTGTGTAAATGCAAGTGCATTCCCATTTTTAACAAGTTATACTTCTAATTTAGGATATATTTTATTGTGGGTACTAGCCCCACCATGATTCTACCCCTAACAGAGTTTCCACACAAAAATCTTGGTGCTATGTGTTCATGTGATGATGTGGATTTGTGTTTTCATGCTTGACATTATAATCTGATTTTAAAGGTTCAAATCAACCATGTGCTCAAAATTTAGGTGATTAAGATTTGACTAATTCACCTTACCTCTCAGTTGTGTAGTGTTTGTATTATTCTAATACACACAAAAAAAAATATACATCTGGATATGTATACATACATTAGGTGTTAATTATAATAAATTGATAATAACAAATATAAATTATAATAATGGATCATTATCCTTTAGTTTTATTATTTATTCATTGCATTCTTAAGTAGTATTTTAAGCAATGTATAATAATTATTAATAATATTATTTTAACTATATGATTCAAAACAACATACTAGTTTACTCATACGTATTTATTCATCTCATTACATAAATATTTTAATCACTTACTTAGTTAGATAGGGATGATGATTTAATATTGTTAGCATGAATGTTGATGGTATTCTTGTGGGGGAGTACGGTAGCATTGTTGGAGACATGATTGAGTGCTTATTTGTTGCATTCATTGCAAAGTTTATCATTGATGTCAACCTACAAATTATTTAGTGAAGATTACTAGAGTTGTAGAGGACGATGTATTTAGCGTAGTCAGGGGATTATGAGTTGAGTTATGTGCACTTAAGGAGATATTTACTAACCTATGCAGATGCTTCAGTTATGAGCACAAAAAGAGATGTGAAGACATGATAAATTTATGTGATGTTTTTTGGAGGTATCTTTTAAAGAGAATTTATGGAAAATGGGTACTGGTAAATTAGTTGTATCTTTTAGCAAAGATGGAATTGTGCTCAACATTCTTAGAGGATGGTCAAAGACATGTTCAAGATGTTATGTTCTAGATAGCAAAATTAGATATGTGTTCGAGCTGATTTATGGAGTCTATTCAACATGTTGTTTCTTGTGAGCCAACTATTGATAAAATCATTATGAGAAGTGTTAATTATAATGCAACATGCAATGTAATATCTTAATGATGTCCTATGTTATTCATTGTACATTGAGAAATCCTCAAGGTTGACTCAATACTTGTTTTAGGACTTGGTATAAAGGAAAGGCCATTTCCTTATGGTAAAGGGTGGTATTGGATCAGTGAGATCATTGTGTTGTTTAATGAAGACAGTCAGAGGCTATTTGAATAGTGGGTTCAGCTTTCCTCCTTTTAACTCCTAAGAGGGTTCGCATAGCTCCTAACAAGGTTGGAATATTCTAAAAAGAATTCAAAGTCACCTAATATGGACCCATATGTACTACTTATATTTCATTGTCTCCTAATAGAGTCCATCCTTTCACAAGGAAATTTTATATTAGTACATCATCTTGTGTGCATCATTTCCACTAGGGTTTTCCCTCTGGTCAAGGGTTTCCCTAGTTAACATATCTAGAGTTATTGTAAATAGTTATCTTTCTATGGTTGTTGCATCTATTGTTTACAAGTTTTATAATTAATAAAGATATTGAGAGTTGTTTTAAATACATAACTAATTCACTCCCCGCCCCCCCAAGTTATCTTGGTGGACTTTACTTTATGAAAATTGGTATCAAAGCATCAAGTCCTTGAAGAAAAATTTTAACTACTTCAGGAGATTCGTGACTTATTTTAGGAAAGAAAGTATGAAGTTTGATGAAATTAATTATGGTAGTTGGAAGGAGAAGATAGAGACTCACCTTCTATGCATGGGTCCGTGATTTTGGTTAGTTCCTATGAAGAAGAAGACTTTGGTAGATGAAGACAAGCTTGAACCTTGTGAACAAAGTGAAAAATATCTATTCATGCAGAATATGCTTGCTAGAGAAGCACTATTAACAACCCTTATTGAAATTAAATATGGAGAGGTAAAATATTTAAGACTTGCACATGAAATTTGGACTACTTTACAGAAGATATATGAAGGTGATGAACTTGCTAAGAAGGCTAGATTACAGAGTTAGATATGTATGTTTCAAGATGCTAAAATGCAGGAAGATGAAACTATAAGACGATATTTTAGTAGGATATTTGAGATTGTTATAGGAATCAAAAATTGTGGTGGAATTAAGATAGAAGATGAGATTGTGTGGAATATTTTCAATACTTTGACACCTAGTTACTGTCAGAGGGCACAAATGATTAAACAAGTTATTCTTTGTACACCTAACTTTACAAAAGAGACTCTTCTTGGAAGGTTGCAGACATCTGAATTGTGGACGAAACAAAATGAAAAGTTTCCTAGAGTGGGAACAGATTTTAGCGTACAAAGAGATAGACATACATTGACATGAACTACTAGTACAAGTGAAGAATATGCTAGTCGTAGTCAAGAAGCAAAGGAAGAAGGAGATAAGAAGATTGATGAAGGGCTTGCCCTGCTTATGAAGAGAGAACCTAAAGATGACAAAATTATTTTTTGTTGGACATGTAAAGAACTTGGGCATTATTCTTCTAAGTATCCTAAGAGAGAAAAGAAGTTTGAGTCTATAAATCCTTACAAGTTAATAATACCTAAGGATTGCTTCTTTGTTAATGAGAATAATGAGCTTGATTTTAAGATGTTGAATTTCCTAGATGATAGTGATAATGAGGATGATGAAATAGGAATTATTTCTATTAAAGAAGAAAGTTTTGAAAAATAAAATAAAAGAAGAAATACCCTTAATGTATTTTAGTTGAGCCCAACTAAAATGATATGTTTGGTTGCTAAAGTGGATGAAAGATGGTTATGTCATAAGAGATTTTTTCATACCAACTTTGATAACATTGTGAAGGTCAATACAACATTTGCAATTCGATAGTTGCCTAAGATTGTGAAACCTACTAATATGATGTGCAAGAATATGTATTGGAAAAATAGAAGAAAACTTCATTTCCAAGCAAGAAGTTTACTACTTTAGCAAAGTTGGAGATTGTACATACAGATCTAAGTGGTGCTACAAGAAAAGAGATTTTTATGGTGAAAGGTATTTTATGCTTCTTATTGATGATTTCACTAGAATGATGTGGGTTGCATTGTTTAGAGAGAAATATGAAGCTTTTGAGAAATATAAGATATTTAAGAGTAGAATTAGGAATGAATCTAGTTTAAAGATTAAAATATTGAGATCAGATAGAGGTGGAGAATTTATTTCAAATGTGTTTAACAAATTTTGTGAGGATACTGGTATAAAGAAATAACTTTCAACCCCTAAGACTCTGTAGCAGAATGTGATAATAGAAAGAAGGAACAGATCAATAACAAAAGAAGTTAGAGAAATGATGTTTGAAAATAATGTATCACATATATTTTGGATAGAAGTAGTACACACCACAGTATACACTATGAATAGAGTGCAAATTAGACAAGGTACTGGTGACATCTTATAAAATTTTGTTTGGACAGACACCTACTGTGAAATACTTTCAAATATTTGGAAGTACATGTTATATTAAGAGGGATGGTGATATTGAAAATTTTGATTCTATAAGTGATGAAGGAATGTTTCTTGGATATTCATTGGAAACAAAAGCATATCGATGTTTTAATTAAAGATTGAAGACTATTGTTGGAAGTGCTAATGTGAGAGTTGATGGAAAGTTTAAACTAAGGAAAGGATACTTGATTATGATTCTAATAGAGAGATTGATCAAAGTACTAACAATAAAAATGTTGAGAATGGATTATTTTATGAAACTAACACTGACTTGTAGACTAAATTACAAGGAGAAGAATAGAGAGAAGAACCAAGATCAGAACCTAGAGCAGAAATCAAAATTAAACATGTGACACCTAACGGAAATGTGGCAAAGAATCACCATGTTGAACAAATCATTGGAAGTGTGAACAAAGGAGTTATGACAAGAAACAAGGTTAGTGAATAATTGTGTTTAATATCTCAAGTTGAATCTAAGAATGCTAATGAAGCTTGTAAATATGACTTTTGGATAAAAACTATGAAAGAGGGATTAGAGGAGATTGACAAGAACAAGACTTGGGAATTGGTTTCTAGACCTAAAGATATGAATTTTATTGGAACACAATGGGTATTTAAAAACAAGATGAATGAACACCTATAGTAACTAGATGTAATTTATCTAGAAAAGATGAATCCGCTAGTGCAAAACAAACAAAGTACATGTCTATGATTGGTGGATTACAATTTTTGACACATACTAGACTCGATATAACTAATGTAGTTGGAACTGTAGTGAGATTTCAAGAAGATCCTAAAGAGACACACCTTGCACCAGTCAAAAAAAAAAATGAAATTTGAAATGAACTCCTAGTTATGGTCAATGGTATCATAGATCACATGATTTCATATTATTTACATACATTGATGTTAATTTGGCAGGAAGTGTAGATGATAGAAAGAGTACTAGTAGTTGAGCATTCTTCTTGGGAGGAAGATTGGTTTCTTGGTTGAGAAAGAAAAAGGATCACATTTCACATAGCATTGCAAAAGAAGAATATGTAGCAGCAACAAATAGTTGTAATTAGATTATTTGGAGAAGCAAATGTTAAAAGACATTGGAATTGAATTTACTGAGCCTATTATCATACATTGTGATAACCAAGTATAGTAAGTATGTTAAATAATCATGCTTTACATTCAAAGATAGAGCAGATTTCAATTAGATATCACTTTTTGAGAGAGGGGGTAGCAAAGAAAGAGATCGTATTGGAATATGTTAGCACAAAAGAGAAGATAAAAAATATATTTGCAAAACCTTTGGCTAAAGATATATTTGAGTATTTGAGAGGTTTACTTTGGGTTATGCCCCAACCTACTTCAAAGTAGTTGATGTAGAGATTGCATTAGTCCAAAATATAGTAGAGTACTATATCTTTTGTCCAGACTAGATGCTTGATGCTTCTTCTATGGGGGAGTATATGTGCTTGAGTTGAGTCATTAAGGACCCTTGGTACTAGTATTTAATAGTGTATTTGCACACTTGACCAACTATTTTGGAAATAATTGAATAGGCATAATGATACCTTTGTCATGATGTCAATATAAATGAAAAAAATTCCTTTGGAATAATCTTTTAGAGAGATGAGTACATGAAAAGCATTATCTTGATACATTCCTTATGGGGAGAGATATGAGTAATACGAGGGAAAAGAACATTATGTTATTGATTATTTGATGTACTAAATGGTTTCGATTTGAACATGAAAAACTCTTTACAATTTGATTGAGATTGAGATGTATGTTTACATTCATGGGAAACATAAATGGGGGAGTAAAGATAGACAAGGAAGAAATATATTTGGTATTGATGGTACTTAGATGTTTTTCATCTATGTTACCATCAATGTCGAAGGGGGAGATTGTTAGCATGAATGTTGATGGAATTATTATGGGGGAGTATGTTAGCATTGTTGAAGACATGATTGAGTTCTTAAATTTGTTGCACTCATGAAAATTTTTATCAATGATGTCAACATGTACATTACGCTGTGAAGATTACCAAAGTTGCAGAGGAAGATGTGTTCAGTGCAGTCAGAGGATTGTGAGTTGAGTTCAACACACTTAAGGATATATATAGTAATGTGTATAGATGCTTTAGTTATGAGCACAAAAAGAGATGTGAGTGCAAAAAGGGATGTGAAGACATGATAGAGTTATGTGATGTTTTCTAAAGGTAGCTTTTTGAGAGTTTCTAGAAAGTGGGTACTAGTAAATCAGTGCTATCTTTTAGTAGAGATGGAATTGTGTTCATAAATCTTAGAGGATTTTCAAAGACATGTTCAAGATGATATGTTCTAAATAGAAAAATTAGATATGCATTTTGAGCTGACTTATGAAGTATGTTCAACATGTTGTTTCTTGTAAGTTGGGTATTGATACAATCATTATGAGAAGTGTTAATTGTAATGTAACATGTAATGTAATATCTTAATGATGTCCTATATTATTAATTGTACATTGAGAAAGCCTCAAGGATGACTTAATTCTTTTTTTAGGACTTGGTGTAAAGGAAAGGTCATTTCCTTGTGGTAAAGTGTGGTATTGGATTAGTAAAATTGTTGTGTTGCATATGTAAACTTGAATGTAAACTTGGCTAAGATCATAGCAAAGATGTATGTTGAGGATGTATTGTGAGCTTTAAAGGAAATATATTATAAACGAGGTTGTTTAGTCAATTTAAAAGTTGGATAAATTATCCTAGAGATTGTTTAGTGAAGACAGTCTAAGGTTAGTTGAATAGTGGGTTATGTTGTCTCCCTTTTAAATCCTAATAGGGTTGGCACATCTCCTAATAGGGTTTGAATCTTTTAAAAAGGATTCAAAGTCTCCTAACAAGGACACACATGTATTGCTTATATTTCATTGGATCCTAACAGAGTCTATCCTTTCACATGGAATTTTTATATTAGTACATCATCTTGTGGGCATCTTTTTGTAAGGCTTTCCCTTTGATCAAGGGTTTCCCTAGTTAACATATATGGTGTTATTGTGCATGGTTATCTTTCTATGGTTGTTGCATCTATTGTTTACATGTTTTAGAATTAATAAAGATATTGAAAGTTGGTTTAAATGCATAACTAATTCAACACACACACCTCCCCGCCCACCCCCCCAAGTTATCTTAGTGGACTTTACTTTCTAACAAATATTAGATTTTGTTATTAAACAGGGATATTACAAGTAGACCATGTAGTTTCATCACTTCTATAAAAAATAATATTTCCATATGAATAAAAATATTAGTCTTCTTATAGGAATGAAATGTGCCATCTTTGAAACCCTATCAACTACCATAAGAATTGAAGCACCCTCTTTGGGTCATTGGAAAACCAAGAACAATGTCCATATTGATATCTTCCCATGACTTATCTAGTATATGTAATGATTTATTTAGCCCTATATTTTTCTTGGCTATTTTATCATCAAAAATACTTTCTAACTCTATATGAATTGTTTCAAATGTTGTTGTAATTGTGACAAAACATACTTCTCACTAGCCAAAGCGATGGTTTTATCTAAATTGAAGAAAATCCTCTACTATATTTTTTCTTAATTAGATTCTCCCTCTTAGAACTCCTTGGAATACACAATTGACTTTCTTTGACTATCATACCATTATACATGATGAAATCTTTGTCTAGATTAACAAAATTTTAAGCTTTCCAAGTTTCACCAAAATTAGGATCCTCTAGATACAAACTCGTGAATCCCTTGAATCCAACAACCTTAATATGCATCTTTGTTAGAAAAAATTGTCTCATTCTAAGAGCATCAATAATCCTTTTAGAATTCTCACTCGTGTATTTCAAAACAAATGTATAACTCTAAAAAAACTCAACCCATTTCAAATGCCTCTAATTCAACTTTCATTAACTATTCAAATATTGTAAATCTTGATGATTAATATATACAGAAAAATCTTTATGTACAAGGAAATTTCTCCACTTCTTCAATGCCTAAACTATAGCATAAAACTTTGGATCATAAAAAGGTATTTTCTTTTGGCCTCATTTAATTTCTCAGTAAAATAAGCAATGAGTCTTCCTTCTTGCCTCAAAGTGTCTCCAATAGCATTGTTGCTAGCATCACAATCTACTTGAAACACCTTATTTAAATCTGGAAGAGCTAAAATAGGTTGGTATGTAACCTTTTTTTTCAACAATTCAAAACTTTTGTTTGCACCTATAGTTCACTTAAACTCTTTCACATCCCCTCTCATTTTTTTACTCAAGGATCCATATACATGATAAAAATTTCGATTTTTTTTGGTAAAAGCTACACAAATCATGAAAAGGCATTACCTCTCTAGCACTCCTTGGATTAGGTCACTCATGGATAACCTTCACCTTCTCTTGCTCCATTTTTTGATCTTATGTTGAGACTACTAATCCTAGATACACTAACTGCTTTTTCACAAAATTGTACTTCTTCAAATTAATCAATAATTTATCTTTCGTTAACCTCTCAAAGAACCTAAAAATATGCATTATTTTCTCTTTAAATCTCTTAGTAAAGATTAAAATATCATCTAGGTAAATAATGATAAACTTACCAAGAAACTTTCAATACCTCATTCATGAATCACATGAATGTGCTTGGTGCATTGGTTAGCCCAAAAGGCATGAGTAACCACTCATACAAGATCTTATTTTTCTTGAAGATAGTCATCCATTTGTCTCCTTATTTGATATTAATTTGGTGATATCCACTCTTCACTTTTATCTTTGTGAAATACATGCACCCACTCAAATAATTTATAATATCATCCATCCTTGACAAGGGAAATTTGTACTTGATAGTGATCTTGTTGATGACTTGAGAATATATACAATCCTCCATTCTTTATTTATATTTGGTGTTGGTACTATTGGTATTTGGTGTTGGTTTTGTTGGTACTATTGGTATTTGGTGTTGGTTTTGTTGGTACAAACACCTGAACTCAAAGTCTCTTCAATCAACCCCTTCTTCTATTACTCATGTACTTATTTGTTCAACTCTTCACTTTTTGTTAGAGTCATTTTGTGAGTTACTACCACTATCAACTCTACTTCATAGGCATTCCCTAATCATGTTTTTTCAGTATCTTACATGGTCTAAACTTTTTCATCTTCAACTTATTATATGTTCCCATTGGAAATGTCTCCTATTTAAAATGAACCATGACTTCATATCCAACTTAAAACTTCTTATGCCTCCTTATCTCATTTACCTCAACCTTGTATTATGTATTCACTTTATTAGTGTGCTTTCTCACTTTTGTTAGATAACTGAGAGGGGAGAGGGTGTGAATCATTTATGACCAATTATTCAACAGGCCTTAAAAATATTTTTCAAAAACTTAAACTTCTTAAACTTTTAGATCATTAACTTGATAGACAGATCTAACAACACAATCAAAATTGATAAAAACTTTGCATCAAACTGTCAACTTTTCATTCCTTACTATATCAAGTATCAAAGTAATGATTTAGCTTATACTAGAATATAATATTAAATAGCTAACATGAAATAAACATGCAACACAATAATCATTCACACATTTTGATGCAAGTATTTAACTTGGAAACCTTGTTAAGGGCAAAACCACCTGGGAATCGGCAACCCAAATATTTTCACTCTTCTAAAGTGAGCTCTATTAGGAGCGAACCTTGTTAAAGGTTACATATACATTTTTAATGTGACCTTCTTAGAGGATTTACACCAAAGATCATCTATATCTTATCACTCCTTGATATTTCTAAAGAGTGGCCTACTCTAAAGGACTTACAAACATTACTCTAAAAATGTTACCATATAGGATTTCAAAAGACTATTAGGTCCACTTGGTTAAGATATTTTTATGCTACAATGGTAAGAAAGTAACAATGAAATGATATGTTAGGTTTTATCACTACCTTTCTTGTTGAGATCTTTGCTTCTCCCAATCTCTTTTTTTGATCCTTTACTGGTTGATTCACACACTTCACGCTTCAACTTAGCATTTCCTCTTCTTGATCTTCACAATACTATTCTTCTCAGTTTATCTTATTCTTTCTTCTTCAACAATAATTAGCAATCACTCACATCAACAACAAAAAACATATTGTTCATCCCTTTAAATAGAAAACTTTTTCTATTCTAGAATCTTCTAGGTTTTGTCTCTCAATCACAATTTTATATCTCCATCAAGTTTAGATTCATTGAACCTAGACACAGAGGAAATAGACTTCCATCTTGAACTTTGTTCTCCATTTCAAATTGATAAATCATCTTCATTAGATCTTCTTTGAATTTCTCCAACTGTTGATCTCATAACTAACTTTTTGCTTATCATTGAAACTTCTTGAACATTCTTAATTTTCATCAAAAGTTTACCTCATATTTAATCTTTTATAAACTTGTCCTTTATGTTCATGCTCAGTGAATATTACAACTCACTCGGTCAATACTAGACTCAGTTAACACTATCTTCCTTCACTTCTTTCTTAAATGCTCGGTTAATACTATATTATTTCATTCACCATGTTTGGTTGGTGTAACTTGACTAGCTTGGTGCAACACGACTTGAACATACATGATTCCAACATTTCATCAAATCATGTAAAATAATCAAACCAATATTACACTAGCAAAGTCTAACTCATACAAGTGCAAATTGAATAACATACACTTATTGTTAGAGTAGTAAAGTATTTTCTTGTTAAAGTAAATCATATTGATTTAATTATTAAGTCACGTATTATCTCTAGTTTACTTAAGCTAAACTTTGGGTATATAATAATTAATTGCAACCTAAGTTAGTTACCTTTTAGGGTTTTGATCTCCTTTTATAAGGATTGATCTATCTTTGTAATATTTATTCATTCAATATAATTTGGAATTCATTTTTACACATCAAGAATGTCTCATCTTCTATGGATCAATGAATTCAAGCCTCCATAGCTTTGCTTCTCTCTTTCTATAATAGTTTCTTATAGGCGGTGATTATTGGAAGTTATGGGGTTGATATTTCATCAACTTCAACACTTACATCATCATAATTTCTTCAAATCCTCTTCATCAATGAAATCATTTTCATTAATAAAATGATTTTGCACTTTACTAAAGTACTATAATGGCTAACCAATTAAGGCTTGACATCAATGACAACATAACAACTGATATGACCCTTACACATACATTAACAACATTATCGATTGGGGCTAACATTATCCCCCTTTGCCATTGATGGAAATACATAAACATAAGTTATTACATTACTTAACATTACTTCATGAGATAATCAAATGTATGTATTGACAACAACACATCTCTTCATCTCTCTGACTTCATTCAAGATCTTTACGACAAGTTCAATATCAAGTTCTTTTCAACTCATCTCCACTTTGACAAATTCTTCCCCTTAGGGTGTATTTCACTTTTCTTTTCAACAACATCTCTTCAATATGTGTGATTCTCTCCTTTTGACTTACTCATCTCTCCTTTAGAATATCATATTTCTTAATAGTTCATCTCCCTTCTTATAGATTCTCTTAGATTCTCTCCCTCTTTGACAACAATGCCAAAGGTAACTATAAGTTCCAATCTAAAACTTAAAAAACCTTATAGTATTACCTTGTACCTTGCATGTATTTATTACATCAATTTTATTACATTCTCTTTCACAACTTGGGGAAATAGTTTCTAAAGAGTGAACTCTTGCATCAACTCCAATCAGATAAATCAAATCATCCATGAATTTATGCAACATACATCCTTTCTTAGTGAATATTAGATAAGAGAAGGATCTCTAACTTACCTATTAGATATTCAAAAACATCCTTAGGTAATGGCTTTATGAATATATCTTCAATTCGCTCCTTAGACTTCACATACTCCAATCTTACTTGCTTCTCTTGTACTTGCTCCCTCAAGTAATAATACTTGATAGATATGTTCTTAGTTTTTGCATGCATAACAAGATCCTTATATATGTTTATTGCACTTGTGTTATCGCAATAGATAGGCTCAATAACTTTTTCTTGCATTCCTTCCAATAGTTTCTTAATCTAAACTATGTTTTAATAGCTAACAACAACAGTAACATACTCATGTTCAAATATAAACTGTGATATACAACTTTATTTCTTGCTCAGCCATATAATTAGTCTTTCTCCTAAAAAGAAAGCTTTGCCACTATTTCTCTTTCTATCATCAACATTTTCATCCCAATCAACATTAGTGTAAATAATCAGTTCAAAATCACCTTCTTATTTGTACCACAATCCATAGTCTTATGTACCTTTTAGGTATATGGTTATCCCTTTAACTATAGTCATGTGTGTTGCCTTAGGATTAGATGAAAACCTTGCAACAATACCAGCTACATGTGGTATACAACATATTGTAAGTTCTCAATCATTAATCTTTATTGTGTCTTATTCACTTTAGTGATAGTGTCTTCCTTAGATAGCTTGCATCCAATGACCATAGGTGTGCCAACTGGCCTTAACTCATCTATACCAATTGTATTCAAAATCTCTTTAATGTACTTAGACTGAGTCACATATATACCACATTTTATTTGATGAACTTGAAAACCAATGAAATTTTAATCTCACCAAACATAGACATCTCAAACTCCTTGCTCATTTGATCAAAAAATGACTTGCACAATGAATCATTACCACCAAATATTATATCATCTAAAAATATTTTACTAATGTGTATGTTGTTTTCAGCTCAACTCTTCAAGTACAAGTTATTGTTCTCACTTATTCTAACAAATCCAATCTTGGTTAAATATGAATGTAGTCTTTCATACCATGTAGTGTTTTCTTTGGTCCACACAATTTTTTGATCAATTTGCATACCAGGTGCTTCTGATTTGGTCCCACAAATCCTTTAGGTTGTTCAATGTATACCTTTTCCTCTAGTATTCCATTCAAGAATGCATGCTTGAAATTCATTTGATATACCTTGAATTTCTTGTAAATTGCATATGCCAATAGAGTTTTGACTCCTTTTAATCTTGCCACATGTGCAAAGGTCTCACCATAATCAATACCTTTTTCTTAAGCATAACCTTTACAAACTAATCTGGGTTTTTTCCTCACAATTTCTCTATTCTCATTCAATTTGATCCTAAAAATCCACTTGGTTCCAATTACATTCTTATTTATAGGTCTCGCCACTAAATTTTCCATGTGTTGTTATTATCAATATAATCTATTTCTTCATTCATGGCATTGATCCAATCTTCATTACCAAGTACATCTTTCATAGTTCTTGGCTCAAACTCAACAATCAAACAAGTATTGTCCTTCAACTTACTTCTTGTCATGACTCTAGCACTCTTATCTCCAATGATTTTCTTAGGTGAATGGTTCCTTCTCACATACTTTTCTAAGATAGGTTCAACTCTTTGATCTCTAGCATTATCATTACTCAGTTGAGACTCAACATTCTGCTCGGGTTGTTTTATTTGTGTCTCAGGTAATATTGGTTGACACTTGGTAGCTCTATATTATTGCTCGGGTATAGTACCAGGCTCATCTTCATATACATATACAATCTTGTTGTAATCATTAGGTTTTATTTTTATCTCCTCATCATTCTTATCTACAAACTCATCAATTCTCACAAATACACTTTCAATCATTGTGTTAGTTGCATTATTTAAATATTTTTATGTCTTTCTCTTAGTAGAGTGATTCATCACCTTTAGAAATAAAATCCCCATTTGTTGCATCTTTATGGATATAACACCTAAATCTAAATATTTTTAAATAACTTACATTCGATGTATGACCATGCCTAAGTTCATATGGTGTCTTCTATGTTCCTTTCTTCAAATGAACTTGGTTGAGATTGTATACTATAGTGGCTTCTATCTAGAACATTTGTGCTACTCACTTTTCAATTAGCATTATTCTAACACAATCAACAATTGATCTATTTCTTCTTTCAACAATCCCATTTTATTGTAGTGTCCTTTGTGTAGATAGTTGTCTCTTAATTCTATTCTCAATACAAAATATAGTGAATTCATTAGATACAAACATACTACCTCTATCAAATTTTTGACATTTCAATTGTTTACCAATTTCTTATCTCACTCTAGCTTTATACCACTTGAACATTTGAAAAACATCATATTTCAACTTCAAAAACATTATTGTCAACATTCTAAAATAATCATCAATAAACAATAAGAAATACCTATCTCTGTAGTATTTTCCAACTCTCATTAGACCATACAAATCATTATGAACTAACTCTAGAATATCATTAGTCTAATGTTATTTTCTTGAAAAACTAAACTTAGTTATCTTACTGAGTTGACAATGCATGCACATAGAATTCTTAGGTTTATGCAGATTTGGTTAGCCTCAAACTTTCTTATTTCTAGTTACTTTGACCATATTCTCAAAGTTAACATGACACAACCTCTTACACCACAGCCAAACATCTTGAACTTTTGCAAAAAAACATGTACTAATAGTAGGATCAAGGTAAAATAGATTGCCTCTTGTTTTCTCTCCAGTACCAATTAGGTTCCATTATCATCATAGATCTTATTTTATGTTCTGCAATTCTAGCTTGTGTCCTGTATAATTCAATTATGCAACACTCAATAGATTATATGTTTGTCTATGAACCCAATATGCATCCTCACATCTGATTTTATCTTTTAGCATAAATGAATGTCTACCTTTCATGTTACATGGAATATCATTTCTAAGTTTAATAGTTCCACCATCATATTCTTCAAGCTTATCAAACTTACATATATCACCGGTCATTTCATGTGAACATCCACTATCAATAATCCATGTTTCACCCTTACTAACATAAGAAATAATGGATTTGTGTTCCTCATACCTTTCTTCATTAGGATCTTCTTTAATAGCAACATATACCTCTTCTACTCCTTCCTTTTCATCATCTGCATCTGACTCGGTGTGCTCTTCCTTAGTAATGTAACACAACTTCTTCCCTTTGTCCTTATAGTCCCTATTATTTAAGTATTTGTGCTCCTTCTTATCATTTTTGTCACTCTTGTTCACGTTAGGACATCTAGTAGAAAAATGACCAATTTCATTGCATTTAAAATATATCAGGGGTAGTTTACCTTTGAACTTTCCTTTACCTCTCGGTAGCCTCCTTGCAACAAGTTCTTCAATCTTATCTATATCTTCCTCTAAATTTAAATCACTTTTATCCTTATTGCTCTTTTCTTTCTTTGAACTTCCAATGGTTAGTTATGACTTAAAAGCACTCTCAATATTAAGCACAATATTATCAAAATTACTTAATTCAAAAGTAGTCAAATGACCAACTAAACCATCAAGAGTAAGATCATTACCAAACATAGATTTGAATTCCTGAATAGAAGATACCCTTATAGTATAAACAAGCAATAGTGTTATGAGAACTTTACTTGCAACTTCCTCATTACTGATGACACCTCCAATAGCTTTGATAGCACTCACAACTTCCTTAATTTGGTTTGCATAGTAAACAATATTTTTTCCATCTTTCAACTTCATCTCATCATATTTTCCTCTAAGAATTTTTACTTTGGCTCTCAATACATTATGATCTCCACCATGCACAAGTATCAATTTATCCCACATTTCTTTAGAAGTACCACAATATTTGACATAATCAAACTCAACATCATTCAATGTTGAAGCAATCTCAATCATAAGACTTCTATGTTCTTTATTCTAATTCATCTCATCAACTATCATAGGACCAACGGGAGGGGTGTATTGGATGTCTATATAATATAGTGCATTGTCTACAATCATAGATAGATAAATCCTCATCTTTCTTTTCCTTAAACTTTTAGATCATTAACTCGGTAGACAAATCTAACAACACAATTCAAAAAAACTTTGCATCAAACTATGAACTTTATGTTCTCTATTATACCGAGTAGCAAAGAAATATTCATCTTATACCTAGTTGTAGCATTAAACAATTAACATGAAAAAAACATGACACAAAATAAGCACTGACACATCTTGACACAAGTATTTTACATGGAAACCTTGTAAAGGGAAAAACCACTTGGAAACCGACAACCCAAATATTTTCACTCTTTTGAAGTGAGCTTTGTTAGGAGCCAACCTTGATAAAAGTTACATACACATTTTTAATGTGACCTTGTTAGAGAATTTACACCAAAGATCATCTAGACCTTATCACTCCTTGACATTTTTAAAGAGTAGCTTTCTCTAAACGACTTGCAAACATTACTATTAAATGTTACCATATAGGATGTCAAAAGACTATTAGGTCCACTTGGGTAAGAGATCTTTCTGCTACAATGGTAAGAAAGTAACAATGAAATGATCTATTAGGTTTTACCACTACCTTTCTAATTCATATCTCTTCTTCTCTCAATCTCTTTCTTCTGATCCCTTTTTGGCTAATTCACACACTTCATACTTCAACTTAGCACTTCCTTTGCTTGATCTTCACAATATTGTTCTACTCAGTTCACCTTATTCTTTCTTCTTCAACAATAATTAGCAATCACATGCATCAATAACAAAAAAATATGTTGTTCATCCCTTTTAATAGAAAACATTTTCCATTCCAGAATCTTCTAGGTTTTCTCACTTAATTACAATCGTAGGTCTTCATCAATTTCAAATTCATTGAATCTAGACAGTCGATAAATAGACTTCCACCTTGAACTTTGTGATCCATCTCAAATTGATAAATACTCTTCACCAGATCTTCTTTGAATTTCTCCATCCATTTATCTCATAACTAACGTCATCCTTATCCTTGAAACTTCTTAATTTTTATCAAAATTCAACCACAGATTTAATCTTTTCTAAACTTGTTCTTCATGTTCATGCTCAATGAACATTGCAACTTATTCAATTAATACTAGAGTCAATTAACACTATGTTGCTTCACTTCTTTCTCAAGTGCTCGATGAAATATTTAGTAGCTTGGTTAATACTATATTCCTTCATTCTTTTTATTTGGCCAGTATAACTTGACTGTCTCAGTACAACATAACTTAAACATACATGATTGAAACACTTAATGAAATCATGTGAAAAAATAAAACCAACATTTTACTATCAAATTCTAGCTCATTCAAGAGCCCATTTAATACCATACACTTATGAATACTTACATCATCATACTTTCTTCAAATCCTCTTCATCAATCAAATGATATGACACTTTATTGAATTAGGTTAGTGTCTAACCAATTAAGCATTGACAAAAATAAAAACATAACAATTTAAATGTCTCTTACAAATGCAATAACAATATTATCAATTGGGGCTAACAACTTTCTCATGCAAGTTCTTCAAGTATTCTATATAATCTTCACCTTTAGCACTACTTTCTCCCCCTTTGTCAAACTTCTTCAATTCAAAAGTGTTTCTAGGACTACATCCATATACTATCTAAAATGGTGATTTACAAGTGCTTTGATTTATATAATTAGTGTACGAAAATTATGCCTATGGTAAAATCAAATCTCATCCCTTTAGTTTATCTCTAACTAAGCATTATATCAAATTTCCCAAACCCATATTTAGCACTTATAATTATCCATTAGTTGGTGGATGATGTGATGAGATGAAATTCAAATCTATCTTTAGCTTCTTCCATAATGTTTACCAAAATGACCCAATTAACTTGGTGCCCTTATCTAAAACTATTCTCTTTGGTAGACCATGTAGTCTCACAACTTCTCTAAAAAAAAAATTTCCACATGCATAGCTTCATTAAAAGAAATGAAACATACCCTCCATGGGTCCTTGGAAAACCAAGAATAAATTCCATAGTGATATCCTCACATGGCTTCTTTGGTATAGGTAATGGCTTATATAACACGATATTCTACTTGGCTTCCTTTTCCATTTGACATGTGTTGCAACTCTATACAAACTTCTTGACATCTTGCTATTATTATGGACAAAAATACTTCTCACTAACCAAAAAAGTGGTTTTATCTCAACCAAAATGTCCCTCATAGAGATTCTTGATGAAATTATCCCTTGTAGAGATCCTTGGAGTATATAATTGAATTCCTCTTAATAGAATACCATCCTAAATGATGAAATCTAGCCACCTGTTTATGTCTAGAGTAATAGGTTCTATACAACCTTTCCAAGATTCATCAAAATTGGGATCTTCTAGATACAAATTCTTCATTTCCTTATGTTGGAAATTGGAAAAATTGTTACATTGTCATTGATGTCAAATCTATTGGTAAGACATTGTCAAAACTACCAGAGAGACATTTACTAAAAATGTTGAGTGTCATATTTGTTGATTGATGAAGATGATTTAAAAAGAGGAGATGACAAGGTGAGCTAGTCAAAGTTGTTGAGAAGAGAAGTTAAGTATCATGGAATTACAATGGGAACTTAATAAGTTAGTCATTAACAAGATAATGTGTTGTTTAATAAATACATGAAGTACAGAAGATAAGTGAATTTATGTATAATTTAAATTACAAGAAGTTGAGTAAAACTCTAAGCTTGACTAAGTATCAGTGTTGCTCAGTCAATGAAGGAGCTAAAATAGAAGATTAAGGTATTTAAAACAAAGTTGAACAAACAATATAAGCTGAGTGCTAATTATGACCAAGCATCAATCACAACCAAGTGAGATAGTGAATGTCAACCAAAGAATAGTGTATGTCGAGATACACAATGAAGATTGAGTAGAAGAACTTAGTGATTGTTGAGTGATAACAAAAGTTATAGTTTGTAAAAGAATTAAGTTTTAGGCTGACATACTTGAATTTTTGGATTAGCCAAAATGCATGGATGATAAAGATTGATGAGCTGGAGTATTTAATGCATGAATTGAGTTTATTATGGGATCAAAGGTAAGGATTTGATGAGAAGTTTCAAGAAGTTTAAGGAAGCGAGAATGAGAACAAAATGATGGCAAGATTTAATAAATCTAACCTAACCCTAAGATCTATGATGATGTTTAAGTGGAAAAAAAAACAAAATTACCTATTTAAGGAGGCATAAGAGATGTTTTATAGGGTTGGTTCGTTGTTGATTAATGATCCTAAAAAAAGAACCTACAGACAAAAGAGCAATAGAGGAGAACTAAAGAGATTAGTGAAGTGTGATTGCTTGAAGAAGTGCCAAGTGCATCAGTGATGGAGATGATAATGGAGGCCAATCACTTAACCAACAAATGAGTGAATGGAGATCTGAATTTACAAAGTCAGTTATATTTTACAAATCTAAGATACTGTTACATTCTAACCATTGTGGCAGTCAAAGTACTTTAATCAATGTTGATCTAACAATCATTTTTTAAATCCTTAAATCAAGGTGACATTTTAATAGAATGATCCAAAGTCCTTTAACAAAGCCACTCTTAATAGGGTGATTAAATCTTTTAATAGAGTCACATTTAACAATGTGTTTTGTAAACTTTAATAGGGTTAGCTCTTAACTGAGCTCACTTCAAAAGAGTGAAAAAGTGGTAGTATGTTACTTGGTGATTTTTCCCAAATTGGGTTTCCATGTTAAATCCTAGTGTCGTTTACTTATGTGATTGTTACTTTATACATGTTATTTTTACAGTTGTTTATTTTACTATTGGTTGGCACACATATACATAACATAGTGTTAAAGAATGTTAAGTTGCTGATATATTTCTATGTAGACCGAGTTATTTTATGATATTATTCAAAGTTAGTAAAAGTTGAATTTGTACATATGGACTTGAGGATAACTTATTCATACCCCCTCTTAGTTATTATAATCATTCTACCAATTGGTATTAGAGCATTAGTGTTTGTAAGGAAAGTTTGAAGGGACTTAAGTCAAAGATCAATATGTACAAGAGAGAGATAACCAAGCTAAACAAGGAGAACTTTGTTGCATGACAATGCTTGATGAGACAAAACTATCATTTTTTGAGTGTGGCATAATTGAATAGTTTAGGATATTGAGTTGAATTCCAAAACAAGAAGGCAAAGATCTATGGTGCTACTAGTGAACTAATTGGAAGTGGAAAGCAAACAAGAGGTAACTTTTTCTATCTAAACTTATCTGAAGATACTTATCTATTTGCACAATTTGAAGATATTTGGTTATGGCATAAGAGGCCATGTCAGGTGAAATTTGATAATTTGGTAAGCATTTGTAAGATGAAAAGAGTTAAAGGATTACCAAGATTGAGAAAACCTAATAAAGTGATGTGCAAACAATGTCAAATGGGTAAAATGACAAAGTCTAGTTTCAAGAGCAAGACTTATTGTTTTGATGATATTTTGGAGTTGGTTTGTACTAATTTATGTGGTCTTATTGGAGTGAATAACTATCATACTGACAAATATTTCAATCTATTTATTGGTGACTTTTCTAGAATGATGATTGTGATGTTTCTTAAAGAAAAACATGATGCATTTCAAATGTTTAAGTGGTATTTGGCTAGAGTTGAAAAAGAAATAGGAAAGATTCTGAAGTGCTTGAGATCAAATAGAGGAGGTGAACTCATATAAGATGAATTCAACATATTATGCAATAACAAAGAAATAAAGAGACAAATGAGTGCAGCTAAGACTCCACAATAGAAGTGTGTAGATGAAAGAAGGAATAGATCAATCATGGACTTTGCAAGAACACTGATGATGGAGAAGAATGTTTCACAGAAGTACTAGAGAGAAGTTGTAAGTATTGTAGTTATACTTTGAATTGAGTTCAAGTGAAGAAAGGTACAAACAAAACACCTCTTGAACTTTGGTATGGCTATGCACCTAATGTGAATTATTTCAAATTTTATGGAAGAAACTATTACATAATGAACTATACAAGAAAAGGGAAACTTGATGCAAAGAGTGGTGAAGGTATATTTCTAAGATATTCCACTAAATACAAGGCTTGTAAGTATTTCAATTCTAACACTAACAAGATTATGGAAAGTGCAAATGTTAGAGTTGATGAATTTGAAGAAAAGAATGCAAGAAATAACATGAAGAATACATAAATTTGGTCTATATTTATGAGGGTGAACCTAGCACCTTACCTAAACCACAAAAGGAGGTCATCGAGCATCAGTAGCCACATATTACCAAGGTTCACCAAAGGATTTTGTTGAGCATCAATAGACTATCGAGCATCAGGTTGTAGGAGTTGAGTTATAGCTACAGACTGTCAACCACCAGACAAAGGAAACCAAGTTGTGGCCAGAAATACCTAAAGAGGGTGAGCAAGCTAAACCAAGTGAACCATAACAAGAAGAAAGAAGACTTGAACCTATCTTGGAAAAGTATGTGTGAAGAAATCATACACTAGATCAAATAATTGGAGACAAAGATTTAGGAGTCTTGACAAGAAGAAGATTGAGGAATGATACATGCTTATTATGTTATTTTGAACCCAAGTCAATTAAAGATGTTTTGGAGAATGAAGATTGGACAGGAGCAATGAATAAATAAATCGATCAAATAGAAAAGAACAAAAAATGGACACTGGTACAAAGACAAAATGATAACAATGTGATTGGAATTTAGTGGGTTTTCTTAAACAAGTTGAATGAGAAAGGTGAAGTCACAAGGAACAAGGCAAGATTAGTTTTTAAGGAATATGCACAAGAAGTAGTTGACTATGGTGAGACTTTATCCCCAGTTGCAAGTTTGTAAGGAGTGAGAACTTTACTTGCATATGTTGATTACAAAGGATTCAAAGTATACCAAATGGATGCCAAGTCTACATTTCTAAATGGAATATTGGAGAAAGAAGTCTACATTGAATAAACTAAAGGACTTGTTGATCCAAGAAAGAGGAATATGGTATGTAAGTTACACAGAGCATTATATGGTGTGAAGCAAGCCCCTAGAGCATGGTATGAAAGGTTACACAATTATTTGGTGAAAATTGGTTTTGCAAGAACTAATGACAATAGCAATCTATATCTAAAAAGTGAATCTAAAAGTAAGATATAGATAGCTGAATTTTTTGTTGAGGATGTAATATTTGGAGGAAAATATTCAATGTGTAAGTCATTTTCTAATGAAATGAAGAAGAAATTTGAGATGTTAATGTTTGGAGAGATAAAATTATTTGTTGGTTTACAAGTCTATCAAATGAAAGGTGGCATCTATATTACACAATCAAAGTATGTCAAGGAGATATTGAAGACTTCTAGAATGAAAGATTCAAGGCTAGTTGGAACACCTATGGTGACTAGACATAAACTATCAAAGAATTATGGTTTTGCTGAGGTGAATCAAAATTTATATAGGCTAATGATTGGAAAGCTACAATGTGCAGTACATAACAAACTTGATATTTAATTAGCAGTTGGTATTGTTGCTAGATTCTCTACTAATCCTAGAGAAAATTATATGATGGTAGTGAAAAAGATATTGAGATATATGAAAGGAATAGAAGACTATGGGTTATGGTTCAAGAAAAATGATATGTTTGAGCTAAAGGTTTTTATTGATGCAGATTGAGCTAGAAATGTTGATGATAGAAAGAGTACAAGTGGAGGAACTTTCATTCTAGTAAAGAGACTGATTTCATGGCCTAGCAGGAAGCAAAACTATATTTCACAATCCATAGCAAATTATGAAAATGTTTCTACAACAATTAATCATTCTAACATTGTATAGATCAAGGAATTGTTTGAGAGGAATGAAGGAAGAGATCATTGAGCCTGTTGTGATATATTGTGATAACACAAGTACTATAAACATATTAAAGAACCCTGTGATGCACACAAAGACTAACCATATTGAGATCAAGTATTATTACTTGAGAGAGATGGTACAAGATAAAGATGTGAGATTGGAATATGTGAACACAAAGGAGAAAATAGCTGACATATTCAAAAAGGCACTACCTAAGGATGTTTTTGAGTATCTAAGAGGTAAGATAGGGGTCATTACCCTACTTGAAGTAAACTAAGAAGAGACACATTATTGCATCAATTTTTATGATCAAAATATCTTAAATATTGATACAAGAGGTCACACTTTAGGATCTGCCTAAAGATTGTGAAAAGATAGACTGAAGCATGGAGCAAATGGGACTGTAAGGAATCAAGATAAACAAGTGGAAGTGATATGTCTATATCAGTCAAAGCAGTGTACTTGAATATTTATGTTGGAGAAAAGAGAAGAGATGTATGTGAATGGTTGATGTCTTTGGCATTATTTTCAAAGAGGGAGAATGTGTTCAAGTTACCATACATGCCACATCTAAAGGGGGAGAAGTTATGTAGATATCGTTCCTATTTGAGGGAGACATATCTTGTTAGAGGTATTTTCATCCAAATATTAGAGGGAGAAGTTGAATTACAAGATGAGATATACAATTAATCATAGCGGGAGCATCCATAAATTGTATTGAATGAGAATCAAAATGAAGATTTTGGATAGAATGATAACTAGAAGTGTTTTGTTTAAGGAAAAAAAAGGTTTTAAAGGACCTAAAACCTTTTAAAAAGTATCTAACAACAAGAGAAAAGAAGCCCAGAAGTATTGTGCATTAGCTCCAAAAAATAGAACTAACTAAGACCAAAAGTCTTAATACAAACAATAGGAAAAGACAACAAAAAAAAGGAAAAAGCCAACAAAAAGAAAATTATAGGGTCTTCAAAACATCAACAGCCTGATCTACAAGGACATTCATGGTAACCATAGAGGCCTTTAGATCATCCATTTCTTTAGCTTCCATGACCTCAGTCTTCTTAGAATTAGCCCTGGTATGTTTGTTGGGACCATGTTCCTCTTTCAAGTTCTTTAAACCTTGGATTCTCCCTTGTTCCATTTTTTCCAGCAATGTTAATTTAGTTTTCCATTGTCTTCAAGATGGAGCAACTCTACTCAGCAAGTTTCTTAACTACCTTCTCAATGTTGACCACTATGTTATCCAAGTCATCTAGCCTTTTCTGCAAATCCTTCATCTTTTGTTCCATAGCTTTGTTATTGGCTTCCAAGGTTGGAATTCTCTTCATCAAATTCTTAACCTCTTCTACATTACCAATCACCTCACAAAGTCTATGAAGATGTTGACCGAGAGTTCTCTCACCACTGGTGGTTCTTCTTAACTGATCAAACTCTCTCCTACTATCCTACATCTACTCCTACATCCTATTGATATCCCTTTTCATCAATCCTGGATTACCGATCATACCTTTCTAATACCCCCTTCCTCATAGTCCTTGTTATGAGCTAGGTAATCCTCATTCATTTCCATATTGTCTCTTTTAGAATCTACCTCCTTAAAACCTCTATCATTAGCCCTCCCTTATGAAAGTAGATTGTTACCTTTCTGCTCCATCCTCTTGATCAAAGGTTCATCATCAAAGGGAATGTTTGAAACCCTATCAATTTTCTTCCCCTTATTTATGGTAGCAATACCAGATTTACTAGTGGTATTCTTCCCTATACCCTCCTCTGGCTCCTCTTTAGAATCTATGTCCATCTCAAAATCCACCTCTTTAGTATTCCTTTTCTTCACAAACAAGCTTCCAAGAGTAAGCTTATTCCTGTTCTTAACCTTCGTCGCATCATCTTCCTCCTTCATGTCCTCATCATTTCCCTCATCTTGTTCACTCCCCTCAGTTTCACATTCCAAATTTTTCTTACTAAAAAAAAGTCTGTCCACTTTCTTGGATTTAAGGAGATTCATAACTAGAGGTGTTGCTATCAATTCCAAAGAGGGATATTGTTAAAAAATACAATTGGAACAATTGTTATGTTGTCATTGATGCTAAACCTACAAAAGAGACATTTACAAGTAGTGTAGAGTTTCATTTCTTTTAATTGATGAGAAGGATTTGAAAAGAAGAGATAGCAAGGTGAGCTAGTCGAAGATGATGAGAAGACAAGTTAAGTATCATGGATTACAATGGGCACTTGATAACTTAGTCATTGACTAGACAATGTGTTGTTTAACTTATACATAAAGTAAAGTAGACAAGTGAATTGATATATAAGTGAAATGACAAGAAGTTGAGTAAAACTTTAATCTTGACCGAGTATCAATGTTGATCAGTCAATGAAGGAGCTGAAAAAAATATTAAGGAACTTAAGAAGAAGTTGAATAGGCATTATAAGCCAAGTGTTAGTTATGACTGAGCATCAATCATGACCAAGTGAGATAGTGAATGTCAAGCACAAAATAGTGTGTGTTGAGTAGAAGAACTTAGTGATTTATGAGTGACAAAAAAAGTTACAATTTGTAAAAGAATCAATTTTGAGGTCAATATAGTTGAATTTTTGGATTAGTCAAAATGCATGAATGATAAGGATTGATGAGTTGGGGTATTTAATGCATGAATTAAATTTTTTATGCAATCAAAGGTAAGGATTTGATGAGAATATTCTAGAAGTTTCAAGAAGGGAGAAGGAGAACAACATGATGGAAGGATTTGATGAATCTGACCTAACCCTAAGATCTACGCTAATGTTTAAGCAACAAAATGATCAAAATTTCCTATTTAAGGAGGAATAAGAGATGTTTTCTAGGGTTGGTTCATTGTTGATTGGTGATCTTAAGGAGAACCTATGGAGAATAGAGAAACAAAGGAGAAGTGAATAGATTAGTGAAGTGTGATTTCTTGAAGAGGTGCCAAGAAAATCAATGATGGAGATGATAATGGAGACAAGTCATTGAACTAGAAAATGAGAGAATGGAGATTTGAATTTGCAAAGTGAGTTATGTTTTACAAATCAAACCTACTCTTATATTCTAACCATTATGGTTGTCAAAATCCTTTAATCAAGGTTGACCTAGCAACTATTTTGTAAATCCTTTAATCAAGGTGGCATTCTAATGGAATGATCCAAAGTCCTCTAACAAGGCCAATCCTAACAGGGTGGTACCTCTTTCATCATGCAATAGTCTGGGCTTATATTATATTGCAAAGGGTTGGTGCAGTTGGGTTGGACTATAGTTTTAGAGGGAATTCTAGTTTTTGTTTGCCCTCTATTCTATATAGAGAGTGAGATCACCAAGACGAAGCTTCATCAGCAGATTGATTGTGTCCCCCAAGAAAGTATAGTGGTGCCCTCATGGTTGATAAAGAGGGTTAAATCCCATTTCCATTTCCATTGCCATAGGTTTAGGCTCAATGAGATTAGATCTAACACTATAAATCCTTTAACAGGGTCACATTTAATAGAGTTTTGTGTAACCTTTAACATTGTTGGCTCTTAATCAAGCTCACTTCAGAAGAGTGAAAAAGTGGCAGTATGTTACTTGGTGGTTATTTCCAAATTGGGTTTCCATGTTAAATTTTGGTGTCATTTACTTGTGTGAATGCTACTTTATGCATGTTATTTTTCAATTTGTTTATTTTATCGTTGGTCAACATGCATATACAAAACAGAGAGTTAAAGAATGTTAAGTTTATGATATATTTCTATGTGGACCGAGTTGTTTTATGAGATTGTTTGATGTTAGAAAAAGTTGAATTGGTACATCTGGACCTAAGGATAACTAATTCACCCCCCTCTTAGTTATTCTAATCATTTGAACACCTTAAACCCAAAATCTAAATTTGTGTCTCTATTAGCAAATCTATCTACTACTAAGAGCATAGGCAATCTTGTTAGACTTCTCACTCCTATGTTTAAAAAAAATGTGCAACTCTAGAAAACTCAACCTATTTCAAATGCCTCTAATTCAACATTCCTTGACTATTCAAATATTTGTGTATTAACATAGTGCATCATAAATTTAAAAATACATTGAGCATCTTACAAAATATTTTCAAAATATGCTCAGTGGGTGGTATATGCATACGACCTAAGAAAATACTAGAAATGAAACAAGTTCTTTACTACATGTAGTACACATTAATTATTTATAGCCACAACTATCATAACCAAGCTTTTTAAGATAATTAATACAAAAAACAATTGTATAACCAGTCTGGGGTGACTTCCAAACATTATAAAATAACCCATATATAGGGCTAACCACCATGTCCATCTGCAACATGATCATAAGAAATATAATTTCCAGATTTAACTATATCACCAATACTAAGATCTTTAATAAACTGGTTAAGATTGTCCATCTCCATCTATTTGAGCATGTTCTTGTGCATATCAAAATACTAACATGAAACAATATCATCTTTGTGGATTAGGATCTGTCCCTAGAGATTTCCAAAGTAGCAGCAACCTGTGACATAATTTCAAAATATATGAGTTTACATCCAAACTTAGTAAGTTGTCTCCTCTTCTAAAATATCTGTGCATTTCTCTCCTTCCAAAGAAACCAAAGAATTTCACAAGTAAAGATAGACCAAAAATCATTCATTTTCAAATCAAAATCATCAACAAAACTAGCAAGCACTTCACTCTAGGAAAGACCTGGCCTACTATTCCAGGTTATGGGTAACCTTAGAAAAAATAGCCCAGACACCCCTGGAAAAGGTACATTAAAAAAAAAAGTGCTCAAAGGACTCATGGACAAAACAAACATCATACATAATAGGACTACCATGACCATTAGACAAAGTATTACCCACGACAAGTTTTTTCAAAAGCAACAACCATCTAATACAAGATTTCTTAGGCTCACACCAAAAATACCAAACAAAGGAAAAGATAAAAGTCCATCTATCAACTAAAAACCCAGCCCCCAACCATGGTTAACCCTATCAAATATAGAACAATCTTCTTTAAGCATTCTATAAATATGTCTAGGAGAAACATTATTGAAGTGATTGTCATCTTTCCATCTAATCTTCTGTACAAACTGATTAAAATTCATAATATGTCTAGGAAAGACATTTCCTAATGCTTTAACAATGATGGAATAAGTCTTCTTTTGAGAATTAAGAATGTTGAACTTTTCGACAATCTCATTCCATAACCTTAACCAATTTTCAACCAAAATATCACCAACAGTAGAAATGCCATATCTATTCTAGTTTTTTTGTAGAACAACTCTAGGTTAATGCTAGAGGTTTACCATTAGCTTCAACACCCCACCAAATATATATATTCAAAGATTTCAAAGCTTGATGATCAATATATAAAACAAAATCTTTAGGTAAAATGCAATGTCTAAACTATAACATAAAACTCTTGATCATAAACAAAATATTTTATTTTTGCATCATTTAAATTCTCACTAAAATAAGCAATGAGTCTACCTTCTTCAAATCAACTCCAACATCATTTTCACTAGCATTACAATCTAATTGAAAAACTGTATTAAAATAAAAAAGTGCTAAAATAGGTTGTTTTGTAACATTCTATTTAAGAATTCAAAAATTTTGGTTGCTCTTATAGTCCACTTAAACTCCACATACTGCTAAAACTTATGAATATGGTTTTTGAAAAGCTATCCAAACCATGAAAATATATTACCTCATTATCACTCCTTGGATTAGGCCATTCGAGGATAGCCTTCAACTTACTTGGGTTCATTTTTAAACCTTTTATTGAGATAAAATTCCTCAAATACAACTTCTTCAGAAAACTGCACTTCTTCAAATTAATCAACAATTAATCTTCCATTAACCTATCAAAGACCCTATGAATATGCATTATATAATCTTCCAATATCTTACTAAAGATCAAAATATTATCTTGGTAAGTAATGAAAAACTTACTCAGAAGTTCATGATTCACATCAATGTGATTGGTGCATTGGTTAGCCCAAAAGACATTACTAAACACTCATACAAGACATTCTTTGTCTTGAAGGTTTTTTTCCATTCTAATCCTTCTCTGATCTATATTTGGTGAAATATAAAGACCCACTCAAACAATCCATAATATCATCCATCCTTGGAAAGTGAAATTTTTAATTGATAGTGATCTTGTTGATGGCTTGAGAATGTATACACATCCTTTATTCTCTATTTTCCTTTGGTATTAATATTTTTGTTACAACACATGGACTTAGACTCTCATGAATTAGTACTTCTACAACAACTCATATTCTTGTCTATCCAATTTTTCACTTTTTACTAGAGACATTTTGTTAGCTACCTTATTTCGAAAATTGGCTCTTAGAACTAGATCCATCTGATGACTAATCTTTCTCATTGGTGGCAATCCATGAGGTGCATTATTGGATATAATATCTTGAAACTCATCCAACAAATCTGTAAAAAAATTATTTACATCTTCTACTTCTTCTTTACCATCTTTTTGAATTAAGAAAAACACATATGCTCATGCCTTATACCTTCTATAAACTTTCTTCAACCAACTAAATATATTTTGATATTACTATATATCTTTTGTTTTGTTTCTTTCAATGGCTTCAACTTATGTCACACTTCATTCTTTGTCGAAGAATAGGTATTTTAATACCCATCATGTACACCATGGTGATCAAGTTGTCAGGGCCTTTTGAACAACAAATGACAAACAAGTATAATATCACACACAACCTCATCATGATAGTTCCCAATCTTTAATTTTTCTAGATATTTCTCATTAACCAAGGATTTTTTATCGTTTTGCAACCAATAAACCTAGTAGAGGTTCAAATGATTCATCCTTTCTAACTTCAACTTATTAACCATTTTCTCATAAATAAAACTAAATGTGCTACTACTATTAATAATGACATTACATACCATACCATTATATTTGCACTTGGTGTGTAATCATTCAACAAGGCTCTTTTAGTAACCAAGACTTCTCTTATTTCATCATATTTAGAATATAATAATTTGGCATCTTTGTATACATGTGTAACTCTGTATTTCCTTCATGTCTTATATTGGTTTTTCCTTGATTTTGAGGACACTCATAAGCTCTATGTCCTTAATTTTTACAATGGAAACATGTCCAACAAAAACCTCCACGTCCTAGTCCTTGACCTCTTCCTCGTCCTCGACCTCTTCCTCTTCCTAGTTATGAATAAGAGATTTGCAAAGTAAACTAATGTTAAAAAAAAAGAATGTGATTTGAAATTCCCATATAAGAATTTGAGAAGTGTGAAGTTTAAGACTTTTCCAAAAAAAATTGTTTTTAAAAATTAAAAATAATTTAAATTGTTTATTAAAGTTTTAGTAGCACCATATTACTATTTTGAAGTCACAATAAAATATTTTCTTCTATTTCTAACAAAATAAAATAAGTTACATGCCAAAGTATAAATTACAATTAAGATTTAAATTCAAAGAGGTGAGATTCAAATTGAATATGTAGAACTTATAATCACACATAATGGACAATAAAAAACTAATGTTAGTAAGGAGAAAACTCCTTGTGCAAATACATGTATCCAAGCATGAATAGACTACCTATATAGGGAAAATATGTATATTTATTGTTGAACAATGATGTCTTTCCACATAAACCATGGAAAACTCAGGATGGAAAGGCATTATCAACAGCTACAATGTCAATGGTAATAGAGTAGGATCTTCATAAAACTACATGGATATCTCATGGCAAGGGAATGTGAGACCTTTTCATGTTGATGTCAACAATTTACTTGATTTTGACAATAGAATTTATGTACTTTTTGGGTCTGCGTCTCATGAAGAATATTTGATGGGAGGAGAAGGATAATTGTTTGAATATGGCCATATTTTGCAGGAAGGAAGGATGGAACAATAACATTACATACCTCACCAGTATATTTGCACTTGGTGTGTAACAAATTCTTCCTTTGTTTAGGTTCATTCACATCACTCAACAAGGCTTTTTTGGTAGCCAAGACTTCTCCCCTTTCATTGTCTTTAGAATACAATAATTTGGCATCTTCATCTACATGTGCAACTCATGTATGGGTCTTCCTTGATGTTGAGGACACTCATAATCTCTATGTCCTTTTTTACAATGGAAACATGTCCAACAAAAGCCTCCTCTTCTTGGTCCTTGACCTCTTCCTAGTCCTTGACCTCTTCCTCTTCCTCTCTGATCCCTATTATTTTGATTCTAAAAATGGTTGAAATTAATTATCCTCTGATTCTAATTACTACTAGTCTCATCACTCTTTTTTCAATCTTCAGTTCAGCCTCCATAAGAACATTTACTAGATCTTCCACCTTCCATTATTTCAAACTTCTTGTTTAAATTTTCTCCCTTCCTTAAGGAAAATTGGTATACCTCTTCAATACTGGTCATTCTAACTAGACTCATCTCCTCTTAAGTACCTTTCCTTAAACCATTAAGGTAATGGACAACTTTATCCTTATTAGCTTTCACATGGCATTTTCTGACGAGGACTCGATAGAACTCTTATGTATACTCTTGAATAGATCTTTCCACTCACTTTAACCTTAGCATTTTCTTTAAAAAATCATGCTCATAACCAATAGTAATGTATTATCTCTTTTAATTTATCTACCATATGATCCCATATTGTGATTATCTCATTTCCTCTTCTATTTCACTTCCACTGAATCATCTATCACTAAAATTTTGAGTACCATTTTACGCTTGGCCTTCACAAATTCAACCCTCTCAAAATCTTCAATCTGTTCATACCTAAAATATTATTCTAATTTATTGATCTAGTTGATCAGTTCCTCTAAGGTAATATTTCCCCAAAATGCAAGGACTTCAACCTTAGGCCTTTTTTCAATCCTAGAAATGGCCTTGAAAAATCTATCTTCCTCAAGCTCCCTAGTTGCTTCTCCTCCTTCATGTTTGATATTATCTTCTTCTTAAAACTCATCCTCACTTTAATCTCTTATTGCAATATTTATTCCTCTACAAATCTCATCTTCTAATGCTTTCACTTGTCTCTAAAGGGATCTAAAACCCTCTTCTGTCACACCCCCAGTTCTTTCATCATGGTTCCTTCATGGAGGCATTTTCAAGTTTATCACTCTACCCAAAACTATGGTCTTGATGCAAACTACCTCACATTTGGTGGCATGTCTACACACTTAAGAATGTATCTCTCATACCACTTGATGAAGGGTATGCCCCTTAATTAAAAAAACATGCAATAGAAAAAGAAATAACAAGTTGCAAGAACAGAAAAAAAAAAAAAAAAATTGGCTTTTTAATATCTCCAAAAGTATGAAATTACAAATATCAAAAATATTACATTCACAACTGCATGAGCATTTTCTTTACAATATTTTATAAAGTAGAGCCACCATAAAACATCCCCAAAAATTTCCTAGACAATCCTACATGTCTTCCTTATATAGGAAAATTTTCATCTCCAAAGAAGGTTCTAGAAATTTTAAACCTAGACCTTGAGCCTAACCAACCCTAAAATAAATTATTATTCATAGTTTATTACATTAGAGTAGGCCCCAACATATTTCGAAACTCAAAAAGAAATTTTGAAAAAAATATTTTTTGACCATTTTAGGTGGCATGACTTTGAAAGCCATAACTCATCAGGAGTTGTTATGATTGTCTATTGTGACCTCACTTCATAAATGTCACCGATTGAACCACTCTATAGCACTTGACTTGTGCAAACTCTAGATAGTTGGGTTTTGAGCGATTTTCAAAGCCTCTAAAGCCTTCAAAACAGAGTTGAAATTTTTCATATGTTGTTGCCAATACCAAGAATTTTCAATAACTTCACAAATAGACTTGATATTATAATGAAACTTTACTGGTGGGATCATATATCTAAAATGAACCTCCATGGAAATAATTAGAATATTCTAAGCTTGAATGACCAACTTACTAAAAAAAGTAAGCTTCTAGAAATATTAACTCTGCATTGAGATAACCCTTATTGAAAGACAAATCAAAAATATTTTAGGGTGATGCAAGATTGCGCTTATACTCAAGATGCTCTTACATAAACTTCACTTCCACTTTGAAGGAAGAAGCTTGATGCAAGAAGGAAATGCTAGCTTGATGAATGCTTGAAGAAATCTTGATGAATGCCTTGAAAAAATATTTCTTGATAGATCTCATGCTTGTTAAGATAATAACTTTAGTTGGATTGAATTGACCTAAAGATAATTTTTTTGTGGTTATTGGGAAATCATCATTTAGACAAATATATCTACTTATAGATTATATTATATATGTATGTGTGTGTGTGTGTGTGGTTATATATATTATTATTATTAATATATTATCTAATGATTATTATCCATAGAGACATATCTCTTCATAAGAGATGTCTCCTCATCTTATATTTATATGTCAAATTTACATTGGGAACATACCCATAGATGATGACAGTGTTATTACATTTGCATAATCGATCATTGTTACTCAACATGGTGTCAAAGCAAGGCTGTAAATGTAAGTAGAGATCCTAAAACAGAAAATAAGATTAAAATTAAAATTAAAAACATGGCAAAATGTGGAAGAGAATCGATGATGTGCATATGACACATCAAAGCCACTTGTAGACAAGAATCTATGATAAATGTGGCTTATTACAGTCACGTGTAACTAATTATATATATATATATATATATGTATGTATGTATGTATGTATGTATGTATGTATGTATGTATGTATGTATGTATGTATGTATGTATGTATGACACATATTAGCCAATTGTAGGGAGAGAATCTATGTTGTATGATGTCCATGTGACAAAAGTAGGTGGAATATTTGAATAAAAATTCATATATCCAGACAAATAGAAATTAGTAAAATAGAAATTAGAAGGGGAAAATAGGACTTAGGAAATTGAGAATTCCCATAGTTTGCAAAAGATGAATCAATTAATTTATAACTATTAATTAATTGAGAATGTTGGTTAGCAAGAATAATTAGTAATGCATGATGAAAATGATTAAAATAACATAGGAATATATTATGGGTTAACTAATCCTATAGGATGAATTAGTAAATGATTGGCCAATTTGATGAAATAAATGTGATACTATCCCTTTGATGAAATACGATGATTATGTAGATTGACTAGGATGATGGTGGGTAAATCAAAGCCATGATCAAATTGATCGAGTGATTAGGATTGGTAACATGACATGGATTAAGGACATGTGACATTTACCAAACATTATAAAGGCCATAGGATTAGAATTGATTGATAAGGTTGATCATAATGTCATCAACGAACATTGTCAATGTTATTAAATTGGTTGTATAATGCCTCAATTTGATATTAAGGGACTCGACAATGTCAATGATTGGATAATGAAAATGACAGATTTGACCTAGTGTTGAGGGACATGACATTGCTAAGGTCATATTTGATAGGTTTGATAGGTTGCCAAGGCACTGAGAGACACAAAAATGCCTAGGGTTGGACATAAGGGGTATTTGACATGTTTCAGGTTGATTGGGGTTGATTTGGGATGGTTTTGAGCCATTTTGGAATTATTTTGGGTTGATTAGAAAGCATTTTGATGATATTGAATGGTTTAGGGTTGATTGGATAAGAATTTGAAGATGTTGAAATGGTTCAAAGTCAATTTTGGAAAGTTTGGATAAAATAGGAACCAATTCCAAAATGATTTGCAATTGATTTGAAAGGGGGTGTGAATGATGAAGCATATTGTTGAAATATGCTCAAATGATAATCAAGTTGGACAAAAGATTAGAATTAGTGAAATGAGAAAATGGGACATGTTAGTATGAAATGTGACTAAATAGTAGATAGAAACCATTTTTTAGCGTCTACACATCCTAGCCCTGCAATCCTAAGGTTACCTTGAGAAACCCCATCAAAATTTAATTTAAACCAACTAGTTGTAGGAGGCTCCCATTTATAAAGAATTCTTGCTAATTTTTTATCTTTAGCTTGAACCATATGAGGGAGTATAAGATTGGGGAAATTTCTCCTCATATTCACATCCCAAATAAAAAATGATCCTTCTTCTTTATAAGAGTTCCTTAGTGATTATTGGTAACTTCTACAATACTGGCTTTTGCTTTATTTAAAAGAGACACTATGTTCATTTTGGAATTAGAGAAGATTTTTCTATTACGTTCTTTCCATATTTCCCATAAAAGGATAGATGGGGTAATTCTCCATAGTTTTCTATATACTTTGTGCCCATGTTGTGCCAACTCCTTAAGAAATTCCATAAGTTATTTGAAAGGGTTGAAGTCCAATTATGCTTGTTACATAACCATTTCCAACATTGAATAGAAAATGAAAAATTATATAATAAGTGTCCCATTGTTTCAGAGTCATTTTCACATAACACATATCTTGATTGGCCATCAACACCTAGTTTGGTAAATCTATTTGCAGTTAATATTTTCTCTTGCATCAGTGCCAATAAGAAAATACATGCCTTGGGAAGACAAGTTAGGTCCCAATAAAAACTCAAAGGAATTTCTATTTTGTCCCATCCTTGTGACCTGGTAATAAGTTCATGTAATACCCCAAAATTGACACCTTTCCATTTTGAACCAATTTTGGTGCATTAGGCTCCAACATCAATATATTGATTAACAAAGTCCTATTTTACTAGGCATCTCTAACCAATTGTCTCTAATTGATCTAAGTATCAAATTGCAAAGAAATCCTAAAATTGCAATAATAAATTATCTTATTTAATTCCTAAACGTCAACTTAAATTGGCTAAATAAACCTTATGATCGAATTAATTTAATTATAAGTCCTAGCACTTTAATTAAATAAATTCACATGTTTATCTTTAATACACATGAAAAAAGGAATTAAATGTATTTGATTTATTAAAAATAACCTCATCCTATTTGTTGAATTTAATGATTCAATTAATTAGAAAAAAAAATTATGAGGTCACATTTAAATAAATAAATCAAATATTCTCTCTGATTCTAAATTGGAAATTATGAGTTAACTTTGAATAAAAAAAGTAAAGAAAATAGTTAACTCATTATTCTCTTCAAAAGCAATCAGTTAACTTCTCCAATTATGGAAACCTCCCAGTTGAACTCAACTCTTCTCTAATATGAACCATTCATCTACTTCAATCTCAACCGTCAATTGGTTTTGGAATTCTATAAAGAGACCTTCTACCTCTCATTTGAGGATGATGCAATTAATGAGTATTGAAGCTCTGTTAGTTTAAGAGCTCACCATCTATGCATTTGAAGTCTTCTCGCATTTTCTTATTCCATGCTCATTTCTTAGATTACAATGCATATATTTAGATTAACTTTGTTTACCTTATTCTTAGATTAATATTCATTTCATCTTATCTTAGATTCACATCTATTTTCATAAAAAAAATCCAAAATATAGATTATCTTGCATTCATTCTAGCTTAAATCTTACATTGCATATATTCAAAATCCTTCATTTTAGTTGGTCTAGTTACTGAGCTCTCAATTCTTAGAGCACATAGTAAAATCCCATCTAGTTAGAAGGCAATAGATCGCCTTGTGCAGACATTCAATATGAATAACCTCATGTTTATTCCTGGATGTACCTAACAAATAATAATCATGTTGTAAGTGTGTGGTTGAATCAAAGGTCCATATTTAACACATACATTTTTAGCACCCACTGTGGGGCTCAAAAATTGATTTTATGGCCTCATTTCTTCATTTTCTGATTTTCCACATTTAATTTTCATACAATTTCCTTCCAACTCACTTGGGAAGTTATTTCCTCATGTGGGACAAGTACTTAGTTGCACAAACCACTGCACAAACTTGCATGACAAAACATAGGCTCGTGTGGGGTATTCATTCTCTCACACAACACTAAATTATGTCCGATACAACAAAAATATAGGCTCACACGAGAGATTCACTTTCTTGTGCAATTCTAAATTTTGTCTCACATGGGAGATATATTTGCTCACCTAGAAGTAGCAAAATCTTGTGTAAGAACTGGCAATGGTGTGCCTTAGTTTACATAATCGACACTCTTTTTGATACGTTATTTTTTGGCTATTCTGAGTGGTATTATCTTTGATTTCTTTTTTTGAGACAACATAACAGTGGTTTGCAGGATGAATATCAAAGACACCTTGAAAAAGATAGACTTACTAACAGTTTGATTAGAGAACACTTGTCAAAGACTGTTTGTTGAAGATACAAATTCAAACCCACAAAAATGTCATGTCTTCTTTCATTCTTTATACATAGTCTAAATAGGGTATCAATAAAATTAAGGGTCTTGATAGTAGAATAGGGTATTAAAGTCTTCATTATATGGAAGAGATGCCCATGGATGAATCTGAAACGTAGACACTACTGAGAGATAGATACCTAGGGAAGTGAGAAAGGTAATATTTCTCTCAAAAAGTCTTCGAGTGAGGGGATTATGTTCTTTCCCCTTGGGAAAAATTAGAAACCTAGAAGCTCCTATTTGTGTTGGGATTGATAAGCTAGCTCAGTGATTAATGTGTTCTATGTGTTTGTGAGATGTGAAGAGGATATAGAAGTATATTCTTCTCCTTTGGAGAATCAAAAGCTCAGACCCTTGGATCAAATCCTATCAATATCAAGAGTCACCTTTAGCAGGCCTGTCAGAGTACTCAACCTCTAGGAATGACCCAAGTGAGTACACACTTTTCCTCAATGATTCCACCCTACTATAATAAAGTAAGTTTTGTAAAGTCCAAAGGCTTTAAAACCTTGTAATTTCTCTCTCTTAGTCCCATCCCATATGCCTTGAGAGAGCCCTATCTGTTGTACTAAGTGATGTTGCTCCTAGTCTTGCTTTGCCAAGTGTTTACACTTTCAAATGTTGGTGTGGTTAAGAGGCCTTAATCTCACTTGTGAGACCACCAAGGAATATCAAGACTAAAATCCTATTAAACACTTCTTAGAGTAGAAGCCTACCTGGTTAACCTTCGAAAGGGGACATAATTTTTGTGCAAGGTTGGGGAAAATCTCTCTCATAGATCCTCATCATAGGCATGTACCTGGATGTTTGGAAGGTGGTTTATGACAATGGCCCCTACCTCAAGAGTAACCTTTGAACATATATGTTATTGATTCCTTGGAATACACCAAAAAAAGGGGCACCCTCTAGTGGGGTAACATGGTCGTGTGAGGTGAATGCATGCACATACAATGTGAGGCAAAGGTTTTTTTTCCTCTACCATTTTCTACTATAGGGATAAAGCATGTCTTTTTTGAGTAAAAAATTGTCCAAACTGTCTAAATGATGTCACAACTCACAACTCCCTTGTCCTTCTGAGTTTCTTTGTCCTCAGTTGGATTGTTTATGACTAATGCTTTTGTCCCTAGTGTATGTCTTGCAATGAATCTAGAAACCAACTGGTTATACTTGCAAAATAGTCTAAACGGTAAAACTACCAACTTTGTCAATTTGAAACAATGTCAAAATCTATCTAGAAACTAAAAAATTTATTTCTAACTTGTCAAAATTTGGAAAAATTAGTCAAAATATCATTGAAACTGGTCAAAATTGAGAAACCTATTAGTTACTGGCCTAGTTTGCTAAGAAATTTTGTGTGAGCTAGGATCTTAGGGTCTTGCTATTGTACTTAATCACATTAGTCTCCAAACATTCTCGCTCAGGAGACCCAATATTCTTGCATGAGATTGTACCTAATCTCTGTCAAAACTTGGTTAAAACTATCTGTCAGGTCTATTTTCTCACCTCAAAAGGAAAAGGCTTGCCTAGTTCTTGCATTTACTCTCATTAGCCTATTAAACCCTCACATCAAAGAGAATTTTCTCATGTGAGTCTATTTCGAGATTGTCCAAAATAGTGAGCTATTTTTTGTCACTCTATCGAATCTCTGGTTTGATATGGTCTTTGTTCAAGAAAACTAGTACACTTCTCTATCTACAACAATATAAAACTTAAACAAACTTACTTGGTCAAACACTTGTGACCCATGTCTGAACTAGTCTTGCCACCCTGTTGTCCCACTTGTTCTATTGTGATTGTCATACCTTTTTGTCATGATTTTCAATCTCTTAGTTGTTCTAGCCACTTCTCTAACTATTTGTACCCTGGTATACATCACCCTTGCTATCACTTACCTAATTTGAGATGAAATTCTAAGTGTGGTCCTTATCTAAACCTTGTTACATGTCATTGTCTATGAATGTTGCAACTAGGAGTCGAAACATGTTTCATTCCCATCGACCTAGAAGAGGTAGACGTAGAGGTAGGAACCGAGGTAGAGTTTGTTCCCAGTTTTATACATAGTTTGAGTGTGGTGGAGGAACCTCGTAGTATCCTTCACCTACTACATCTAAGGAAGGATCATATCGATCTCTATCCCCTATTGGTCAACCTTACATCAGATGAGTCTTTTTCATAAACTTGAATCAAGTTAGGAATCTTTTGTTCCAAGAACATCCAAACACTAAAAGGTCATCTCCTGAAACTAACTTTGACAACACAAATAGGACGCCTACATTTAAAAATGTGAACATTGAACTTTTGTATAAGACAGTGATACAATCTAGACCTCTACAAACTAAAAACTTTAATATTGATAGAATGATAGACCAAGACCAAGAAACCAGTAAAAATAGTAGAGGAAAAAACAAAGATGAAAACCAAAGAACCAAAAGGCTTAAAGGTCACTACACCTACACAAATGTGTAGGGGGATACTACAGAAATATCCCTAGAAGAAATGAAACTGTCACAAAGACAAAAGATTCCAAAAGATGATGGAAATCTTACTGAATGAGGAGAAAGAAAAGTATTTCCTCAAACTAGCTCAAGAAGGAGCCAAGCTACCCACAAACTACAACATTGAGACTATTTTTATCAAAGAGGAGGAATCTAAAACCTCTAAACTAAAAAAACAACTCCAAGCCATGCAAGAGAAATTGGTAGAAATGATGAAATAAAAGGACAAACCTGCTAAACAATATACACTATATGTTATTTGTCCATTTCCTATTGACAAGGATTTGTACATGCCTCCTTTTCCTAGAGGAGTTGAGCTACCTAAATATGACAAGTACATGGGCATGTTTGATCCCTAAGTTCACTTAAGGAAGTTCGGTGCTCTAACTATGGAGTTCATACTATTAGAAATGCTTTAGAATAATTGAGAGGAGTGGGGTGAATCAGTTATTCAAGGTCCAAATGTCCTATTCAAACTTTTTCATCAATTAAAGTGTGCCCATCAAACTTATTCATTCATCCGAGCTTTAACTTTCGTATTCAGCAAGTTACTGTAAATCAACATGCAAGCATAACACATGAAAAGATCAACACATAACATAATGATTTATGTGAAAACCCAATTTGAGAAAAACCACCAGTAACATGCTACTCAATTCTCACTCTTCTGAAGTGATTCCCTATGAAAGGCCTACCTTGTTAAAGGCTACAACACACTGTTAAATGTGACCTAGTTAAAGGATTTAACCACCTATTAGAAGTGGGCCTAGTTAGAGCACTTTAGAACAATTCACTTGGAATGCCACCCTATTAAAGGATTTACAAACGGATGTTAGACCAACCTAATTCCATAGGATTTTCTTTTACCCTAACTGATATAATTGCTAGAGAGTAACAATAAGGGGTTTGACCTTATTACAACATACAACTTAACTTGTAGATTTCAGATCACTTCTTAGCTCATAACATTGCTTGGCTTTCAATCTCTGCAACTCTTGATAGCTTTCCCTCCTTTCAAGCTTAGTCTCCTTGAGTCTCCATGCTCAATGTACTAGTGCAATCATCTCTCTTCGACCACTTTTCGAAGCAAAATCTCTGTGCTCTGTTCTTTCTTCTCCTAGATGCCTTCTCTTTGACACCCTTTCAACCACTTCACAATTTGGCACAACAAGACTTGTTACTTGTTCTGTGACTCCTTAAATAGAAATTTGGAACTTCTTTTCCCACTCGATTCTTCCCTCCTTTAGTTTCAATTTGTATGGATTAGGTAGGATTCATTGAATCTAACCCATATTTTTATTCTTCTAGAAACATAATGAAGAATCCTCTTAAATTCGCTCAAAAATAGTTTACATAAAATTGTGTGCCACCAGCTCATCATCCTTATCCTCCAACTGGTTCACAAAATTCAAGGTAACAATTTTGTCAGCTTAGATTTGGCCAATCTTTGTAATTTCCAATAATGCAACAACTCGGCACTATTGAAATTCAAATGCTCGACACATATTGTGTTACTCGGCATCAACTGTGTTTTATTGATGCTCGGCACCTGAAGTTTACTTGGCACCTACTAAGATTTTTTGTCACTCAGCTCCTTCTATATCACTCGACACTTGAAGTTTACTCGGCACCTACTAAGATTTTCTATCACTCGGTTCCTTCTATATCACTCGACACTTGAAGTTTACTTGGAACCTAATGTTTACTCGGCACACACTACATTTTGCATTTTATCAGCTCCAACTAAAAATTTTCTCGGCTTAAACTAGCTTACTCAGCACCCACTGATGAACTTAGTTTTAGCTTTGCAGTCAGTCTTGTTCCATCTTATACTTCTAGTGTTTCTTAGTGTGGTCAACCTCTATATCTTTGACTATGTTATCAATACATCATTTAACCATTGTCTTAGCTAATCCTTGCACATCATTACAATATCATAACTCAACCTTTCCCTTAGGTGCTCTTGTTACATCTTGTTGATCAAATCCTCTTCATCAATCAACTAAGTGATAGTACTTGGATCTTATAAGCAATTGTCATTCCTACAAATAGTAGGTTTGACATCAATGACAAAATAATGATTGAAAACATTCTTTTAACAACAATCTCCCTCTTTCAATCAATCTTCTTCTCACAATGATCTTTTCAATCAAATTTCCAACACATACATGACCAAACATACCTCATGCTTGTTCCTATGTAGTCTAAGTGGCCAAGCTATGGAGTGGTTCTCACAATTACCCATGGGGATTAAAACTTTTGACAAGATTGCCAACATGTTTATACAACAATACTTGCATAATATCCAACATACGAATAACATAATAGATATTTACAACTTCAAATAAAAAGTTGGAGAACTTTTCTTGACATTTCTTCAAAGATGGAGACAACTATACACCAAATATTCATGCAAGATACCTAAAAATGAGAAACTTGACATATTCATAATTAACCTCTTATCTTCTTTTGGGTACAAACTACAACTTCAAGGACCACATATCTTTGAAGATATGATCACTTAAGGTATCCACATAGAATAATTCATGATTAAGAAAGGTGAGTTAACCCTCCAAAAAGGCAACAAACATGGGTTTAACTCTAGCAAATAGAAACCCAAATACGTTAGCAAAAACTAAGATGTGGTGCATGATGGGGTAGTGGATAATATCACTTCTAAATCTCCTAAGGTAAATTTCAATATCACACACAACATACATGCAACTAAAGCCATTGAGAAGGCTTCTGCAGACACTAGAACATTTGGAAACAGTGCTAAAAACACATCTTGGGCTTCTAGACCCAAACACAAATACACACCTTTGGGTGAACCTCTTGAAGTAGTCTATAAGACACTTCTTAAAAATCAAATTCTCACTCCTCTAGATAGTTCTTGACCATATGATCCACAACTAAGACCTAAATGGTGGAACAAAAATGCATACTATGAATACCATCAAAACAAAGGTCATAAAACCAACAACTACATTAATCTCAGACATAATATTCAAGACCTCATTGATGATGGTGATATAGTTGTGGGGGGATATAACAAGAACTCATATCATAAAGAGTTCAAAAAACAATTTCCTCCATATGAAAAGGGAGAAACTTCTAAACTAAAAAATAATAATAAGGTCAACTACACATATACCAACAATGTGTTAGGATTAACCTTAGAAAGAAATAACAATTACATGCAAATATAAACAATATCAGAAAATAATAGATTGCATAGAATAGAACACAAGACACCAAGATTTAATGTGGTTCACCCAAACCCTAAGCTATGTCCACCAAACAAAAAGTCCAATATTGTTACGATCCAATAAATACAACCTGATTACAATCTATAATCCCTTACAACTCAAATACCGCCGCAAGAAGCAATTTTCACATCACACATAATGAAAGATACAACACTTTAGGGTTATAATAAGTTACAACATGTCAGCCATAAAATGCTTTATGGAGTATGTATAGTACTTCCGTGATCATTCACCACAAACTAACACAATGACAAAACTATCAATATGGCTAAACCTCTAGACTCTTAATACTATGATGTTATCACAATCAAAGGGAAAAGTGAAAATGCAAAAATAAATATTTCATTTGTCCTTAGAAGGGCTACATCTCTTAAATCTGATCAAGGAAAATCACAATTTTGTGCTAATGTCATCAAATGGTCTCATGCTAAGATAGTGCTCAAAGGCCCTACACCTTCTACCCCTGAAATGAAACAACTCAAAGACAAGATTGTTTTTGGTCTAACCAAAAAGAAAAAGAAAACATAAAACACCTTCTAGTACTACAAACCATAGCATACTCAAATAGTTACAGTGCACTAATGCTTAGATAACCATTTTTGAACTGCTTAAAATCTCACCTACTCATAGGAAGATTCTTGACAAAGTTGTTGTTGAGGCTAGTGTACCTAAGGATCTTGATCTCAATCGGTTTCAATCCATGGTAGGTCACTTAAATTCACCTTATTACTTATCCTACTCTAAAGAGGATGATAGATATTTGAGTCATCCTCACAACCGACCATTGCATATCGAAGTCTTGATCCGTTAGAAATGTGTCCACCATGTACCTATAGACAATGGTGTTGGTCTTAACATTTTTTCCACTATTTTTCTTACTCAACTAAGCTATGATGATGAGTCCATCAATCCTCACAAAAAAAATTACCACCAAGGCATACGATGAACAAGAATGAAAATCTAAGGGTCTTGTTGTGTTACCTATCAGAGTAGGACCTATAGAGCGAGATGCCATCTATCAAGTCCTTGATATCCCTCTTGCATACAATATACTATTGGAAAGGCCTTGGATTGAAAAGATGCAAGAAATCCCTTCAACTTATCACCAATGTGTAAAATTCTTGTTCCAAGGGGTAGAGGTAACAATACCTTCCAACACTAGCTACACTTGTAACATGCTCAAATCTACTGATAGTTTTGTTTTGACCAACCAAGAGTCTACAGAAAATCATGGTAATAAGATAAAAGACATGGAAAAGACTCTCAAACTAAAAGAAATTGCTATTGGAGAATATCAAATTGAACTAGTGTTATCTCTAGCATCTCTTCCTGTATCTCCCCATCAATATGGGAGACCTTTTGAAACAAAGAGACCCTCTGTTGTATCACCTAAGACTGTCTTTGATGACACTTTTGTATAGGTCACAATGCCTTTAGAAAATGAATATGAGAATAGATTCATTACTACTTGTTAGGATTAACACGAAAAAAAATAATAATTACATGGAAATATAACCAATATCAAGAAATAGTAAATCACACAGAAGAGAACACAAGACACAAGGATTTAATGTGGTTCACCCAATCTCTAGGCTACAATCACCAACAATAAGTCCAATATTTTGATTATCCAATGATTACAATCCATAATCGCTTACAACTCAATATCGTTGCAAGAAGCTAGAATCTCATCATACATAATGAGATTCCTAACCCTAAGCCATTTTATACAAGCTTTTTGCCACCTACAAAATTAAGGCTAGAATAAGTCGTCCAATAGAAAAAAAAATAACCGACACCTTTTATATTAATAGAGTCATTTTTGGCTTTGGGGGTGTTGCCCCTAAAAACCCTTACAAGGGCATTGCCCCTCAACCCCACTTGTACTACGATAGGGAGTGTACCTGGGGCATTGTCTGAAGACTCTGCAAGGGGCACTAACCCTTGACACCATCTTGGGGGTACTAACCCTAAACCCCCATAAAAATAATCTAGGAGGAACTGCATTGAATAAACCTCTAAGTCAGATTAGGGTCCATGCCACAATACTACTTGGTTGTATAAGGAAGAGGTCCCAGTTGATCTCATGATTTAGTCTCATGAAATACATCTTAAAATATGGACAAGGTATCAAACTGATGAAATAATGGGGTATAAAGGTAATGGTCCTATAAGATGAAATAATAAAGGACTAATAGATCCAATTGAAGTTACATCTAGATAGCCTCATGACACAACAACACTAGGTTTCCAGAAAGTGCCCTTTCACTTGGGAATCAATAAATTTATACCAAAGTCTAATAGTCCATATGAACTTGAATATCAGTCTAAGTCTGAAAATTAGGAGTAAAGTTCTAGTGATGAGGATATCTTTCCTTATCATATTCCTATGGATCTTGCTATACTTTTTGTAGAGTGTGATGACTTTGTACCACGTGTTAGTACTATCAAAACTGGTAGCAATTCTACTGAGACTACTATAACTCAACTGGAATAGGGTGAGTCTAGTCATGCTCTTACTATTGAAAGAATTGACCAAAATCATGATGATACTGAGAGTGGAGAATGGGTATACATGACTATTGAAGAATACTTAAATCTACCTTCATGTAGCACTGATTCTCAAGAATATGAATTGGATTCCCTCTTGGATGCAATTTTTGATAAAGATGTAGATATGATACACACATATGAAAACCAACTGTAAGTAGGAGAGTAGTCTAGGGTTCAGTATGATGAGTCTAACTCTACTAATATTGACATGTCTTCGGTTGATGTCATTAGGACTTAGAGGAATTTGAACATACCTCTATAAAAAATCATGTTAGGCCTCAAATTACCTGTCCATTCATTTGATGACTATACTGTGAACACCCTCCAACTCACCACTTCTCTTTCACCACCTATCCCAAGCTAATAGACTGGAACTCCAACACTACATCTAGCAAAATCCCTATGTTCCAGAATGACTATGATCTCGCCTATTACCTAAATGTTGTTGAATAGGGAAGGTCTTCCACCAGTGAACACAATGTCAACATGACTAAAGCTAACATCAAATATCTTAGTCAAACAATAAAAAATAAAAATAATAGGTGCTCTGATGGTGAAAACCACGTTGTGGTAGTATCAGAGCCTAAAATAATAAAAAGAAAAGACATATATGAAGGTGAAAAAATCTTTGAGGTGCCTAAGGATGGATATTTGATGCACTTCTAATTCACTTTTAGGAACGATCATTAGTGCTAATAAAACCAATGCAACTAGTAAATCTGGGTACTGAAGAACATCCACACCTCATACATCTAGCATAGTTATTATTTGTTGAGGAAAAAGAAGAGTTCACTGCTTTCTTTTGGGAAAAGAAAATCAACTTTTCGTGGACATACTTAGATATCCCAAGTTTAGATCATAATCTCATTATGCATCACTTGTCCATTGTACTAGGGGTGAAACCTATAAATAGAAGGTCCGAATGATAAACCCTCATGTGACACTTCTAGTCAAATTTGAATTGGAAAAATTGTTGAAAATTGGATTCATTCAAGCTATCAATTATGCTCAATGGATATCAAACATAGTTCCAATTTCTAAATATGATAAATCTATTAGAGTTTTTACTGATTTATGGGATCTCAAAAAAGTGTGCTCAAAGGATGATTTTTTAATACCTAACATTGACATAATAGTGGACATGATGACTGGGTATGAAATGTTCTCACTAAGGGATGGTTTCTTTGGCTGTAACCAAATCAAGATTGTGCCAAAAGACCAAGAAAAGGTAGGCTTCACTTGTGCATGGTGAAAATTCTATTGGAACATAATATCATTTGGCTTAAAGAATACTAGAGAAACATACCAATGAACTGTCAAAACAATCTTCCATGATATGATGCACAAAATAATAGAAGATTATGTTGATGATACTTTGGATAAGAGCATATAGAGAAGTACTCATCCAAAAGACTTGGGACCTATATTAGATCACATGGAAAAATTTAGTCTCGGATTGAATCCCAAGAAGTGTGCATTTGGTGTCACATGAGGAAAGTCTCAAGGGTACATTGATTCCACAAAAGACATAGAGGTGGATCCCAAAAAAGTTCAAGCTATAATGGAAATGCCTCCACCTAGAAACATCAGTCAAATGAGAGGACTACAAGGAAGACTTCAGTCTATTCGTTGGTTTATTTCACAACTAACTGAATAAATGACAACCCTTTACTAAGACTCTACATAAGGGTATGAAATACAATTGGAACATAGAATGTGATCAGAGCTTAACACATATCAAGCAATATCTTGTCAACCTGCCTCTATCGATGCCTCCCATTCATGGAAAGCCCCTTATTTTGTACATGTTTGGGACTTACTCATCCTTGGGCATGATGTTGGCTCAAGAAGATCACAATAATACAGAACGAGCTATCTACTACATCAATTGTACATAAGTCTCATATGATATGAATTACAATATCATTGAGAAAGCTTGTTTGATTTGTTTTCACTTCCCAAAAGCTGAGACACTACATGCTTGCTCGCAGTACATAACTAATTGCAAAAATTGACCCATTAAAATATTTGCTTAGAAAAGCTACTCTGACATGAAGACTAGCAAAATGGGTCATGATACTGAATGAGTTTGACATTGAATATGTGGAAATGAAATCCATAAAAGGGCAAGCGATTGTTGATCAACTGGAAGAAGCACCTTTGCAAAGCCACCAAACATTGAATATTGAATTTCTTGACAAGTACATTCTACTTCTGACACACCAAACATGGACTATGTTCTTTGATGGATCATTCACACAACAAGGATCTAGTGTTGGAATATTGTTCATCACACCACAAAAGTACTCTCTACCCAAGGCATACAAGATTATTTTCCCTTGTACCAATAACATTGTTGAATATGAGGCCTTAATCAATAGAAAGAAGATCATCATTAAATAGAGGGTAGACAAACTGAACATCCCCAGAGACTCAAAATTGGTGATTAACCAGGTCAATGACATTTATTAAGCAAAATATGAAAAATTGATGCCCTACAAAAGAATGGTTGATGATCTGAAGAAGTACTTTGCACATGTCATTTTCTAGTAGATTCCTCAAGTGTTTTAAAGTAATAACATGATAATATTACATGGCATTTTTAATGCACAAATATATTTGACATTTAAATACTTATTTATTTAAATAAGTATATTAGCATAATAGTTTGTATTAACATGTATATTCTTACCTTATTCCTAAACACATCTTTATGACTCAAACTAAACAATAGAAAATGATGGAACTAAACCATTTGGTTGAAAATTATGTGTTTCTTTATGTTGTGTTTAAAGTCTTGTGATATTTATTTTGTGATGGTTTTATGTGACTTGTGTACTTGGCCAAAATAGGATGTGCACCAGAGGCTTTTGAAATTTCTTTTATGATGATTATTTGATTGTGTTATGATGTATTTATTACAATGAAGAAGATTGTTGATGTATAGAAATGAAGGAGATTGATGAAATCTATCATGGGACAATCATTATTTTGTCACCATGTTAGTGAACAGATTGTCTTCTAATAAAATACATACAAATTAACTCGGAATGCCCAAATAAGAAGACTAAATCAGCACTAATAGCTGGATAGGTTATCATTGAATTGATAACCTTCCTTTGAATTTTATCGAGTATAGCTCCCCGTGTAAGATATACAATGAATCAAATATGGATGATTGTAAACAGAAAGCATGAAAGGTTTACAAACATCTACCTGTAAGCACGAAATAGATGCAAAAATTGACTGACTAAAAAGAAAATAGCAGCAAATGACACAAAGTCTATTTGCAAAAATGTTGCATTACAAAGAGAATGAAAACCTGAGAAAGTGAAGAATCAGAGCTTTAAAGGCATCTTAAAATAAAATATATTTAGAAAACCATGACATTGAATGCTTTTAGAGAAAACTAAAAGTTACACAAAGATAACAATCAGTGGAAAGAAAACTGCCCAAACTTGAAGTTTTGGTATGCAATTGTCTCCCGAGTTTCCCTTCTCTAAAAATGCAAAAGACAAAAAAGATCTCATTACATGTTGCATCAAAATCACTATCTTAAAGGAAACATAAATTCCCTCCCCTACATTACATTCAAAATCAAAATATCCCCTCTTTTTCAACACACAGCTCAGAAAAATAAACAAAAGCTCTACTCTTTCTCCCTTGGATGAACTAAAGAATCTGGAAAAACTCTCCCTTCCCATTGTAACACAAAGTCTGTAATCAAGAAAGAAAAAAGTGGAACCTCCTATGAAATGAGAAAATCTTCAATAAATAGGTCTCTCCCTCTGTTTCAATTTCCTAGCAGTTTAAATAACTGATTCTTGGTATGTCCTTCATTTCCCGGCAACACAATGTCTATCTTCTTTATAATAATCAAATATCATGATTTGTAATTTTATTAAAGCTCCCAATTAGTCATCGGGCTATGATGGTCTTCACATATATATGTATCTTAACTCCACGTGATGTATAAAGAGAAATGATTTAAACCAATCCCCGTGTTCTGTTCTAACTGGTATTTTTGGAGATTTAATTATCTCAAAACTATAGAAAGTGGGTCGTGCATAATCTAAGATGATCATGGTCTGAAAATGACAATACACTGCTACGCATCTTATATGCATGATTCTCTATAATGGAAATACTCAGTTAAATATTCCCATTAGCGTGATGAAAGACAACTCCGACACATTTAACCATATAGGAATTTACCAATCTCCTATCAGGTGGATGTCGAACACCTGCTCTCGATCTTCTATCAACCACCATGTGAATTCTTTTCAAACTGGTGTATCTTTGGATATTATAACAGATAGCCATTATAGTTCCTTTCGACATTGGCTTGCCAAAATAACTACTCATGTGCTCAATGAATAACGTCTAGTTTTTCAATAAGTATATGTTGACACTAAAACCATTGCAGATCATCGATTCCTTTTTGGATACTCACATCGGGCCTGTTCCTTGTATCCGTTTCTTCCAGGGAGTATCAGGTATCTTGCTAACACGGGTGAAGAGCGATCTTTGCATGGTTTCCATGTGCCTTAACCGACCCATGAGGTTCCTCCTTACCAAGATGCATTATATAAATGTTTCTATCACTTTGGACTCTAAGTGTGGCAGCTGAGACATATATGTAGTCAAACAGTTGTTATGCGTCTACGAATCCCCCATGTCCTTTGGCACAACCACGAGCTTCCTGCATTCTTTCATTTTCAATTTGAATAACTGATTTCAGAAATATCTCTCTTTTACCTGAACTTTCTGCTTAAATGAACTCATCTCTATGAGTTTGAATACATCGTCCAAGGGTCCCAAGAGCTCGATAGAATTTCATGTCAAAATAATTGCATCTCGAGTTTATTTAAAATCAAAATGCTCCACTATGATAGTGCCCATCACGTTGATGTTCTGTTTCTTCCTGCAGACATTTCAATGAACAAATCGCATGCATTCCTTGCTCTACGAATATATACTTTCATTTTCACTATCATTCGATTGAGTCCGACTGAATCTTTTGAACCTGCGGTTATGGTCATGATGGTGTCACTTGGTTTGCAAGATATATGTGTTTGAGCATTTCCCGTGTATCTCATGGGTGTTTGGTCAAACATAATTCAGAAGAAAATCTCATGCTCGAAATAGACATTTTGTCAAAATGTCTCCTTGCATTTGATGTTTCTAAGCATGTAGAATCCACACGTTTATTGCCGAACACTTCTCTGCTAGGGTTGTTGTAACTACAATACTGCTTTGGTTTGATGACACCTATTGCATTCAATGATTATCTTATGCATCGTGTCTTCACTATCAAGAACCTGACTTCGAACATACATGGTTTAAGCTTAATACCATCATATGGGAAACCGCAATGTCATTATTAAGTCTTGTCAAACCTTTTGCAGCATTAAAGTTTTCAGTTCTTTGAGATGAAACACTTGGTGGCACTCCCAATTCTTTGAATTGTGTCGCAATTTCTAATGCTTTGAGGCTTTAGCAAGCATTCCTGAGATCCCAACATTATGACTTTGGTGTTTTGTGGGGAACTTTACCCATTTGTTTTGCCATCGATCTTAGTTATTTTAGTAAAGGGTGATCAATACAATGCAATCAAACATCGACATCATCCGCAATCACTTCTCTAAAGCCAAGTCACATTATGTTATAGAGAAAGCATTTAACCACGTGCTGACACTTGAGCATTGATTACAAAATTTGGGAGAAGAGAGTTGTCACTTCCATCAGTAACCAAAATGTATAATATGAAAGACCTTTTTGAAGACAAACTAGAAGTTTTCATGTAACTTGGACTATGAAAATGAATGCTAACCACACTTCCACTTTGGATATCTAAACCCTTGAGACTCAATTGATCACTTGCACTTGAAAATCTGCATTTGGAGTTATCATTTTGAATTTGAGAAATTGGAACTACATTTTAGAATCTAATTTGAATCTGTGTTTGAACTTCAAACTATTGAACCATAACGAATAAATGAATCCATTTGAAAAGAAAATTGCACTGCTTCAAACCTTCGAACCACTTCGAACTACTTTGAACCTTGGTTTAAAGAGGTTCAAAACCACAAATTGAGAAATTGAAAAACTGTGTCCATATAGGTACCAACACACTGATATCAAACTTGCCACTTGCTAGTGAGACAATTTCTAATTTGGCCTGAATTCTATCATTTGATTGATTGATGAAGAGGATTTGAAAAGAAAGGATAATAAGAGTACCTAGAGAAAGGTTGAGTTATATGGTGTAAAAAAGGAACACTAAGATCAAGTAAGACATTGATGATATAGTGTGTTGTTTATGTACTTAAGGATACAATGAAAGAATACTTGAGAAAAGACAAGAAGGAGATTAAGCAAAGAAATGTGTCTGTCAAGCCTGACTGAGCAAATAGTGCAAGCAAAGAAAGTTAGTTCAAGCTGAGTAGAAAGCTAGTGTGAGTTGAGCACAATAATAAACTCTAGTTGGTCATTTCAAAATAAAAACAAGTACAATCCCAAATTGAAAACATTAAAGTAATAAAGCAATATTAGACCTAGTTTCTACCAGCCTAGAGATAGTAACAATAGAATATGAGAGTTGATCAAAGCTCAAGGATATTCCAAAGACATATCAAGTATTATTCATAACATGACAAACCACAACATAGCATCAAGAGATCAAGATTTCTATTACACACAGTGAGAAATACCTCTATTAACAACATCAATAAAAGTAATGGCAAAGAATCTCATGTCAAAATTTTGAAGAGGCCAAGTGCAAGGAAAAAATAATAGTTTGTGCCTTATATAAGGTTTAGTCTTGAACAAAATGGAGAAGTTACTAGCTAATGAGATTGTAAAACACCTTGATGCCAATTAAATCTTCTTACAATGAATGTGTGACATTCTAATACACAAAAAACATTCATGAAGTATCATATTACTCCGATGAAGTATCATAAACAACATTCTCCTAAAGTAAGCAGGAAATAAAGAGGAATATGAAAGACAATAATCATAGCAGAGACAATATGAGGACCAAGATGTACTATGATAAATTAACTAACATTTTGAGTGTTAGAGTGTCAACATCTTAATCACCCAAATTTAAAATAAAATCAGTGAACTGGGACACAATCGGTGGATGGAACTATAGGGACTGACCTTTGTATTCGTACTTATAAAGTATCATATGACATTGAATTTTTTACACTTACATCAAATAAGAACAGAGATAAAGGGGATCACCATTCTAAACTATTGAAGGACATTCTTACAATGAATAATTACCATTTATATTGAATTCATGAAAAGCTATAGGAAACATCAATATCGTGTGTCTTAGAAGTCACATGTGTATTATAACTACTCGGGAAAATAACTGAGTCTTTGATGTTGGAAGAAGTATATAGACAAAATGAAAAAGAGAAGGGAGGCAAGTGGAAGACGAAGGTCATGAGAGAAATCATCTTAACATAGTGTTGGTACCCATATGGACACAATATTAGAATTTTCAATGTGGAATCTTTAACCTCTTCGAACTAAGGTTTAAAGTAGTTCAAAGTGGTTCAAGTTGGTTCAAAGTGGTTCAACATGGTTCATCTTGAAAATTCAAATTAGTGATAGTTTAAAGAGTTTAATTGGTTCGACCAATACAAAAAGATTCAACATTTACAGTGTGGGTTCTTTCCAATTCATTTGGCCCATGATGGTTCAATAGGGTATGATGTGGTTCAGACTGGTTCAACAAATTTGATGGTTCGACAATTTAAAATTATAGTTTTTATATACCTTCAAACAGTCACCTGAAACTTTTTACTTGGGCATAATTTTGCAAATTGCTTTGGTGGAAAGCAAGAAGATTAGGATTGTGCCAACATATCCAAAAATCAGAATGATCCAATGGTGATATAAAAAGTTATACCCCTCGTACCCAAACCTAGTTTTGCTGCCAAAAATATTAATGATTAAAATTTTCTGTGTGGAATCTTGAACCTCTTTGAACTAAGGTTCAAAGTAGTTTGGTGTGGTTTAGATGGTTCATAGCAGTTCAAACTGGTTCAAAGTGGTTCCATTTACTGAAGTAGGTTCAGATAGCTTATTCTGAGTTAGCTTGATTCCAAGTTTAGCAAGTTCCATACTGCAAAGGTTTTGGGGATTCCACTTCTAAAGTGTAGGTTCAAAAGCTCCATGACTCTTGGTTCCCATTCAAAATGAAAGTCCATGAGATTTAAATTGTTCCTAGGGGATTCAAAGATATGTCTGAAGTCCTTTTTTTGTGACAATTATGGGATCCACTTTGGTACAATTAGCTTAGTCGAGGTGAAGAAGCCCAAGTTTGATTATCAATGGATATGATTGCAATTTCAGAATTTAGAATCCAGATAAAGGGAATTAAAATAGAAGTGAATATCTTGATAGGCAAGTGGAAAATGATGATGCTCACTTGGCCTTTCTAAGAAAGAATGAGAATATCTCTGGAATAAATCATAAACTTATCAAATGGATGGAAGCAAAGATGAGAAATACAAGGTTGATGCTGGTAACATTATCTTAACAATTCTAATTTGAGACAGTTTGACAAATCTTCAAACAGTAGTGAATAACTTTTGATGCGGATATTATTTTCTAAATTGCTTTGGTGAGAATGTGGAAAACTAGGATTCTGACAACATATCCAAAACTCAAAATGATCCAATGATGGAATAATGATGCAGGAGCATCCTGGGTTTCTTTGTAATCCTGCACATTAGTTCATTTTGCTTAGTTCCAATTGGGCCGACTTTGCTCACATTTAATTTTGGTATAGTTAATTATATTTGATGAGGGTCGACTTGTGGTTTCTCTATGTTTTAGAATTATCCGTAAGCCATTTTGGCAAGTATAAGTAGGGTGTTTAGGTTTAGGGTTAGGGCAGATTTTTGGGGAGAGTTCAAAAGAAAAAGAGATATGTGGATTTAAAAAGCTGATTTGGAGATCTACAAGTTGTACATTTGTAATTGGCCGTAACCCAGAAGGCCTTACAGCTGGGCATGTATGCTGAATATTTGATGAATCAATAAATATATCCTTGTTCTCTCTTTCCTTGGTGCTATTCCTCATGTTTTCTTCTGTTGTGTTAACTCTTGTAGGGTGGCTTGGATAGCTGGGTGTGTCTTTGGCCCTAGTTATTCATCCCTTGCCTGCATTAGTTGGTATCAAAGCCCGAAGTTCATCCTAGTGGAGATTGGATCGTGTAGAACCCTGATTTGGATCTGGTTGTAGGGTGGCAGATCTGTGGATTTGACCTATAACTTGCAGAGGGTTATGATCTTACAGGAACCTAATTTGTAAAGATGGTTCGTGGTAGAGGAAATAATGTTGATAATGTTATATTAAATCAGTTAAGACAAATTGCATCCATATTAGATGTTGTAGAGACAGCCCAGAGGAGAGGAGTGCATCTTGAAGACGTAAGTGATGATGAAGCAACAACACCAAATCATAATCCAGAACCTGAAGAAGATCGAGATGAGGAAAGATTGTTGCGATTATTGTCTAGGGAAAATTCAAAGCCTGCTGTAGAAGTTGTTCCTTATGATGGGAAATTGGATACAAAAACTATGCTGAATTGGATCTCTGATATTGAGAAGTTCTTTAAGTATGAAAACACTCCTGATAACAGAAAGGTGAAGATTGCAGTCATTAGGCTAAAAGGTCATGCATCATTATGGTGGGAGCACTTGCAAACTGATAGACAAAGGAGAGGAAAGGAGAAGATAAGAACTTGGCCAAAGATGGTGAACAAGGTAAAGAACAAATTCCTTCCTGCTGATTACCAAGTTAGCTTATTGAGAAAGATACAAAATTTGAAACAAAGGGACATGACTATGAAACAATATATCAAAGAATTCTATAGATTGGACATTAGATCTGGACATGTGGATGATGATGTTGAGAAAATTGCAAGGTACATTAATGGATTGAGATCTGAAATTCAAGATGAGATAAGTTTTGTGAAGTTGGAAAGTGTGGAACAAGCATACCAGTATGCCTTGAAGGCTGATGAGATCTTGACAAAAAAGCATGAACAAAGACAAAGAGGTAGAGGTGGTAGATTCCAAAGAGGTAGAGGTAGATCTTATGGAGAAAGTAGTAGATCTGACAATTCTATGCAAGATAAAGTCAAATTTGAATGGAAGAGTGATGATAAAGGCAAGACCAAATGGAAAGGTGGTAATTCTTACCAAGGAGGTACTAATTCTTACTGGGGAAGAGGTAATTACTATTCTAGAAATGAATTTCATGGTAATTGTTTTAGATGTGGCAAAGAAGGGCATAGATCTTTTGAATGTAGATCCTCTGAAAGTGGACAGAATAATAGAAATGTTGTGATTCAAGAAGACATTGAAAGTTCACCAAGTGGACCAGAGGTTGGAGAAAATCTGATGGTGAGAAGAACCTTATGTAATAAAAGTGATGAGGAACCTGTTTTAAGGAGAAGTCTTTTCAAGACAAGATGTTAGATGGCTGGAAAATGCTGCAAAGTGATCATTGACAGTGCGAGTTCTACAAATCTAGCATCAGAAGAGCTGGTTACCAAGTTGCAGTTAGAGAGGCTGAAACATCCCAAACCTTATCATGTTTCATGGATCAAAGATGAGCATAAGATATTGGTAAGTGAGCAATGCCTTGTGAAATTTAAAATTGGACATTATGTTGATGAAGTTTTGTGTGATATTATGCCCATGGATTGTTGTGATATTTTGTTGGGTAGACATTGGCAATATGATAGAAATGTTGTACATGATGGAAGATTGAATCAATATATTCTTTGGGTGAATGGGAAGAAACAAACATTGTTGCCTTTGATTGAAGTTCCAGATGAGGTTAATTGTACTACTATAAAGATTTGTATGGTTAATGGGAAACAATTTGAAAAGGAAGTGAAGAAGAATCAGGTTTGTTTTGCCATAATTTCAAGAAATCCAAGTTTTGTCAATGAAGGCCAAGTGCAAGAGAATAATGCTAACCGAGTGCTAGATAGTGGTGATCGAGTGACAGATGGAAGTATTGACCAAGTGCCAAAATAAATTGCAGAATTGCTCAATGAATATAAAGACATTATTGCTGATGATCTTCCTGATGGATTACCTCTAGTAAGAAGTATAAGTCATTGTATGGATTTGATTCCTGGAGCAAGTTTGCCAAACAAAGCACCATATAGATTGACACCTACAGAGAATGAAGAACTTAACAGACAAGTGCATGAGTTGTTGCAAAAAGGTTTGATCAGAGAAAGCTTGAGTCCATGTGCTGTACCTACTGTATTAGCACCTAAAAAGAATGGAGAATGGAGAATGTGTACTGATTCCAGAGCCATTAACAAGATAACTGTGAAATATAGGTTTCCTATGCCAAGGATGGATGACATAATGGATTGTTTAAGTGGAGCAAAGTATTTTACCAAGATTGATTTGAAGAGTGGCTATCATCATATCAGAATCAGAGAAGGTGATGAATGGAAGACTGCTTTCAAGACAAAAGATGGTTTGTATGAATGGTTGGTTATACTTTTTGGTTTGACTAATGCACCTAGTACTTTCATGAGGTTAATGAATGAAGTTCTGAAAAGATTTTTGGGTAAGTTTGTGATTGTTTATTTGGATGATATTCTAATATTCAGTAAGACTAAGGAAGAACACCTTGAGCATATTAGACAAGTATTGCAGAGGTTGAAAGAAGAAAAGTTCCTGATTAATCTGAAAAAGTGTTCTTTTATGCAAGAGGAGATTGTGTATCTGGAATTTGTGATTTCAACTGATGGTTTGAAGATGGATCCTGAGAAGGTTAAAGCAATTTTGGAATGGCCTACACCTGAGAATGTGAGTGAGGTAAGATCATTTCATGGTTTAGCTAATTTTTATAGAAATTTTATAAAGAATTTTAGTGTTCTTTTGCAATGCTATGACTGAGACAATGAGGGGAGATAAAAAAGAATTCAAGTGGACACATGGAGCTGATAAGAGTTTTGAGACTGTGAAACAAAAGGTTGCAGAATTATCAGTATTGGCTTTGCCTAATTTCAACAAATTATTTCAAGTTGAATGTGATGCAAGTGGTAATGCAATAGGAGCTGTATTAAGTCAAGAAGGTAAGCCTGTTGCTTTCTTTAGTGAAAATTTGAATGATGCTAGAAGGAAATATTCTGTGTATGGTCAAGAGTTTTATGCTATTGTTCAAGCATTGAAGAAGTGGAGACATTATTTGATGCCTAAGGAGTTTGTGTTGTATACTGATCATAAAGATTTACAATACTTGGGAAGTCAACATAAATTGAATCAAAGACATATGAAGTTGATTGAATATTTGCAGAGTTTTACATTTGTGATTAAGCATAAGAGTGGAGTTACTAACAAAGTTGTTGATGCATGATGTAGAAGACGTTCTTTGTTGACTGAAATGAAGGTTGAAGTTCTTGATTTTGATTAGATGAAAGAGTTATACAATGCTGATCCTGATTTTTCTGAGGCATGGAGAGAGTGCAGAGCACCAAATCTGACATATCACATAAGTAAGTATGATGAGTATTTCATTCAATAAGGTATGTTGTTCAAAGGCATTTAGTTGTGTACTCCTAGAAGTTCTATGAGGTTGAATCTAATTAAGGAAAAGCATAGTGGTGGATTAGCTAGACATTTTGGAATTGATAAGACATTGAGTTTGCTGAAAGAAAAATATTATTGGCCACAAACGTATAAGGATGTTCAAAAATTTGTAAAGAGTTGTGGAGTTTGTCAGGTTGAAAAAGGAGTGAGTCAAAATATTAGTTTGTATACACCTATTATTGTTCTTGAGAAACCTTGGATTGACATTAGTATGGATTTTGTTCTTGGATTGCCTAAGACAATGAAAGGGTATGATTCCATATTTGTCATAGTGGATAGATTTTCTAAGATGGCTCATTTTATACCATGTAAGAAGACATCAGATGTTGAGCATGTTCCTAAACTTTTTTTTAAAGAGATTGTGAGATTGCATGGATTACCAAGAAGTATTATTTCTAACAGAGACAGTAAGTTTGTTGGATATTTTTGGAAGACTTTGTGAAAGAAGATGGGTACTGAGTTGAAGTTTAGTTCTACATTCCATCCACAAACAAATGGACAGACAGAGGTTGTGAATAGAAGCTTGGGTAATTTGCTAAGATGTTTGGTTGGAAATAAGCCAAGTAAGTGGGAGATGGTATTGGCACAAGTTGAATTTGCATATAACAATTTTGTGAATAGGAGTACAGGGAAGACACCTTTTGAGATTGTTACTGGAATGCATCCTAGAGGCATATCAGATTTGAGAGATGTTGTTGGTGAAGAAAAGAGAAGTGTTGCAGGAGAAGAATTTGCTGATTTTATGGAGTCTTTGCATAAGGAAGTGAAGTTGAGATTGGAACAAAGTAATCAGAAGTATAAAGAGAATGTTGATCAGTCTAGAAGACACCATGATTTTTAGGTTGGTGATGAGGTGATGGTTCATCTGAAGAAAGGAAGATTCCCAGATAAAACATACAGTAAACTGAAGATGAAGAAATTTGGACCTTGTAAGATCTTGAAGAAGTTTGATAGTGGTATTGCTTATGAAGTTGAGTTACCAGATGACATGGATATATCTCCTATATTCAATATTGCTGATTTGTATAAGTATCATGAGTTAGAGGTTGAAATTGTTGTACCTGATGATTATCCTAAGAAGCAAATCGAAGAGGTTGAACAAATATTGGATCAAAGAGTTGGTAAGAGCACAGGAGGAAAATATTACTATGAATATTTGGTGAAGTGGAAGAATAAACTAGTTGAAGATGCTAAATGAATTTCTCAGTCTGAGTTGGATTCAGCTCAGGGTGTGACACTTGCATGATTCAGGAGTATCATTTTTTCCTAACCCTGGTTGTTTGATGCAGGAGCATCTTGGGTTTCTTTGTAATACCTAGTTCCAATTGGGCCGACTTTGCTCACATTTAATTTTGGTATAGTTAATTATATTTGATGAGGGTTGACTTGTGGTTTCTCTATGTTCTAGAATTATCCGTAAGCCATTTTGGCAAGTATAAGTAGGGTGTTTAGGTTTAAGGTTAGGGCAGATTTTTGGGAAGAGTTCAAAAGAAAAAGAGATATGTGGATTTAAAAAGTTGATTTGGAGATCTGGAAGTTGTACATTTGTAATTGGTCGTAACCCAGAAGGCCTCACAGCTGGGCATGTATGCTAAATATTTGATGAATCAATAAATATATCCTTGTTCTCTCTTTCCTTGGTGTTGTTCCTCGTGTTTTCTTCCATTGTGTTAACTCTTGCAGGGTGGCTTGGATAGCTAGGTGTGCCTTTGGCCCTAGTTATTCATCCCTTGCCTGCATCAAATAATTAGTTATGCCTCTTGTATTAAGACCTATTTTTGTTGTCGAAATTATTTTAAATCCACCCAGCATCAAGAATATTTCATTTGGACTAAATCATTTTTCCAAATGGAATTTAATATGCTGAAATATATTCTTATAAAATTTTAAATCAAGATTTTATAAAGATATTAAAATATAAAGGTTGGAGTTATCAAGAGATAAAAATAAATACATAGATAAAGAGTATAATCCTTCCAAGATTCAGTTATAAAATTGAATAACCACCCAAAAAAATATATATTGTAAAAATATGAGGAGAAAGGGGTTCTAGTTTTATTTTAGTTTTTGCTAAGGGAGAGATTGTCTTTTTTTTGTAGACTTTGGGCTTCTGAGAGGGGGTTTTTTTCTTTTCTTTTCTATTTTGTTGTAATGCAAGGGAGGGGAATTTTTATTTCCAGATAATGATTATTGTACAAAAATAGCAGAATTTTTGTCATTTTGTTGTGTTCAAAGAGGGGATAACAATAATATATTAAAACTTTGAATTTAAATGTATATTTTCTGATCAATATCCAACTTGGAGTGGTATTGATTTTCTTTGAATGTGTATCTACTACATTTAATCATGATCATGATTATCCTTTAGACTTGGTGCTATACTTTTTGTGTATTTGGGATGAATAATTTATCTTTTCTCTACATTATTTGCGTAATGTAATGCTTGAATAAATGGACTTTGTATCATTTATTTCCTTTTATCTACTTAGTTTTTCTGCATCTATTTCGTGTTTACAGATAGATGTTTATAAACCTTTTGTGCTTTCTAGTTAAAAGCATCCATATATGTATTTTTTTCTATGAATTCATTGTAAATCTTGCACGAGGAGCTGTACCCAAATAAATTTAGAGGGCACTTACACTCTTTCAACAGTGAAGTGACCCAACTAATAGTGCTTATTGAGTCTTCCTCTCTAGGTGTTTTAGGGTCAATTTGTATGTATTTCTTTGAAAGACAATATGTTCACTAATAGATTTTTGGCAACTTTGTTGGGGATCCAAAAATGAAGATAAGTGTTAATATTTGTTTCCTCATTTTTCTAATTATCCCTGTGTGTAGGAGATTGGAGACTCTATTACAAAGATCATTCTAGATATAAAACTCATAAGAAGATCAAGGCCAAAACCTTCTCTCCTAGAACTTTATCAAATGGATGATAAAGTGTTATGTGAATTTATGGACAGCTATAAAGAAAGCATTTCCTAAGTTGTCCAGAATAATGTAAGTTTGGAAGATGATGCCATGTCTTGGCTATTATGGAGAAGCCTTTGTGTTAGATTCCACAAGTTGAAAGAATTAGAAGAAAAGAGAAAAATGTTGCAAATATACCAGAAAAGGGTATCCTAGTCAAGCAAAGAGTTGAAGGTTGATGAAGAAGAAGCTTTGGTTATCTCAATTCCATCCTTCTATTTCAATCACCTTGTCATGAATGATGAAGAAGTCCAACTAGATCTACTCCAGTCTCATGCTAATCGTGTTTTAAAAGATGAGAATATCAATGACAATACTGGAGAAACGGTAAGCAATAATGATCAAATCTTGCCTCAAGTTCCTCTTCTACCTCTTGTAGAAATTTTCATAGTTGAGGATCATGAGGATGGTCTTTTTCTTTAAAATTCTATTGGAATGCTTTCTAGAAACTCTTTAAATTTCATAGAAGATGGTGAGAATAGTAACTCTTTGAATGTGAATGCTAAAGAAGGCCCCATTCTCGAATCCTTTCACTTTTGAAATAATGCAGCAGTAGGTTTTATTGTTAATGTTGATTTTAACAATTGTGCTAAAATTTATCTTGAAAGGGATTCTATTGCAACTGAATATTTGGTCAAAGGGCTGAATATGGAAATAAAATCAAAGCAAGAGACCTTCTTACTTCAAGAAATGTTACAACCTCAAGACAATCAAACATGGGTAAATGAGAACACTTAAGCTAAAAGTGAAAACCATGGTAGCAGTGACAATGAAGATAAAGAAGAGTTGTTAGTTAAAGAGGAAGAATCTCTAGCAACATCATCCTACTTCATCCCTCACAACCATTCTATTCTTGCTAATCATGATGGCACCCAGGAAAACATAGATAAAGGTGCTCCTAAATCCTTTTTCTCTCCATATTTTGAAAGTTTTAGATTTGAAAGTGATGATAGTCATCTCATTTTAGAAGTTCATATTTGTGAAAAAATTGACAACAATATGCTACTAGAGTATCAGCCTTTCAATTTTAATGAAATGGATGGAAGTGATATTAATCATCTTTCTTTGGAGAGTTTTGTTTGTAAGAAGATTCAAAATAACTTGTAGTTTGAAACTGAATCTTATACTTTCATGGAAAATGAAGATGATCCCTCATGTTTAAAAAATTGTGATCAGGCCATGGAAATATTTGGTCAGTTTGAGGATAAAGTTTGTAATGATGACAAGGTGAAAGTGCATGTGAAAAAGTTTCCTTCTCATGCTAAAACTCTGATTGAAGAAAGAAGTGATGAAGTTAACACTCAGCCTATTAGAGGAATCCTCCTTGCTCAAGAAGAAAAAATCATAAGCAATTTCTTATTGTCTCTTTAGCCAAAAAACTTCTCTCAAGTTAGCCCATTTGATGATGATCTAATTCTTCATAGAGATGAGGTAAAGATGCCTTTGGCTAAAACTCCTCATGCTGAATTTATTCTTTAGAAAAAGAGGTATGAAGCTTACTTCCAACCTAATGGTGACTCATCTAGTGTACTGAAGGATGCCCTTCTCCATGAGGAGGAGGACATTATAGACAAATTTCTATCATCACTTCAACCAGATCATCTCTTCCATAATGATTTAGGTATTCATTCAAATCAAGTTGAAAATGAAACACTGGTAAGTGAATCTTCTTTTCTTTCCTCTATATATGGTTTTGCTGATTTGGATTGTGCAAGTAGTGTTGGAAAATGTGATGACACTTTGGGAAAGGAAAAAGGTTGAATGTGTTGCATACCTGATGAAAACTTGTTTCTTGAAAGAGATGAAGAAACCACATACTAGAGGATTGATCCTATGTAGGATGAGGCATCTCTTTGTGTGCAAGTTGATTGTGATAACAAACACCATATACAAACGGTGAGTCTTTGTGGCAACATTTTCAGATATTGTGCATCTTTTCTCGAGAAGGTTTCTTCTTTTCAAATTTTTCATCTTGAAGTGAAACCTGGCTGGATGCATGTTGAGGATAAATCCTTGGGGGAGAAAGAGTGCTCCAATGAGTTATGGTTGTTTAGAAAGAAGTTCTTGGTCAACATATTCATATGTGCTTTCACTTTGAGATTTGGCATTTAAGAAGTTGTCAGTAAGCAATGGTTTGGAACTGCTCTATTGAGACATGGTTTGCTGATGCGGAAAGGCTCCTACTTCTCCCAGCTGGTGAATGGATTCACATGATTCTTTTTCTTTCTTCTGCTTATTGTGGTAGGCTTTCTTCCTACCTTTGTATATACCTTGTAAATATGCTTTCAGTGTGTGTATTGTTAGCTTGAATAATGTGCAAGCTTTGTGCTTTCTGGTAGTTTAGGAGTTTTGGTTAGTTGGCTTTACCCTACTCCCCTCCACCCTCTTTACAAGCAACTCATGGTTTTATTTTTCTTGGTGACTCTATTTGCCTATGGTTAAGGCACTTGTCTTTTACCAGAGACTGTTGGAGTTCTCTATTTTTGAGTCAAAAATAGTCCCACAGTTAGAGCCCCTATTGGTACCCATATGGACCCAATATTAAAAAAATTAGTGTGGAATCTTGAACCTCTTTGAACTAAGGTTTGAAGTAGTTCGAAGTGGTTTAGGTGGTTCAAGGTGGTTCAACATGGTTCATCTTACAGATTCAAATGAGTGATAGTTTAAAGAGTTCAATTGGTTCAACCAATACAAAAAGATTCAACATTTATAGTGTGGGTTCACTCCAGTTCATTTGGCCCATGATGGTTCAATAGGGTATGACATGGTTTAGACTGGTTCGACGGGTTTGATGGTTCGATAGTTTAAAATGACAATTTTGTATACCTTCAAATAGTCACCTGTAATTTTTTACTAGGGCATAAGTTTGCAAATCGCGTCAGTGGAAGGGAAGAAGATTAGGATTGTGCCAACATATCTGAAAATCAAAAAGATCCAATAGTTGGATAAAAAGTTATACCCCCAGTACCCGGACCTAATTTTACTGCCAGAAATATTAATGATTAATTTTTTTAGTGTGGAATCTTGAACCTCTTTCAACTAAGGTTCCAAGTAGTTTGAAGTGGTTTAGATGGTTCAAAGCAGTTCAAAGTTATTTGAAGTGGTTTCATTTATTGAAGTAGGTTCAGATAGCTTATTCTGAGTCAGCCTGATTCCAAGTTTAGCAAGTTCCATACTGCAAAGGTCCTGGTGATTCCACTTCTAAAGTGTAGGTTTAGAAGCTCCATGACTCTTGGTTCCCATTCAAAATGAAAGTCCATGAGATTTAAATTGTTCCTAGGGGATTCAAAGATATGTTCGAAGTCCTTTTTTTGTGATAATTATGGGATCCACTTTGGTACAATTAGCTCAGTCAAGGTGAAGAAGCCCAAGTTTGATTATCAATGGATATGATTGCAATTTCAGAATTCAAAATCCAGATAAAGGGAATTAAAATGAAAGCGAATATCTTCATAGGCAAGTGGAAAAAAATGATGTTAACTTGGCCTTTTAAAGAAAGAATGAGAATATGGTTGGAATAAATCATAAACCTATCTAATGGATGGAAGCAAAGATAAGAAATACAAGTTTGATGCTGGTAACATTATCTTAACAATTCTGATTTGTGACAATTTGACAAACCTTCAAATAGTAGTGAATAACTTTTGACTCACATATTATTTTCAAAATCGCTTTGGTGAGAATTTGGAAAATTAGGATTTTGATAACATATCCAAAACTCAACAAGATCCAATGGTGTAATAATTAGTTATACCTCCCATACTAAGACCTATTTTTGCTATCAAAGTTATTTTAAATCCACCCAACATCAAGAATATTTCATTTTGGACTAAATCATTTGTCCAAATAGAATTTAATATGCTAAAATATATTCTTATAAACTTTTAAATCAAGATTTTATAAAGATATTAAAATATAAAGGTGGGAGTTATCAAGAGATAAAAATAAATACATAGATAAAGAGTATAATCCTTCCAAGATTCAGTTATAAAACTGAATAACCACCCAGAAAAACTATATATTGTAAAAAAATGAGGAGAAAGGGGTTCCATTTTTATTTTAGTTTTTGCTAGGGGAGGAGAGACTGCCTTTTTTTTTTAGACTTTGGACTTTTGAGAGGGGGTTTTTTCTATTCTGTTGTAATGCAGGGGAAGGGAATTTTTTTTTCCAGATAGTGATTATTGTATAGAAACAATAGAATCTTGATCATTTTGTTGTTTTTAGAGAGGGGATAACAGCAATATATTAAAACTTTGAATTTAAATTTATGTTTTCTAATCAATATTCAACTTGGAGTCGTATTGATTTTCTTTGAATGCGTATCTGTTGCATTTAATCATGATCAAGATTATCCTTTGGATTTGGTGTTATGATTTTTGTGTATTTGGGATGCATAATTTGTCTTTTCTCTACGTCATTTCTGTAATGTAATGCTTGAATAAATGGAATTTGTGTCATTTATTTCCTTTTAGCTGCTTAGTTTTTCCACATCTATTTTGTGTTTAGGGATAGATGTTTGTAAAGCTTTTGCGCTTTCTGGTTAAAAGCATCCACCTTTGTATTTCTATGAATTCATTGTAAATCTTACATGGGGAGTTGTACCCGAATAAATTTAGAGGGCACTTACACTCTTTCAATAGTGAAGTGACCCAACTATTAGTACTTATTGAGTCTTCCTATCTAGGTGTTTTAAGGTCAATTTGTATGTATTTCTTTGGAAGACAATCTGTTCACTAACACATAGGTATCCTCTTGATACATTTGGTAATTTATGGAAGTAGAGTGGTGTGTAGAGTGGCATGATGAGAAACAAAATAGAAAGGTCTCAAATCTATGGCTTGAAAAGGAAATGAAATAAGATTTTTTTTAATAAAAGATAAACATGAAATAAAAGGCACAAGGATATGCGTCCTATGATGTGTTACGTTAGCTTAATGAGTGTGATCTCACCCAAGACAATGATCAACCACACAACCTCCTATAAATGTAGAACACAATCAAGTTATAAGACACATCATCGACATGTATATAGCTTTCAAGCAATCAATACTTCATTTGTTTAGGGTGGATCAACAAGTACATATTTATTTGTGACATGTTTTGAGCCATAAGGATTGGTGGAGCATTGATCACAGAAGGTAAATGGATACTCAAAGGAGGCTTATAGAACCATCATAGAAAGAATTATAGTGACAACAATGAATTTCTTATGGGTATCAATATAGTATGAAAATGTCCTATCAGACAGTGATAGAGGATAAATATGAACAAATCATTGAAGAATCAAAAGTTACCTAGCATACTAGAAATCTCAAAGGCATAAATTTTGTATATTATAGATAGCATTCCAGATTATATATTCTTTTCTGAGATATTAGGGATCATAATTATACTAGTAAAATATCAATATCAATATATAGAGTTTATATATTAATGGTATATAATTCTTGATATATTTGGATATCTAGTATATCATAAACACATGTCATAATATACATAGAAGTACATAGCCATAAAGTCTCTTGAATGGAAAAAATAAGTTTTGACTATCTAAGTGATATGGCTGAGATTAACTCAAGTATATTTCCTATGATTTGATCTACCATTCATAAAGACTACATAGACTTGGTGAAGATGAGCCAAGTAGGAGTGGTATTGACAACAATTTAAGACACCCAATGATATCTTGTTGAAGCTAAGGATATCCAAACCATCTTGACTACAAGTCATAAAAAGAAAAAGAAAAAAGTATTGATTAGTGACAAGAATAGAAGATAACATAAGTTGGATCACATGAGATTGACTTCTCTACATTCAAAAATAGAGGAAACATGTATTCTAAAGAGTAAAACATATATTGTCTCCTAAAAACCAAGGAAAACCCTACTACATATCAAAGTGAAAGGTGAGAAATATTCTACAAGGAAACTACAAGGATCTTCTTGAAATTGGAAAATCAGATGGAATCAAAGTAATTGTATAGAGGGAGCATTAAATACTCACACCAAGGAGATGATATGAGGAATAATGGTGATGATGGATCATTCATGGAAGTATAACTTCAATACATTCCTCAAGATACAAATTGCATAGAATGAAATTATCACTCATGAGAATTAAGTATCACTAAATAGATACTATCATCAATAATGTTGATGGAATGAGTGGGAATTTTATATTGTGGGGGGAATAGTAACCAATGTTTCATTCCCATTTTTTGACAAATCTTTATACAAAGACATCATCTTGTTTGATGCATATGGACCTTCATTGGAGCAACTCGTATCAAGAACATTAATGTGCATATAAGTATTTAATATCCTTGAGTACTATATTTACTTGCTTATTGCAGTATCTCTCTTATTTGTAATTTGGCACATACTATAAGAGTTTGTGCCTTGATCTTTTCCTTTGTGTCTAGGGATGTTCTTTTAGGAAAAGGTGGTTGGTTCTTTACACATGCTACCAAATATTGTGTAGACTCAATCATATGATAGTATATTCAACGAAGTTTTTGATCTAGAATTCATTAGTCATTTGATGATCAGTATAGATGAAATGAAGCTCTTGAAGAAAATATCCACGACGATTGAGATTGTGAGCATCCTTGTATATTAAGAGGGAGTCTGAAACTTCTTCAATGGAAAGTTAGGAGCTTAGAAGATTGAGTCTAAAAATACATGGGTGTTACTGCATGATAGTGATGGGCCTATCCCTGTATATATCATGAGGAAGTAACAACTACCACTAGAATGTTGAAAGATTGATATCAAATTCAGAGGGAGTCCAACATGCATACTTGGGTGAAGAGAACCTCTTAAGGGAGTACAACTAGAGGAACTAACTTCCTAGGACTATTGTTTAGAGGGAGAATTTTGAGGTGTGCTACCTTGTTAATGATCTTTTCTCTATATGGGAGAAGTTCAAAATGAAATTATTTGTAATGTACTCTCCTCTATGAGAGAGAAGTCTGAGGTGAAAACCCTTATTCCACCCTCTAGGAGTAGCTCTAGTGGGTCCACCCTCTAACTTGGTTCATGGTGGATATCATGTGAGTTACCGCATGATGTTGTTGTGATTTATGTCTTGAAAGGTGACATTTGATATATGTGTGAGGTCACTATTGTAAGGTCACAATCTTAGCCATAGTTTGACCATGTTATCATGATACACTTCATTAATTTGTTATCTTGGAATGTGTTGGTAATCATGTTAAAAAAAATGTATCATGATCGATTACATTAAATTATCTTCTCGAATGAGTTGAAAATCATGATATTGTGGTTGTTGTGTTATATTCTTGATCCATTGTCATGATAATCTACATTAACTTGAAGTCTTGGATTGTGTCAGAAGTATAATAATAAGTAAATCACGAGATCAAGACTAACTATCTAATCAACTATGTTTGTGTCTCAAAATATGTCAAAAATGAGATAGTATATATTGTTAAAGGGATATAAAAGTGTTTAAGCATTTTTTATGCAAACTTAGAATATGAGATTATTGAGATTAAGAACTTGATCATATCCTTCCTCACTATAGCTTTGATTGGATATGATATCAGTATATGGAACATGCATAAATGTATGTATATGTATATACACACATATACAAATACATATATGTATATGTTTGATTTAATTCACATAGTGATATCTTATGTTATTTGATACCTTATGATAATGCTCTGATTGGGTTGTATATATTAATATATATACTGTGATAGTTTGTTTCATGTATCAAGCATCGATTCATGACATTAATGATACTATATTTGTTGTTCTCATTCTATTATCTAATAGACTACATTCAGTTGTTGTCCTAGAGTGTTGGAGATCAAATAACACACATTTTTCTAAGATATAACATATTCTTTTGGTAGGCATCACAAATTTGATGTCAATGCACATACCAAAAGAATATAAGTATGTTGAATATCATATGATTGATAATTCTTGTATTATTGATATGTAATTCCAAGAATATCATATTGAGATGGTATCTCTCCATATGCTTGAGAGTGTAATTGATTCTATAAAAATCATCCCTAGCTAAGAGGGAGCATGTTAAGATTATAACTTCAGTCAGATTGAATTGATGTGAAGATTATTCTTTTGTGTTTATTGGAAAATCATCATTTAGACAAATATATCTACTTATATATTATCTATTTATTCATCTATCTATCTTTCCATGGTTATATATATATATTATTTTTAATATATTATCTAATGATGATTAACCATAGAGACATGTCTCTTCATAAGAGATGTTTGCTCATCTCATATTTATAAGTCAAAACTACATTTGGAGCACACCCATAGATGATGGTAGCACCTTGTTATTACATTTGCAGAAGTGATCTTTTTTACTCAACAATGCATGCATCATGTAAGCTTGATCTTGAATGTCTCATGTGTGGAGATTTAATGAAAATGGAATGTCTAAGACTCCTTATATACTAGTTTGTAGGATTAAAAAAATAAATCAAGCCAATTGAGACACAAAATTAAATAATTTAAACAATCAAGAGATCGCAGTCTTAGGGGCCAAAATCCCTTTAAGTATAGATCAACCAGGTCAGCCTATACTTAGAGGGATTTTGGTCCCATGTCCTAAGATCTTAGGGAAAGTACAAGAAGAATTGAAAAATAATGAAAAGGTTGAGGCCAAAAAGGTGATAAAAAACACCTAAAGGGCCATACATAAAAATGAGATATGACCTAGATAATTGGGAAAGATTGGAATAAGAGAAAATGACCAAAACCACACTAAGGAGGGCTAAAAGGTCTCAAAAATAAACTTGCTTCCATTTTAAGATGATACACCTAAGTATCAGCTTAATGCAGATATTATTGAAGAAGTAATAAGTATTTAATATAGATTATATTGTAGGTTTTTTTAAGAACTAATGGCTAAAATATATTGAAAATAGGTGAGTAGAAGTTTAACAAAAAAATCTAGAGTGCACATTTAAGTGAAGGTGGGAGAAATGACCTGGTAGTTGAGTGGGTTACAATAGTTGGTATAGCTCTTGCTAATTTAATTCCCAATATTTTTTTACAAAATATCACATAAATAATTGTGACTATAAAGTTGTTAGTATTGACGATGACCACTCATACTTGCATAAAATATATTCCTTAGATCTAAAAAGAAACAAATCATGAGATGCCACATCATTAGACAAAAAAAACATGACTAAGTGCACTTCTTGGAATTTTTAGGAAACTTTGGCAAAAACCATGTTAAGGAGAAGTATCTTGGCACATTGAAATGGTTTGATAGTAGTTATTGATTTAATATCTATTATGTTTTCCCTACATTGCACTAATAGTTGTGACTTTAAAGTTGTTATTGTTGATACCTATAATCAAATGAAAAGTCTCCTTATTCTAAAGACCAACCAATCATGTAATGTCATATCAACTACACAAGTATAGGTTTCCATTTTGGAGGACCATTGCACTCTCACTTTTTTGAAGGCTATTTTGGACACCTTAGCAAAAAGAATACCAATGTAGCATCATATTTGATGATGTATACATTAGTTATGAATAAGAGATTTACCAAATAAACTGATTTAAACCAAAAACGACAATGATTTGAAATTCTCATATAAGATTTTGAGAAGCGCAAAGTTACTTGTCAGTCCTCTCCTCTAACTAATATGGACAAGAGGACTTTTTTTAATATAAAAAATAATTCAAAATGTTCATTAAAGTTTAAGAAATACCATATTACTATGTTGAAGTCACAAGAAAACAGTTTCTTCTATTTCTAACAAAAGAAAATCAGTTACACAGTAGAGTATAAATTACAGTTAAGATTTAAATGCGGAGAGGTGGGATTCAAATTGAATAAGAAGAACTTCTAATCACACATAACGGACAATAAAAAGCTAATGTTAGTAATGAGACAACTCCTTGTGCAAACACATGTAGCCAAGCATGAATGCGCTGCCTATATAGGGAAAACATGTATATTTGTTGTTGTTGAACAATGATCTCTTTCCACACACACCATGGAAACCTCAGGATGGCAAGACATTCTCAACAGCTGCAATGTCAACGGCAATGGAGCAGGATCTTCACAACACTACATGGATCTCTCATGGCAGGGGAATGCGGGATCTTCTCATGTTGATGTCAACAATTTACTCGGTTTTGACAACAGAATTGACACACTTTTTGGGTCCGCATCACATGAAGAACATTTGATGGGAGGAGGAGGAGGTGAATTGTTTGAATATGGCCAGATTTTGCAGGAAGGAAGGCATGAATCAGGTATTTCCTCAATACCCAATACAAATATTTCTTCAGAGATAATGTTGGAATCCTGTGAAATGCAGCCACCCAAAACAGGGCGTAGAACACATGTTCAAAGGGTGAATCATATTCTCGCGGAGAGGCAGAGAAGGGAGGAGATGAATGAGAAGTTTTCCATACTGCGTTCCTTCATTCCCAAGTCCATCAAGGCAAGTCATGTTTGAAAATTTTAGAGAATTTGTTTTGTCTCAGAGTTTTAAATTATGTGATTGTTTTGAGCACCTGCAAACTATCTCAGGGTTTACTTATTCGTTTGGGTGATGGATTATAGTTTGATGAAGATAATTTTTTCGATTCAATTGTGTGTTAGCTTTAGTATTATATGATATATTATCATCAAGATGAAGATATGTTACCAAAAATGCCACAGTAAAGTATCATTATGCATTTCACAGTCCCAATGGTTTTGTGGTCATCTGCATTGTTTATTTCCTTGCAAAGAAATTTCTAGATTTGTTTTTGCAAATCCACTATTGGTTTTGTTTTACTTCAAACAGATTTTTTTTTGTACTTGTAGTTTTAATTTCTTGATTTTGATAATATGAGGATGAAATAGTGGTAGTAGAGTAAAAGTAAGTAGATAACAAATTAGAATAGCTTAAAGATATGAATAGTGGGGAGGTGATGGACATGATTTTTGGTCAAGGAAATTTTTTTATTTATATATTTTAAGATATCCTAGTCTGTTATTTATTTATTCCTCTAAATTTAGATAGTATTACTTCATTCTGATGAGGATCACAGAATTTGATGGGAAATTAAATCATCTTCATCAATTTATAAATTGTGGAAAAATTCTACACTAGATTATAATTTGTTCACAGAATTTGAACCTAAGCTAAACCATCTTCATCAATTCATAAATTGTACAAAATTTAGATATTAGATTATGATTTGTTCAAATGTAGAAATATCTTTTTCTATAATCCAGTTAAATAGTAAAGAAAATGATGGTAACAGAGTAAAAATAAGCAAATAACAAATTAGGATTGCTTAAGAGATGTGAATATGACGGAGGTGGTGAAACATGGCAAGTATCCAAACATAAGACATGCTCAAGAGAAGAAACTCCCCATTCACATCTTGTAAACTATATTATTATGTTATTTACTCTTTTTTCACATCTTGCGAGCACTACTTCATTCTGATGATAGATCGCAGAATTTGGTTTGAAATCAAATCATCTTCATCAATTTATAAATTGTAGAAAATTTGTAAATTAGATTGTAATTTGTTCAAATGTCATTTATAATCCAACTATGTAGTAAATAATGTTTTTGAAGAAAATGGTTATGTGGATTTGCAGAGAGACAAGGCATCCATTGTAGCAGAGACTATAAATTATGTCGTAGAGATGGAAAAAACTCTAAAAAAATTGAGAGCTTGCAAAGCCAAACGCCAAACTTCTCCCCCACCTACCAAGCTGAGAAAATCTGGAGCCTCGGATGCATTTCAAAAGCTAAATATCATTGGCTTCGAGCCCAATGCCAATATTGTTGAAGAACCAGTTGAGTAAAAGTAATAAACGCTTTTGTATTATATATTTTCTTTGCAATGAAGAAGGAATATTAATGGTTCAAGAGTCTAAATAAACTGATATTTCTGTTCTCTCTCTTGTTTTGTAGAAGATGACAAGAGCACAATGGAAATCAGGGCAGGTGGAAGTTCAAGAATTGGGTAGTTATGCAGTGATAAAGATTACTGATAAATGGAAAAGAGGGATTGTAATGCAAATTCATCTTGCATTGGAGGAGTGCAAAGTGGATGTTCTCCAATCAAATGTAACAACAATTGGGGACAAAATTGTGCAGTTCACCACCATACAGGTACATAAAATTCTTCTTGTAGTCTCTCTTTATATATGTTTATGATCTATTTTTGTTTAGTAAATTGTTGACATTTTTATAACATTAGAGGGGATATGTGTGCAGATGAATCCAGGTGCCACTACAAACATCAAGACAATAGTAGATGCAATTGAAAAGGCTTCCACAATCTAATATTCAAGTAGAAGAATGCATCTAAATATTATTATATTATATTGTATTATATATATTAATTAATTAGTTCTAGTTTTTTTTTTTTAAATAGAGAAAATGTGTATATTTATTGATTATATTTTGAACATTTTTCTATCAATGTGATGTATATAAGTAATATATTATTTATACTGTGGCGTATACCTTGTTACTTATATTTATGCTTCACTATTTAAATTGTTTATTCATAGCCTATTTTGTGTGTATTAATCAAGAAGGAAGACTACTGAATTTTTTTTAAATAAAAATACAAATTTTTTATTACTCTGTCCATGTAATTGTGAAGGAAAGATATAATCTCACAATAAACTTTACTTTTATTAGTAGTTATAATACTATTACAATCACTATCAATTCTCATTTCTACTAATTAAAACCTTTTTTTTTTTTTAAATTACTGTACAATTAAAATATTTTTTAGTTGCCATAACATTTCACCACTTTTTTTTTAATATAGAAATGAAATTATATATTAGAAATTAAGGTTGAGAGTTACAACACAAGATGGTAACATATGTTTTAATGTTTAAAGTTTTTGAATTAAAAATAATCATTTTTTTTAATAACACTTCAAAAAGATAACACATAGTAATTATTTTTATAAGTGTAAATAATTATAAATATTTTGTGTACTTTTATAGTCAAGTTGCTTTTGATAATGTGATAATATAGTCAAGATACAAAAAATTGTTATAGGGCAGTTTTTTAAGTTTGGAATGTTGTATTTTGTAGGGAGTTGCAAACTCTATGTATTTTATCATCCATTTAAATATTTCTCATTTTAATTTATTTTTTAGCATTTTTTTTTGGTTTCTTTGGGAGTTTGATTTTCATAAGTCAAATGAAATTGTAGTGAAATGTGAAATTTTAATATTTTATGCATGTATTTTATTGTACAATTTGGCTTGCACCATTTATGCAACAAGCTACAAATCCAATTTACTATGTATGATTGTTCTCTTTTTTATCATAAAAGTTGTAGAAACAAAAGATTCTTACACGTGTAGTACAAATGAGTTTAAATAGTTAAAGAGGAATGATTAATGTATTTTTTTGAATTTTTAATGGAGGTGACTTTTGTTGATGTATACCATCAATTGAAATAATATTAAGTACTTGAATTCATGTTTTATATGAACTCTATTTTGCTGGTGAAATACACACACACACACACACACACACACACACACACACACACACACACACACACACTTTTAAATTATTCACAAGATAACTTCATAATTATCGAGCTCATCTCTCGAGAAGACTATTATAATCGAGGCTTTGTATTCATATTTTTTGTTGCAAATTGTAAAGGAAACTGATTACATGGAAACTGATTTACATTTGCTAATATGGAAAACTAATGATTAGTCATGCCCACGTAGAGGCATGACCTTACGTGGCCTTTGGCCACAAAGAGGCATGACCTTACGTGGCCTTTGGCCATGTAGAGTCATGTCTCTATGGGGACATGACTCTCCACCTTAATATATATTTACAGAGCAATTGTTGGGATCAAGATCAATACATGTCATAAACAGTCCCAACAATTGCTCTCCCTGCAGGTTTATATAATCAAGATCATCGATCCTCCATTGGTGTTTAAGTTTGAAGACAACATCACACAAACTATTATTCAAAGAAGAAGATCTACATCATTCAAACATCACCTTCAATCTGAGATACAAGTAAGATCATCTATATTTGTGCAAGTCTGATATAATAGTTTATCTTTATCAAAGATCCTGACATTTACATGGTATTAGAGCCATCCTGATAGGAAAATCCATGATTCAAAATTAAAACTAAAATCTCAGATTTACCAATATCAGAATTTCATCCTTAGAATTAAAATGGATAATCACGTAAGATTAGAGGATAGACTTGAGGAAGCATCAAACTTTTCATCATGGAAAATTTAAGTCATGATAGTACTAAGAGAAATGGAATTAGAAGAGTACATAGAATCAAACAAATTCATTCCTGCAAATGAACCAGATAAACAACATGGAAAAGACACAACAACAAGGCCATGAAAATTATTATAGACTCAGTGAAGGATCATATTCTTCCTTCTATATCGAGTCTTAAAACTGCTTTTGAGATGTTCTTCATTATAAAGAATGCTTTCAAAATTAATAATACAAGCAAATTGCTAACATTGAAGCAAGGTCTACTATATGTCAAGATGAATAATGGAGAAATTGTTACATCCTATTTCCTAAGAATCTCATAATTAAAAGATCAACTTGCAATCGTTAGAAATGAAGTAGATGACAAAGAACTGAGCATTATAGCCCTAAAAGGACTACCACTATCATGGGAGACATTTATTCATGGACTAAGCTCTTGACCAAATCTTCGTAAGTTTGAACCACTCAAAAATGAATGCACTCAAGAAGAGTTAAGATAATTATGAGAGGATTCATTTCAAATCAAGAGGAAGAATTTTAAGCTCTTCAAGTTAGTAACAATAATAAGGGAAAAAATAAAGGAAATCATCAAGACAACAAGGAATTCAACAAATCATACAAGAAAAGAGATTGGTCCAAAGTACAATGCTTCAAATGTGACAAATTTGGTCACACTCATAACTTATATCTGAAATGAGAGAAAATTCAAGTAGCCCTAGCAGAAGTTAGGTATGAAAAGGATGAAAATCTTGCATTTTAAGTTGTTAAAAGATAATCCCAAAGTGAGGAATCAGTGGGAGAGTGATACATTTCCAAAATTAGAATACATAAGTGACATATGCAAATGTTGTACTTAGATAAATTTAGTTTTTAAGAAAGACAGTATATCAAGATTAATTTACATAAGTACAGATGAGCAAATAATAGATATTCTTACTGAACCTCTTGTCAATGTTAAATTGGAATATTTCAAAGGTAAACTTGATACGATCAAATTGTAATTTTGAATATTAAACTTAAGTTTCAATTGATATGTGTGTTTATGCTCCTAGTTGAATAGTTGCATCAGATATGTAATGAAAGCTGATGATCTTTTAGACATATATATATATTCAGAACGTAATCTTTGTAATTTGATGATCTTACAAATGACAGGCCTATTAATATGACAGTTTTTGTTTTGGATATGTCAGAACTCATTGATAATGAATGCATTATAATTACTCTAGATATTGTTTTGGACAATTAGAGATCATAATATATGTTATGATAGTGTTCATAACATGGTGATTAAAGTTATTTGACAAGTCAATATTTCATAATGTTAAAGTCAGCTAATGTGTACAGATATTCTATATTCTAATATCTATCAAAAAAATTATTACTTCTCCCTTGCTAAGAGGGAGTGTTGATATATAGCATCAGTTGAAGTAGTATAAAGTACTTGAATTCATGTTTTAGATACCTTCACAATTATCGGGCTCATGCCTTAAGAAGACTATTATTATCGGGGCTTTGTATTCATATGTTCTATCATTGATTGCAAAGGAAATAAATTACATGGAAACTGATTTACATTTGTTAATATGGAAAACTAATGATTAGTCATGCCCACATAGAGGCATGACCCTATGTGACCTTTGGCCACATAGAGTCATGTCTCTATGGGGACATGACTCTCCACCTTAATATATATGTCGAGCAGTCGTTGGGATCAAGATCAATACATGGCATAAATAGTCCCAATGATTGCTCTCCTTGTAGGTTAATATAATCAAGATCACCAATCCTCCATTGGTGTTCAAGTTTGAAGACAACATCACATAGATTGTTATTCAAAGAAGAAGATTTGCATCATTCAAACATCACCATTAGTTTGAGATACAAGTAAGATAATTTGTATTTGTGTGAATCTACTATAATAGTTTATCTCTATCAGAGATCTTGACATTTACAACTTTTAGAATTGGCATGATACAACTATGCATGATGTTAATCCTATAAGCCCACAAGCTTCAAGAATTGAGATTGGGAGTTAAAGAGAAGAAATTATCAAAATTGACGACGAAAGTTTTATGTTTGACTTTGAATGCTTGTCTAGAAGACAAACAAATGAACTTAGCAAATTTGATATAGAATTATGATGTTTTTGATATTAAAAGCAGTCAAAATAGGGTCGCTAACCCAAAGAGAACAACAATAAAAGGATTATGATGTTTTAAAATATCCTACATTAAGATATTTCAAATAATAAATGAAATAAAACATAGTATTCCTTTATAGAAAATAGCCCCTTGCCATAAAGGCTTTTATTATATCATCCAAGATAGATAGTACCCTCAACTCATAATCTATTCATTGGGTTCATTGGCCAAGACACAAAGGTTTAATTTGTATGAGGATTTTTGAGACTTAGAAAAATTGATAGATTAAATATATAAATATATAGACACTTGCAACCAAATATTGAGATCTTATAGCTAATTACTTCAAATTTTCTAGTAAAATTCATAAATATTTTGCACTAAATTGTGTATAAATAGTTTCATAACTACTTTCCATTTTCATTTGATAATGTTCGTTGAGTGTCTTATGATCTCTTAAAAAAATTAAAATAATAGGCATGAGTGTTGTTGGAATACTTTAGAATAACTGGGGGGGGTTGAATCAGTTGTCCAAGGTCTAGATGTATAAATAAAACTTTTCGCAGCTTAATGAACCCATAAAACAATATTCATCTTGCATGCATCCTTAAGATTATGCAATCACTTTAAACTTGTAGGTTACTGTCAAATCAACATGCAAAAATGTAAACATGAAACATAACAGACTCATCAACATACTTGACACAATGATTTACGTGCAAACCCAATTTGGGAAAAACCACCAGTAACATGCTACTCTTTTCACTCTTCTGAAGTGATGCCCTATGAAAGGCCAACCCTATTAAAGGTTATAATACACACTATTAAATGTGACCCTGTTAAAGGATTTCAATAACCTTGTTAGGAGTGAGCCTTGTTAGAGGACTTTAGACCATTCACTTGGAATGTCACCCAGTTAAAGGATTTACAAATGACTATTAGGTCAACCTTAATCCAAAGGATTTACCATAGAATGATACAATTGTTAGAGAGTAATAGTAAGGCTTGGTCTGATAACAACTTAAAACTTCATTTGCACATTACAGATCACTATTCAGTCCTCAATTCTGCTTGGCCTTTATACTTTGCAGCTCTGATAGCTTGTTTAGCCTTCAAGCATTCATACCCTTAAGCCTTCTTGCTTAACATGCCAATGCAGTCCCTTCTCTTAGGTCACTTGATGAAGCAAAACCCTTGACTCCTTGTCTTCCTTATGTTCTCGCACATAACTCTTTACTTCTTAACCAATCATTCCTATAAATAGGAAATTAAGATCTTTTCCCACTCATTCTCCATCATCCAAATTAGAGTTAAGACGGATTAGGTAGGATGCAATGTATCTATCCCACATTTCATATCTCTTCTAGAAACTTCTTCTAGAATCCTCTTTGAATTTGCCCCAAAATGGTTTACCTTGAATTCTGTGCCACCAACTCATCATCCTTATCTTCCACCTAGTTAACATAATCCAAGAAGACAAACTTGTTAGCTTAGATCCATCGAATTCATGATCTTTTAAATAATGCAACAGCTCGACATTGTCATGCTTCTAATGCTCAACACATACTGTGTTGCTTGGCATCCTCTATAAAATTACTCGGCACAAACTAAAGTTTACTAGTGCTCGGCATCAACTAAACTTTACTTAGCATCCACTATTCTACTCGGCATACACTAGAATATACTTTTACTCAACTCCAACTAATTTTTTGCTCAGCTTGCACTGACTTTGCTTGGCACCCTCTATCCACTTGGTCAAGCTTGGTAGACAAACTTTGTGTAACTTGTTCTTCTAAACCTTCTTACTGTAACCAACCTTTGTAACCTCAAGTAGATTATCAATACATCATGTTATCACTTTCTTAACTAATCTTTGTACTTCATTACATAATCATAACTCAACATTTCCTCTAGGTTCTATTGTTACATCTTTTGATCAAATCCTCCTTGTCAATCAACTTAAGTGATAGTACTTAAATCATATAGCAGTTGCCTTACTAGAAAATAGTAGGTTTCCCATCAGTAACAAAACAATGATTGGAGCATATTGGTCATACTTGTATGTTCTCAAAAATCTCCCTTTACAATCTCCCTCTTTGATTAGCTTCTTCAATATGTTCTCAACAAGTGTATTATTAAATGTTAAGTTGTTATAAGTTTTAAGCTTTCCACTCACTAAAATAGGCATTTATCCAAACACAAATAACTTAAAGAATCAATCAACTATAGATAATGAGGGGAATTTAGTTGTCCTTTAACTAAAGTTAGAAAATAAATATCATGATTGAATTTTGAGAAAATAGAGTGCAAATGAACTTAATGTTGCATCTAGCATACATTAAATTTCTAACCAATTGAAGGCCTTTGCAGACAGAAATTGTCTTGCGATATAAAGTTATTATATAAACATGCATATATAAATAAATGTACATGTAAAAAATCATACGTAAATAATTAAATGTAAGTACATGTAAATTGAGCAATTATATAAATTTAAACGAGCTACAATTTTTTTAATTAACTTGAAAAGAATAATATACTTACCTGCACAACAATCCGACCAAATCTAGTATTATGAAGCATTTATCCTATGTTATGTAAGATCATCAAAAAACATTAAAAAATAATGAGCCACATAACTCTTATCATCGCAAATATAGAAATGCACCTCCTCAATGATAATGCATTCATTTCTATATCACTTACTACCTCATCCAAATCAAATTGTGCATGTCTATAGGTCACCTATACAAATATTGCTTTCTCAAAATGATCACATTACAGTTGAAGTTGTGATTGAGGGGAAAACATATAGTTCTCATAGAATCTAAAATTGGAAGAATACAACCAAGTGGGAAATAGTTTTTAGATTAACAAAATTGTTTAGCTTGTCATCCTGCACCATGACAATGTTCGATATGTAGATAAATCTTACTTCAAAATTTGTTCATAAACTCATCATAGGGTAATTCACTCTCCTTCATTGTAGTTTTTTTGAATTCCTCCCTAGTCTTTGTTTTATATGTCTGTATCCAAATCTCTTCCACAAAACGAACTTTTTAATATCGATATTCTTAGTTTGCAATGGAAATTTCTGTAAATTACCAAAAATAATTACTTCTTATATACTAGACAATTAACTCATCTCAATAATATATTTTATCACATATAATGGACTTCACAAGTTGTGTCATACTTCCAGGGACAACCATTTCTTTTTTGTGAATAGTCCTTTTTCTATTAGTTAAAATATTAAAGTTGCATATTCACAAAAAAAAGGTTGGGGGATACATATCTTTATTAATAGGTGCCATACATTTTTTGTTAGGAATAAGGTGTCTCAACCTTGTATAATTCCTATTCTTATTATTTGTTTTGTAAAATGTATTTCTTGCAAATAATGTTGATGTGTTGACATCTTGAATTGTGTGTAAGGAGATCATGACTAAAACAGTTATGAAGGATTCCTATGACACGTAAGAGCTATGTTAGGAAGATTCAATGACAGGTGAAGACATGTGGCAACTAATATATTTGAGTACTGTACAAAAAAATTTTGGGGTTCCTATTTTCTCAGAGAATGGTAAAACCCTAATACGATTTATCTTTGGGAGTAGCCCTAAAGTGAAGCGCATGTTATAAGAATTTTTAGGGTTGCGAAGAGATATGATGCGAAAAGGGTGTATTGTTGGTACTGCGAGTAGCTACTGGAGTCTTCTGTTGTTGATGTTGAACTTGCATTGCAAGTGTATTGTAACCTTGTGTTGAAGATAATACATTGTGTAGGTTCTGAAGGGGTGGGGTTGTTTTACCGAAAGGTTTTTCCCCACCAGAAAATCCTTGTTGTAGACACCTAAAAACCTTTAGAAAATAAAGTATTTTTATTTTCTGAAAAAGTCCTGATGACATCATCATTTATTAATTAATTAATTATTTAATTAATTAATTAATTTTTATGCCATTAAATCCCTTTATCTTAATTAAAAATATTTAATTAAGGAATCCCTCCCAAAAATGTTTAAATCTTATTTAAACATTATTTCCTTATTTATTAATTATTTAATTAATAAATTGACCAAAAATTCTAAAATAAATAAAAAATTAATTTTTTGCCCAAAACTTGGCCAATTTCCTTATGACCAATAACCTCTTCCAAAATCTTCTAATCCTTCTTTAATTTCGATTAAAGGCTAATCTCATCATTTCCTACCCCTAATCCCAACTCAAAATATTTAATTAAAGTTAAATATTAATCCTCATGTTTATTAAAAAAGTTTTAATAAATATCTCCTCAACCCAAACCCTTGAAATAAATAAAACTTTATTTATTTCCTAAAAATATAATTTACCCTCATCCTAAGAAGTTCTAGACTCTTCTAGAAAGTCTTCATCCTCATCCTAGGAAATTCTAGACTATTCTAGAAAGTCTTTATCCTCATCCAAAATCTAGACTCTTCTAAAAGATGTCTTTAAACCTAATCCTAATCCCCTCCTAACCTTGTCACATTCCCTAAACATGGGTTAAGACTTACTAACCCAAGCCAAAGTTAACAAATATCTCCTCCTTCACCCACCCTCATTAAATGCCATCCACTTGCCTATCCCTAAGCTAATCCTAAACCATCCTAATCCATCCTCTAATCATTTGCACAAGCCTAAACAAGCTTAAAACCTTCCTAATCAAGTCCAAGTCAAAATTGCTCTCATCACCCTCAAAATATCTCAACCATAAAACTTTATGAAGTCCACTAGGTCATAAATGACTCTTACAAGCCCTTTTATGGCTCTTACAAGTCATTATGGGGGTCTTTATGAAGATTTTATCCCTTGAGCCTCCTTTGTTGACTCATCCTTCCCCTTTCCTCCATCCTCTCACCATGTGACATGTGTCACTCTTTGATTGGCTATAAGGAAGCACAATCCATGTGCTCTCCTCTCATGCAATCTGAGCCCTCCATAAGCTTTTTCCCATCCTTGCATCTTAGCCCTCAATCCCTCAAGCCCTTTTCCTATTTAAAGAATCCTCTCCCAAGCCATTTTAACACAATCCATGAAGTAAAGTTATAATGCTATTTTGAGAGCCAAATCCATACTCAAAACCATACACTCACACCCAAATTCCAACTCCATTTGAAGCCCTTTTTGAAGCATAAAGCTTGAGCATACATCCTATCTATTTAGACAAAGCCACTCAACAAGAGAGCTTCTTATTGAGAGAGTCCATTAATGGCTCATATTCTCAATTAAGAGCTCATCTTAGTCTATCTTGAAGTTTATGAATTTTGTTTAGTTTGTAGAAGCTTTATTTAAATTTGGTTTCTATTAGCATACTAACATTGCTCATATACATTTTGGCACGCCCGGTGGGACCCCGCATGGGTCATCTTCATTACCTTTTTTAGTCAAGTTTTGTATGTCATTTGCTGATTTTGGCTAATTTTTCTTATTTTTGTGATTGGTAGGATTGTATAAATTGGTTTTGTAGGTCCACATGAGCATGAAGAAGACAAAGGAACTCATAGTCTATCTCATAGTATTTGCAGATTTTTCAAGCTTATAGGTGGACAAAGCACTTGGAATTCTTCTTCCTCTTCTTCTCTATATTCTTCTTATTCCATCTACTTCTTCTTCTTCTTCTTATGGGAGATCTTGGCCATTTTTTTTTTAAGGAAGAAAAATCATATACACTTCTTTTTAGTGCTTAAAATGAACCCCCAAATCATACTTAAATCCATTGAAAATTTTAAAATTTGCAAAAAAGAAAAAATCTTTTAACAAGTGAAACTAAACCAATCTAATCATTTGCATCCTTGCAACATCAAGGTTTTAGATGCATTCACGCAAAGTTAGGAACACTTCATTTTTGGGAATTTAAAAAGAACTTCAAGTTTCCATTTCAAAAGGTTCAAAATCAACACTAAGTGCACACTAAAATCTAAATCAAACTCAAAGCATCAATCAAGGATAAAATGAACCTCATTTGCAAATATTTTAAAGTTCTTTTAAAAACCTCATGAAAACTGAGAGTCCTAAATGGTTGCCAAAAATTGTCTTAAAAGCTTTGTTATTTGTTCCAAACAAATGTCTTGTTGCAAAATCTTGAATGTTTCTTAGGTTTTTCATGCATCAAAAAAATCTAGGAATATCATTTTTGGGGCTTAAAATATGCAAACTATAACACAAAATCTTGAATGAAAACCAAAGTCCAAAGAGTCATTTTCACTTTTGAGTCCAAAACAATATTGAATTATCTAAGGTTAAAACAAAGCACTTCAAAGTTCTTAAAACAACACACAAAATCTCAATCTTGAATGCTCAAAGGAAAAAACTTGAATGTTTAATCACTTGTCTTTGAATGCATGTTGCTAAAATCACTCTTGAGTGCCATGGATTAAAATCAAAGTTTGTTTTTTTATGAATGCATGATTGAAACAACAAATCTAATCTTGAATGCCAAGGATCAATTAACCATTGCAATATCAAACACTTCATTTGGAGCTTCTAAAAATTGAACAAAACAAATCTCTTTTCCACATGCAATCTAGGTAAAGTTTGATTTTTGGACATTTAAGAAACTTTGTTAAGTTAATATACAAATTTGCAAAAATCAATTTGAGTAGTTCCTTGGACTCACCTCTTTTCTAATCACCCATCAAATATTAACCATTGGTTGCAATCTCAGCGCCATTTATGGGGATGGGTCTACTTGAAAAAGGTGTTAAATGTTCCACAATCTAACTCACTCACTTGGTCTTTGAATGTTTGCTTTAACTTTATCAAAATTCTTAAATGATCAAAACTCTAGATTAAATCGATCACACTTCAAGTTTGGGCACTAAAATTGAACAACAACTGACGTGGAGAGCCTCCGGGCGCGCGCTTGAGATCGAATCTCACACACCTTTTTTTTGGGCTTAAAATAAACTCACACTCAATCTTGAATGCCTTAAAGAAAAATCAATCGATACTTGACGTGGAGGGCCTCCGGGCGCACGGGTTTACCTTCTTGTTGACCCTAAGTCTTCTTCTTGTTCACATTCTTTGATCAATTTTATTTTTGTCGACGCTTCAAAGTTGGAATAAACATTGTATCTTAAACATGAGTGCTTGCAAAGTCTAGATCAGAAAACTTAAGCGTCAGTTGGTAAAAGAACAAGCGTGTTTTTTAGCCCAAGATCATCCAAGTCTTCTCTCCCCTTGTCGTCTTTCGAGGCCATCTTGGGTGCATAAGATTAGGATCCAAAATCTTGTCTTAGCTTTTTAGGAGGCCTGCTTGGGGATTTCATCACCCCTTGGGACGACCTCAACTCCAGCATTCCGGCGGAGTATAAAGATCGGGAGGTGAATCCAAAGACACCTCTCTTGGGATCAAAATTTTGTCACTCGGGCTAAGCCTCAAGGAACTTTATACCCTTGAGAAGTGAAAGAGGAGAAGTGGGTTACTGCTCCTCTCGACTGTGTGACATCTTTTTGGTCTCATCTACGGATTTGGGCCTCACGTACCTTGGGTATATCGAGGACTCCTTAGCTAAACCAACTGTCAGCCTTGTAGACAACCATCTAGGATGTTAATGTGTTTGAGGTGACTGATCGAAACATTTGTAGAACATACACACTCCTTGGCGCAAGTATCACTTTCTGAGAATCAAAAAGTTCTATCTGGTTGTTTCTATCTATTGCTTGATCTTTTATTTGTTGAATGAATGTTTGCCAACTTTGGTCAAAATCCCAAAAAAGCAAAAATCTCCCAGCTCAAGGCATACTTAGCGTAGTCACTGCCTCATCAGAAAATCATCCAAGCTCCCCTGCTGCAACCGAATCTATCTAGTTCTTTGCCTTAGAACAATCCCAAATCCAAAGTTCATCCAAATCATCCCCCCAGCCAGCTTGCAACCCAATCCAAAATCATCCAAGCCTTTAAAGAGTTTTTGTTACTCTACCAGAGTTTGCTATCCAATCAATCAATCCGACCAATCCACCAGCCTCACCAAGGTTATCCCTTTGACAGAGCTTTGTCTAGGGTAATCTAGCTTTGTCACTTGTTATCCCTCATCACCTTGAGCTAAAGGTTGAGATCCACAAGTGGTCAATCTCGTGTCATGCCCATAGGATCATTAGTCTATCCTCAAGTTGACACAACCACCACCAAATCTAGCACATAGGAAAGAAAAACTCTCACCTTTTGACAACATGCCCTTGAAGTCTTCCATCCACAGGAAAGCCAAAAATCTCCAACCAATCCTTCTTAGGTCTGTCATGCATCTTTGACTCTCCCTAGGAAATCTTTCATCAGGCAATCCAAAATCTATGCTTAATCCAAATCCAACCATGAGCTTCCGTGTTCATCCATATGCAAGACCCCATCCCCATCAAACTCACCATCAAAGCATGAAGTACCAATCCTATCATGATGTGTTTGGTCGCATTGTCCTTGCTCCTACCACCTCTTATTCCAATGATGATGAAAATCTTGTTGACTATGACGGGTATATTGAAAGCCTTAGAAACATTCCCCCAAGCATCCCCCAAAATCCAAGAGTTATTCCAAACTATCTAGTCATGCCATCTGATATTCCAGCTTCCCCTCCATCACCCCATCAACCAAGCTTCCAATCTTCCACCCCCATCACACTAGCTATTCCTATCAATCCACCTCCACCTTCGACACACGAGTCTCCAAGGAATCTCCTAGAGGAAATACAAGAAAAGTTGCCTCCAACAGTCGATAAGCCATGTCATCTAATCCAACCATGTGAAGTAGTCAGTGATGAAGCTTCCCCATCTATAATATCACCTCCATCTCCCATAGCTATCATCCCCATACCATCCATAAAATTGCTTAAAATCCTTCCACTTCCCGCAAGCATCAAAATCCCACCACCTGTCAAATCCCTCCAAATCCTATCCACATCGCCTCCAAGCATTTCCCAAATCTCTCGTAATGACCCTTATGCATCCATCTTCTACTCACCCATCTCCACTACTGAATCTCCCATCTATCCATCCGCTACCTTTGAAGAATCCATCCCTTCACCTCCTATCGCACCATCCACTCCAAACCAATCCTATCAAGATCCTGCCCAAAAGCATGTTGACATCCCCCAAAGCATAAATGAAGATATCATCGTACCATGTCTTCCATCCATAGTGCAGTCACCATCTCCTCCATCTCCAAAACCTCGAGCCATATCTCCTCCACTACAAGATATCTTGTCATCCCACCAGCTACATCAAGATCCTATCCTTCCATCTCCCCCGCTCCATGCTTCCATCTTACCACCTATCCAAGCTATTCCACCATCTATAATCTACCCTCTTGGTTCACTTACATTCATCCACGGTGGCCCTCTCTCAGCAGAAGAATTAAGAACAGTATCTCCCCATTGCAATACACCTAATAAATCACTTCTACCATTTTCTGCAAGCAAAAAGTTTCCTCAGCTTGTTCAAATGCTCAATCGATGGCATTATCAAGGTCAAGGTTTAGGACCACAAGAGCAAGGAATCAGAGAGCCTATTATTGCACAAAAAAATCTAGGATTTCATGGTCTTGGATATGTATCCAAAGGCTCACCATCTAAAGGTGTTGGTACACCACACCCCCAAACCAAGCCTATCTCCAAGCCCACCATGCCAGCCTCCCATCACTCCTTCAAGAAATCTGATGTCATCCCCCCTCCACCATCTTTGCAACCCAAAACAACCTACCATATCCCCCCTTCATTCGCTAAATCCATTTTGGGTCCCTATGTCCCAAAATCTACCATCCTCCATCCTCCTATCAGCCATCATAAAAATCCTATTCCATCCATTTCTATGCAAGATCAACAAAGGCACATATCAGGGCACATCATCCATCATCATCCCCCTACATGCTCTTTCATATCCTCTCCATCTTACAAAGCTTCTCCTAACCATCTTCCCAAAGCTTACCACAACAATGTAAATGCCAACTTCAAAATGCATAAAGCTAAAAATCCACATCCTAGGCAATCATATGTCTATTCTAAAAGACATACTCCAAAAAGGCAAAATCCAATCAAAGAATGCAAAACAATGCAAAAACCTATGAAAAGAAAATCCAAAACCATGTGGATCCCCAAGAAAAAAGTTGAAACCCAATGCATAATGGCATCCACCATTGCTAATCCCCCATCTAGTGACTCATGTCCCCCATCTCCTAACTCCATCTTGGGTGCCTATATCCCCAAGCACGCTTCCACAAATCCTCCATCACGCCCGCATCTACCATCTATCCCCCATATGCTCTTTTCACACCCATCCCAACATGTGCCAATGTTGCTCTTGCAAGCATCCCCATCTCATGCTCCTTTCCAGCATTTTCATCCCTCCATCTCCTACCATCAATCCCATCTAATCCGATCTATTGCATAAATCACACATCCGGTGTACCAACAGCTAGCAACAAAATTGAACATTCCAACAGCCAGTGAAAAATCCCAAAAAAGCCAAAATAGCTGAAGAAAGCCAAAATTATTCCAGCTAAGTCCAAAGTCAAAAAGTCAAAAAAGAAAAGAAAAATAAAGCGTCCACTGGTGAAAACTTGGCAATTCAAGCACCTTGGACAAGTACCATGATGAAGACTTGGCAAACAAGCGTCATGCGTAATCCCACCATCCCCAGCTTAGCCTATCACCCTCATGCTTTTGGTCATCTCTTGACATCCAACTCCATCTTCCAATCTATCCACCTATCCTCCATCCTCCAGCTTCCATCTCGCACCATCCACTAATCTTATGCAGCTTCAGCCAATCATCCCAGCTATCATCCATCTCCCTAGCCCCTTCAGCTTTTTCCATCCTAGCTTCAATCCTATCACATCCATCATAAGACCTCCTTCCGCATGTTATCTTCTAATTGGGGGCACTATATTCCTTGGAGATCTTGTCTTGTCCATCCTCCCTTGTCATTGGTATCTAGCTCTAGGCTATCCTCATGCAAACCCAATGTCATCTCTTTATATCCATCATAATCCTAGCTATCTACCATCCTATCCAACCATCTCATCTAGTTCCTCTAGCTATCCTTGGTCACAAAATCTCTCATCATCATTGGATGCATCCTGCCAAATTCATATCTTTCGTTATCACCCCACCCTTAGCTTTCGCATCTTGCACAACATCGAACCATCCCGCTATCCTATCATCCTGAGCTTTTGCCTGCTTGTAACTATCTTGGTCCATTAGCTTGTACCATATCTTGATTAGCTCACTTGTAAATATCTTGGTCTGTCAGCTTGTACATCCTCTTTAGCTTAGTACCATTGTATCTATCTAGCTTTCATGTCAGTTCCTCCTTGATTAGCATCTTGTACACATCACACAAATCTTGGTTAACTATTTCAATGCATCCTTTAGCTAGATTTCCTGTCACCAAAGTGTTATCTTTCTCATTTCAGCTTGCCAGATGCATCACTCATCCAAATCCACTAGCTTAGGTGCTCTCCGATAGGTCCTTGCAGGATATAGCTTTCCTCATGTCTGATCTTGGTCCGTTATTACCTCATTCTACCCATCTTGTTGGCAAACGGTTCTCTTTTGGATTTTCACTTTCTTTTGATTTGGAATCTTCCCTTTTGGGTCTTGAAGTATCTTTTCCAAACAATCTTTTTGTTCCCTCCTCAAAGTTGCCACGATCTTCCATATCATGGTATACTGCGAATGGGGCAATCTGGGCATAAGGTCTTGATCAAGTCTTTTGTTTGTTTTTCTTTTCTTCTTGTGGGTTACCCAGTGTCGGTTCCACACTGCTTCCTCTTGGACTCATGTGTGATGCTAGGGCAATCCTTGCATGTTTGTTTTGAGTCAGTCCGTCAGTCCTCTGGACAGTTGGTGAAAAGGCTTTGATGTTCTTGGTAACCTTGGCAATTAACCAACAGTCCTATAGAAAATCTAGTGCTCAACTACGTGGTGGTACTTCTCTTTGAAGTATCCCCCCCGCTCAAAAAGCTTCAATGGTTTTCCTTCATCTCCATTATCCCCCATCCATATCCAGCATCTGTCTCTCCTACCCCAGCTTATGCATCAGTATCTCTTTGAATCACTCATCACTCTTAGCTTTAGGGATCCACAATCCTAGTCTTAGGGATCCACCAATCCAAATCAATCCACCAAGCCTCATCTTTCGAGATCCACAATCCTAGTCCTAGGGATCTCCAAAACCCATCTTCCGCCAATCTGACTCTTTGAAATCCTATTGCATCAGCTTTATAATCCTCTCATCCATCTCCCTATCCTGGATTCCTTTTTATAGCGCTCTACTCCTTCATCCTCCACCTTCCCTAAAGTCTTAAGCTTGCTTCCTCTTCTACATCTGATTCTCCTTTATCATTCTCCCATAGTAAGAGTTTGAGCTAACTAAACCCCTTCTCTTTGCCAATCTGAGTCTCCTTGCTCATCCCAGATTCTTGTATTTTTCAAGAAGCCACCAAGCCTCGCTTTCTCTCCCCGCTGCCTTCTTGAGGGGGCATCTCACAGTCCATTCTCTCCTCTTCTGCTCTAGCCTTGGGCATCTTATTTTCTTATCTTTGATGCCATGCCACTTGCGGCATCACATCAAAGAGGGGCAAAATGTAGACACCTAAAAACCTTTAGAAAATAAAGTATTTTTATTTTCTGAAAAAGTCCTGATGACATCATCATTTATTAATTAATTAATTATTTAATTAATTAATTAATTTTTATGCCATTAAATCCCTTTATCTTAATTAAAAATATTTAATTAAGGAATCCCTCCCAAAAATGTTTAAATCTTATTTAAACATTATTTTCTTATTTATTAATTATTTAATTAATAAATTGACCAAAAATCCTAAAATAAATAAAAAATTTATTATTTGCCCAAAACTTGGCCAATTTCCTTATGACTAATAACCTCTTCCAAAATCTTCTAATCCTTCTTTAATTTCGATTAAAGGCTAATCTCATCATTTCCTACCCCTAATCCCAACTCAAAATATTTAATTAAAGTTAAATATTAATCCTCATGTTTATTAAAAAAGTTTTAATAAATATCTCCTCAACCTAAACCCTTGAAATAAATAAAACTTTATTTATTTCCTAAAAATATAATTTATCCTCATCCTAAGAAGTTCTAGACTCTTCTAGAAAGTCTTCATCCTCATCCTAGGAAATTCTAGACTATTCTAGAAAGTCTTTATCCTCATCCAAAATCTAGAATCTTCTAGAAGATGTCTTTAAACCTAATCCTAATCCCCTCCTAACCTTGTCACATTCCCTAAACATGGGTTAAGACTTACTAACCCAAGCCAAAGTTAACAAATATCTCCTCCTTCACCCACCCTCATTAAATGCCATCCACTTGCCTATCCCTAAGCTAATCCTAAACCATCCTAATCCATCCTCTAATCATTTGCACAAGCCTAAACAAGCTTAAAACCTTCCTAATCAAGTCCAAGTCAAAATTGCTCTCATCACCCTCAAAATATCTCAACCATAAAACTTTATGAAGTCCACTAGGTCATAAATGACTCTTACAAGCCCTTTTATGGCTCTTACAAGTCATTATGGGGGTCTTTATGAAGATTTTATCCCTTGAGCCTCCTTTGTTGACTCATCCTTCCCCTTTCCTCCATCCTCTCACCATGTGACATGTGTCACTCTTTGATTGGCTATAAGGAAGCACAATCCATGTGCTCTCCTCTCATGCAATCTGAGCCCTCCATAAGCTTTTTCCCATCCTTGCATCTTAGCCCTCAATCCCTCAAGCCCTTTTCCTATTTAAAGAATCCTCTCCCAAGCCATTTTAACACAATCCATGAAGTAAAGTTATAATGCTATTTTGAGAGCCAAATCCATACTCAAAACCATACACTCACACCCAAATTCCAACTCCATTTGAAGCCCTTTTTGAAGCATAAAGCTTGAGCATACATCCTATCTATTTAGACAAAGCCACTCAACAAGAGAGCTTCTTATTGAGAGAGTCCATTAATGGCTCATATTCTCAATTAAGAGCTCATCTTAGTCTATCTTGAAGTTTATGAATTTTGTTTAGTTTGTAGAAGCTTTATTTAAATTTGGTTTCTATTAGCATACTAACATTGCTCATATACACTTGTTTTATGTGTTCCTTTCTCTATCTATTTTCTGTATGCATGGTTGGCTGCAATATTATTGTCTACATGATATTGAATCTATAAGTGTAGAAGATTTTAATAGGATTTGCATCATACTTTCCTTATGAGATTAGTGTAGGAAGCTGTTTCCGCACCTGAGTTTCCTTACATTTTTATATGATTGCAATTATAGATGAAACTCAACCTGATTTCAACCACACAAAAAAAATTATTAACCTTATTTATGCATATAAAGCAAGGGTACAACATATCAAACATTCTTTGACTTATTCTCACATCTAAAAATTCTTGCTTGAATGCATCAAGCAACTCATTTTGTGTTGTATCAACAAACTATTTTTTATGTAAAATCTTTCTACCCATATCTTTATATCTCAGTTGTATAATGCCCTTTCTATTGGATGAAATGCAAGAGTGACCGATCCAGCTTTCAATGGAATGTCTTCTTACATCTTCAAAAAAATTGTCTTTTCAAGTAAGTCAACAAATATTAACCTAATTCTTTTTAATGTTTTTATCTAACATATTTCTCCTCTAAGTATATCTTTGAATGGTTCTTCTCCAACTATTTAGTAATCTAGAGAAATTGCTTAAACTTATCTTCTATGTGTCAACCTCTAACTAGAAATCATAGTCATCAATGTTCTTTATGTAATAGCTAAATTGGCTCCTTGAGTTGTCATCTTAACATGATGTAGGAGCATCCTGGGTTGCCTTGTTATCCTACTCATTTTGTTCACCTAGTAGTTCCTTCATGTGCCAGTAGTCCTTCATGTGCCTAGCAATTCCTTCATGTGCCTAGCAGTGCTTCATGTGCCTAGTAGTTCCTTCATGTACCTAGTAGTCCTTCATGTACCTAGCAGTTCCTTCATGTGCCTAGCAATTCTTCATGTGCCTAGCAATTCTTTCATGTGTCTAGCAATCATGTTTTCTTCATGTGCCTAGTAACTTAGTTTTCTTCATGTGCCTAGTAACCCAGTTTTCTTCATGTTCCTAGTAACCCTATTTTCCTTCATGTGTCGAGTTACTGTAGCATTCCTTCATGTGCCGAGTTACCCAATGTATGCCGAGTGATTCTTCATGTGCCGAGTTACTCAGTGTATGTCGAGTGTTTCTTCATGTGCCAAGTTACTCAGTGTATGTCGAGTGTTTCTTCATGTGCCGAGTTACCCAATGGATGCTGAGTGTTTCTTCATGTGCTGTGTTACCTAGTGTATGTCGAGTGTCAGTATTTGGACGTGATTTTGTGAGCCGACTTACGGGATTTATTTCATTCACGACATTTATGTTAAGATCTTTTCTCAGGATGAGTCCAGATTTTTGTTGGGTTGGCCTTCCTCTTATGTAATGATTCTAGAATGATCTGTAAGCCATTTTGGCAAGTATAAATAGAGTATTTAGGCTTAGATTTAGGCAATTTTTTGGAGAAGTTTTAGAGAGAGCAGATTAGAGAGTAGAACTGAAAGTGTGAATTTGCAGTTGGATCTTTGAATGTGAATTGGCCATAACCCAGAAGGCCTTACAGCTGGGCATGTATGAAGATATCTTGATGAATCAATAAAAGTGTTTCACTCTTCTTCCTCCTTTGGTTGCTATTCTTTGTGTTTGTTTCTGTTGTGTTAACTCTTGCAGGGTGGTTTGGATAGTTAGGTGAGCCTTTGGCCCTAGTTATTCATCCTTTTGCCTGCATCAATTGGTATCAGAGCTTGAGTTTCATCCTTGTGGAGATTGGATCGTGTAGAACCCTGATTTGGATTTGGTTGTAGGGTGGCAGATCTGCAAATTTGACCTATAACTTGTAGAGGGTTACGATCTTGCAAGAACCTAATTTGAGACAAATTGCAGCTAGATTAGATGTTGTGGAGATAGCCCAGAGGAGAGGAGTGCATCTTGAAGATGTGAGTGATGATGAAGTAGCAGCACCAAACCATAATCTAGAACCAGAAGAAGATCAAGATGAGGAAATATTGTTGCAAGTATTGTCTAGGAAAAATTAAAAACCTATTGTAGAAGTTGTTCCTTATGATAGAAAATTGGATACCAATGTTGTGTTGGATTGGATCTCTGATATGGAGAAGTTCTTTGAGTATGAAAACACTCCTGATAATAGAAAGGTGAAGATTGTAGTCACTAGGCTGAAAGGTCATGCATCACTATGGTGGGAGCACTTCCAAACTGATAGACAAAGGAGAGGAAAGGAGAAGATCAGAACTTGGCCAAAGATGGTGAACAAGGTAAAGAACAAATTCCTTCCTACTGATTACCAAGTTAGCTTGTTGAGAAAGATGCAAAATTTGAAGCAAAAAGACATGACTGTGAAAGAGTATACTAAGGAATTCTATAGATTGGACATCAAATCTAGACATGTGGATGATGATGTTAAGAAAATTGCAAGGTACATTAATGGATTGAGATTTGAAATACAAGATGAAATAAGTTTTGTTAAGTTGGAAAGTGTAGAAGAAGCATACCAGTATGCCTTGAAGGTTGAGGAGATCTTGACAAAGAAGCATGAACAAAGATAGAGAGGTAGAGGTGGTAGATTCCAGAGAGGCAGAGGTAGATCTTATGGAGAAAGTGGTAGATCTAATAGTTCTATGCAGGATAAAGGAAAATCTAAATGGAAGAATGATGACAAAGGAAAGACTGAATGGAAAAGTCATAATTCTTATCGAGGAGGCACTAATTCTTACCGAGGAAGAGGTAATTCTTATTCTAGGGGTGGATTTCATGGTCATTATTTTAGATGTGGTAAAGAGGGACATAGATCTTTTGAATGTAGATCCTCTGAAAGTAGACAAGGTAACATTAATGTTGTGATTCAAGAAGATGATGAGGGTTCACCAAATGGACCTGAGGCTGGAGAAAATTCTATGGTGAGAAGAACCTTATGTAATAAGGGAGGTGATGAGGAACCTGTTTTAAGGAGAAGTCTTTTCAAGACAAGATGTAAGATGGCTGGAAAATGTTGTAAGGTGATCGTTGATAGTGGAAGTTCTACAAATCTGGCATCATAAGATCTAGTTACAAAGTTGCAGTTGCAGAGGCTGAAACATCCCAAACTTTATCATGTTTCATGGATCAAAGATGAGCATAAGATATTGGTAAGTGAGCTATGCCTTGTGAAATTCAAAATTGGACATTACTATGATGAAGTTTTGTGTGATATTATCCCTATGGATTGTTGTCATATTTTTTGGGTAGACCTTGGCAATATGATAGATATGTCGTACATGATGGAAGATTGAATCAATATACTCTTTGGATTAATGGGAAGAAACAAACATTGTTGCCTTTGATCAAAAGTTCAGATGAGGTTAATTGTACTGCTATAAAAATTTGCATGGTTAATGGGAAACAATTTGAAAAGGAAGTAAAGAAGAATTAGGTTTGTTTTGCTATAATTCCAAGAAATTCGAGTTTTGTCAATGGAGACTGAGTGCCAAAAAACAATGTTAACCAAGTGCCAGTTAGTGGTGACCGAGTGACAGATGGTAGTACTGACCGAGTACCAGAAGAAATTGTAGAGTTGTTGAATGAGTATAAAGAAATTATTGCTGATGATATTCCTGATGGTTTACCTCCAGTAAGAAGTATAATTCATTCTATGGATTTGATTCCTGGAGCTAGTTTTCCAAACAAAGCACCATATAGATTGACACCTACAGAGAATGAAGAACTTAATAGACAAGTGCATGAATTGTTGCAGAAAAGTTTGATCAGAGAAAGCTTGAGTCCATGTGTTGTACCTGCTGTATTAGCACCTAAAAAGAATGGAGAATGGAGAATGTGTATTGATTCCAGAGCCATTAACAAGATAACAGTGAAATATAGGTTTCCTATGCCAAGAATGGATGACATAATGGATTGTTTGAGTGGAGCAAAGCATTTTACCAAGATTGATTTGAAGAGTGGCTATCATCATATCAAAATCAAAGAAGGTGATGAATGGAAGACTACTTTCAAGACAAAAGATGGTTTGTATGAATGGTTGGTTATGCCTTTTGGTCTAACTAATGCACCTAGTACTTTCATGAGGTTGATGAATGAAGTTTTGAAAAGATTCTTGGGTAAGTTTGTGATTGTTTATTTGGATGATATTTTGATATTCAGCAAGACTAAGGAAGAACATCTTGAGCATATTAGAAAAGTATTGCGGAGGTTGAAAGAGGAAAAGTTGTTGATTAATCTAAAAAAGTGTTCTTTTATGCAAGAGGAGATTGTGTATTTGGGATTTTTTATTTCAGCTGATGGTTTGAAGATGGATCCTGAGAAGGTTAAAGCAATTTTGGAATGGCCTACACCTAAGAATGTGGGTGAGGTAAGATCATTTCATGGTTTGGCTAGTTTTTACAGAAAGTTTATAAAGAATTTCAGTGTTGTTTGTAATGCTATGATTGAAACAATGAGGGGAGATAAAAAGGAATTCAAGTGGACACAGGGAGCTGATAAGAGTTTTGAGACTTTGAAACAAAAGGTTGTTGAAATACCTATATTGGCTTTACCTGATTTCAACAAAGCATTTCAAGTTGAATGTGATGCAAGTGGTAATGCAATAAGAGCTGTATTAAGTCAAGAAGGTAAGCCTGTTTCTTTCTTTAGTGAAAAGTTGAATGATGCTAAAAAGAAATATTCTGTGTATGATCAAGAATTTTATGCCATTGTTCAAGCATTGAAGAAATGGAGACATTATTTGATACCTAAGGAGTTTGTGTTGTATACTGATCATAAAGCTTTACAATACTTGGGAAGTCAACATAAATTGAATCAAAAACATATGAAGTGAGTTGAGTATTTGCAGAGTTTTACATTTGTGATCAAACATAAGAGTGGAGTTACTAACAAAGTTGTTCATGCATTGAGTAGAAGACGTTCTTTGTTGACTAAAATGTAGGTTGAAGTTCTTGGTTTTGATGAGATGAAGGAGTTATATGATGTTGATCCTAATTTTTCTGAGGCATGGACAGAGTGTAGAGCACCAAATCTGACAGATCACATAAGTAAGTATGATGAGTATTTAATTCAAGAAGGTATATTGTTCAAAGGTATTCAGTTGTGTATTCCTAGAAGTCCTATGAGGTTGAATTTGATTAAGGAAAATCATAGTAGTGGATTAGCTAGACATTTTGGAATTGATAAGACATTGAGTTTGCTGAAAGAGAAGTATTATTGGCCACAAATGTATAAGAATGTTCAAAAATTTGTAAAGAGTTGTGGAGTTTGTCAAGTTGCAAAGGGATTGAGTCAAAATACTATTTTTTATACACCTATTACTATTCCTGAGAAACCTTGGATTGACATTAGTATGGATTTTGTTCTTGGATTGCCTAAAACAATGAAAGGGTATGATTCCATATTTGTTGTAGTGGACAAATTTTCTAAGATGGCTCATTTTATACCATGTAAGAAGACATCAGATGCTGAGCATGTTTTTGAACTTTTCTTTAAAGAGATTGTGAGATTGCACGGATTACCAAGAAGCATTATTTCAGATAGAGACAATAAGTTTGTTGGTTATTTTTGGAAGACTTTGTGGAAGAAGATGGGTACTGAGTTGAAGTTTAGTTCTACATTCCATCCACAAACAGATGGATAGACAGAGGTTGTGAATAGAAGCTTGGGTAATTTGCTGAGATGTTTAGTTGGGAATAAGCCAAGTAATTGGGAGATGGTATTGGAACAAGCTGAATTTGCATATAACAATTCTGTGAATAGGAGTATAGGGAAGACACCTTTTCAGATTGTTACCAGAATGCATCCTAGAGGTATATCAGCTTTGAGAGATCTTGTTGGTGAAGAAAAGAAAAGTGTTGCAGGAGAAGAATTTGTTGATTTCATGGAATCTTTGCATAAGGAAGTGAAGTTGAGGCTGGAGCAAAGTAATCAGAAGTATAAGGAGAATGCTAAGCAATCTAGAAGACACCATGATTTTCAAGTTGGTGATGAGGTGATGGTTCATCTAAAGAAAGGAAGATTTCCAGTTGGAACATATAGCAAGCTGAAGATGAAGAAATTTGGACTTTCTAAGATCCTAAAGAAGTTTGACAGTGGTAATGCTTAAGAAGTTGAGTTACCTGATGACATGGATATATCTCCTATATTTAATATTGCTGATTTTTATAAGTATCATGAGTCAGAGGATGAAGTTTTTATACCAGATGATTATCCTAAGAAACAGATTGAGGAAGTTGAACAGATATTGGATCAGAGAGTTGGCAAGAGTACAAGAGGAAAAGATTACTATGAATATTTGGTGAAGTGGAAGAACAGACCTATTGAAGATGCTTCATGGATTTCTCAATTTGAGTTGGATTCAACTCAGGTTGGGACATCTCAATGATTCGGGAGAATCATTTCTTTCAACCTCGGTTGTCTGATGCAGAAGCATCCTAGGTTGCCTTGTTATCCTGCTCATTTTGTTCACCTAGTAGTTCCTTCATGTGCCTAGCAGTCCTTCATGTGCCTAGCAATTCCTTCATGTGCCTAGTAGTCATTCATGTGCCTAGCAATTCCTTCATGTGCCTAGTAATCCTTCATATGCCTAGCAATTCCTTCATGTGCCTAGCAGTTCTTCATGTGCCTAGCAATTCCTTCATCTGCCTAGCAATCTTGTTTTCTTCATGTGCCTAGTAACCCTGTTTTCTTTATGTGCCTAGTAACCCAGTTTTCTTCATGTGCCCAGTAACCCAATTTTCTTCATGTGCCTAGTAACCCTGTTTTCTTCATGTGCCTAGCAACCTTGTTTTCCTTCATGTGTTGAGTTACTATAGCATTCCTTCATGTGTCGAGTTACCCAATGTATGCTGAGTGATTCTTTATGTGCCAAGTTACTCAGTGTATGCCGAGTGTTTCTTCATGTGCCGAGTTACTCAGTGTATGCCGAGTGTTTCTTCATGTGCCAAGTTACCCAGTGGATGCCGAGTGTTTCTTCATGTTCTGAGTTACCCAGTGTATGTCGAGTGTCAGTATTTGGACTTGATTTTGCGAGATGACTTGCGAGATTTATTTCATTCGTGACATTTATGTTAAGATCTTTTCTTGGGATGAGCCCAGACCATTGTTGGGTCGGCCTTCCTCTTATATAATGATTCTAGAATGATCTGTAAGCCATTTTGGCAAGTATAAATAGAGTATTCATGCTTAGATTTAGGAAATTTTTTGGAGAAGTTTCAGAGAGAGCAGATTAGAGAGCACAACTGAAAATGCAAATTTGCAGTTGGATCTTTGAATGTGAATTGGCCATAACCCAGAAGGCCTTACAGCTGGTCATGTATGAAGATATCTTGATGAATCAATAAAAGTGTTTCACTCTTCTTCCTCCTTTGGTTGTTGTTCTTTGTGTTCATTTATGTTGTGTTAACTCTTGCAGGGTGGTTTGGATAGCTGGGTGAGCCTTTGGCCCTAGTTATTTTTCCTTCTGCCTATGTCATAACAACATTCAAACCGTCAAGAAAATTTCATATCATTACTTGACCTCCTAATCTTATCTTATTGTTGAAAACCAACAACTCCAAAATTGGTGTAATTTCTTTTATATATATATAACTTGACAAATAATGTTGCTCTTTCTAACAATAATTTATTCTCAAAACTATACATCTCACATTTTTAAAGATATAATCTAATTGGTTATCAAGTACATGTCTTCAGATGAAGTTTGACTAAAAAGAGAATCTTCATTCATTTTCATAAAATCCTGCATGCCATAAAAAATATTTTGACTACTAATTTTTTTTCCTTTTTGAGTTGCATCTTCTTCAATATTAATAGGTTCTTCTTCAATGTTAACAACTTATCATTGATTATAGGTAAGAGCCTACAACACAATGGTAAATTGTGAGCCTCTCTTGAGGAGGTCTTGATTTTGAATCTACTTGAGCTTAAGAAATCATAATAATTAATCTTAACAAAAATAATAAATAATCAAGGCTTCAACCCTTTACCTATCCAAAAAAAAATCTTAGCATTGATTATGTTTTGTATGACCTTTCATTTTGTCATCCTCTTTTGATCATATTTTCTTTCTCTAGTCTCTCAACTTACCATTACGCAAAGTATTCAAAAAGATTGCTTTAGTCCTCATTGATAAAAAGATCACTTTCCTACTCCTTCATCTAAGAATGCCAATTTATAGGTCAAATAATCACTTTACAACTCATTTATTTGATTTGAGAATGAAACAATTAAAGCCTCTTTTATATGAGGCATTAGCACCCACGCTACTGTGTGCATGGGGTCGACCCATACCTTGATTTGACTGAGTGGGTTTTGCCTGAGTGGGACTCAGTTAAATCCTACTTGGTCAAGCCCTCTAATGTGGCATGTCATGTGGCAACCACTTGAACAAAATATACAAAATAATGCAGTTTACTCCTTAAGTTTTGACAAATTAAAAAAAAAAAAAAAAAACTCTTTTGTAGATCTCAAAATCATGAATATGAGCATAAAAGTTTTGTAAAATTTTGATGAGAAAAATGATGTTTAATTTATTAAATAATCAAAGTAGTAATATTAAGTTTTCAAAAGAGGTAGATTGAAAAATAATAGAGAAATAGTAAATCATATCCAAAAGATATTAAAATTATATGATGCAGTAGAGGAGAGAGTCCTCTTTGACAATATTTTAAAAAAATCACTTGGTATAGTTTTTCTAGGGGAATGGAGATGAGAAACGAAATCTATCAATTTTGGATAAGTTTGACTTTAAAAATCCATAACTAAAAAAAATGGATAAAAAATAATTCATTTTTTTTCTTTCACTAGATATACATGTCACCTAACACATATTTTGAACAAAGACAAAAAAAATTACATGTAGTTTTTTGATTGGAAGTAGACCCCCTGAATTTCATCAATTTTCAATAATCAATTTATCATCTTTAGAAGTCTTTAAAATACAACAATTCTTGTTCATTTTTATTTTTAAAAAATATAGTCACTTTGTCTAGTTTACACATTTGTTTAGGGTATGTGCAAGATCATCGTGTGTCAAAAAGTGACGATGTGAAAAAAATAGAGTTTGAAAACGTCTATAAGTGTTTCAAAATCTACTCTAACTTTTTTCCACCCATCCTGATACCTAAGCTAAAAATTTAGGACCAAGCCTTATCGAGAATCCAATATAATATCGGATACCCGATACCTGTAACTTCGATTTTTTTTTTAAATCTCGAGCATTGTTTTACATTGTGTTTTTTTGTTATTTGAAGCTCCTCTTTCTAGTACCTGATCTTAGAATGGGTATACGATATTAGTGACTATTTTTTGTTTTTTAAAAGTTTTGAATGAATTTTATTATAAATTAGTTATTTTTAATTGAATTTGTTAAAAATTAGATTTTTTTAAATAGAAATTGTTGAAAATTTAGGTTTTTTTAATAGAAATTATGTTTTGTGAATTAATAGGTATGGTTGACCTAAACGATGATACTGAGCCAAGAAATAATGTTCCTTATAACCATCCACCAAATGATCTAGTGCCCCCTCCAAACCATCCACCAAATAGTCCCCTACCCCCTCAAAACCCTCCTTGAATCGAAGATTTGATATTTGAAAATCTCGCCGAATTGAGGGCTTTGTGAACCACATAAAATATTGTACTTGCATTGGCTCCTATGTTATCCATGTTAAACACCATAGTGGATAATATTGAAACACTTACCAATGAACAAAATGTCGCTCTTTGTTGGCGTGACAAAATACAAGTAAAGATGATGGGTTGGACTATGATGAGGTTGCGGCCCTCAATATAAGTAAAGATGATTTCATTTCCCTTTTTGTGAACCCAAAAACCAGTAAATAAGTCAACCGCAAAACGTTCAAACTACCAATTAAATGGTGCATAAATGAGGCTATGCATATGAACTTTTGGAATCATTGATGGATTGTTTTTGACATCCCTCCACATAGCAATTTAGAGGTGCCATTTTATTTCCTTAGAAAATTGTATGCAGAATTTGTGTTGGGCCTCAAGGTGAACTATTGGAGCATGAAGCCCAACGTGGGTGTAGGAGGAGGAGTTCCTTAGGAAAGACCCTTTGCATAGTGGAAGAAAGCTGGCACTTTTGTCCCCCATACTAATGTCTCCCCCCCTCCTCTAGTGCAGCATCCTGATATCATTGCAGAGGTTAGCTCTCAGACTATTAAAGCCATCCATAGATTGAGTAGCCTATTGATATCCCAGGCTAGGTCAATGTTGCCTCCCCATGTTGATGATGTTGGTGCGAGTTCATCATCGGTGAGCTCATCACATGTTTGTGTGCCCCAGACTTGCATAACGTGCAAGAATATTTGTATGGGTCCCATCGGTGATCTTTTTGAGTATCAGTTTGTATTTGATGAGGATACATCAGACGCACATACAAAGAGGCTACACACCCTGACTCGAGAGAGGAGAGGCATGCAGAGGCATGGACTCCTTCTGTGTCAGTATATGTATACATTTTTTTGTTACAAAATATGTGATTTAAATTTTATCTTTATAATAGAGAAATTTTAATTTTTAATGCATACTAGCTTATACATGTATATGATCTTCATTCATGTTTAGCTAATCACTAAGGAGGAGCTCAAACAGGTTGATAATGTCATGCTCTCGGCTATTTCATTTGGCCTTGAGATATCTATAGTACATTATGTTGTGTTCTCATTATTTTTTCTATTTTATATTGTAGCATATATGGTTTCTAATCTTTCTTTTTTCTTGGAGGTATCACCTATCAGTGGGGGATAGAGTGTGAGGGATGAGGCAAGACCCATTAACAAGGGAAAGGTAATTAGGTGCTTTCTATTTGATTAAATATCAATGCATTCTTGTAAATATTTGTGGTAATGAAATTTAATTACACTCTTAATTGTATAGGGTGTGGCTACTGGTGATGAGCCCATGCAAATTCCATGTCATAAACACTTTGGCATTTACATTCGCACTAAGAGCCCCATTGTATGTATAAGTATCATTTATTTTTTATTTTCCTTATTTTCATAAATAAATTCAAAACTGATTTTCGTGATATTAAGAACTAGTATTTTGTATCTCGTAAGAAACACCTAGTGCACATGAGGTTGGATGGCAGAGTTTTGTATCTTTGCTGACACAGCCATTATATCCTAAGGAGGAGTCGACACAGGTAAGTTGCAGTTTGAATTCTTGATTGTATGTTATAAATTTAGCATGCTATGAATTATAATGTTATATTTTAAGTTGTAGATTCATCTAATATAAAAATTTGAACATACACAGGCCACAATTAGCGAGGTACAAGCATTATCAAGGACATATGAGAGGACTCCTGACCACCGCAGAAGGTCGACGAGAGAGGTATTTATGATGAAAGTTTAATACTATAAATCTTCATTAAAAAAAAGATCATTATGCATTTGAGTAATTCAATGTTAGATACAAAGAATCATATAAATTTATTAGTCTAACTTTGGGTTTTCCTTTTTTATTTATGTAGGAGGCATCTGATCCACCTAGTGTAGCGAAGAGGCTGCATTTTGATCATCCACCAGTAGCCTAGGATAGTATAGTTGTCATAAGATGCATCATGATACATTTTGAGATAAAATATGACATGTTGTTTACAAAAACATTGATATTATACACATTCTGATGGCATGATCAGCCACATTCTGTATATGGATCTATGTATTTTGATATATATTTGTGTAATTTGTCTATGGATACATGAACTTTGATACATATTTGTGTAATTTGTCTATGGATACATATATTTTGATATATATTCTTGTCATTTATGTGCACAATGATATACATATTAATTTAGTATAGTATTGTTCAATTCATCGTGGATCACGTGTATTGTTCATGTCTATGGAATATCATTCATTTTGATCATGTTTGTTATATTTGATTCAAATGTGCAATAATATGTGAATAACATTTTAACAACATTTATTATCAAATTTTTATGCAATTTTTAATTTGAAATAATCTCTGCAATCCACCTTCTTCACCCCAGTACATCAACTTTACAAAGAAAAATGAGAACAAGTGTTATTATGAGACTTTACTACACATTCGGCTTACCAAACCCACATGACATTTTGGAAATGAAAGAAAGATTCAAGGCTTCCATCATCATCATGACATTGATATGTATGATTTTGGATTAACCAACAGCTCTACAATAACTAAAAAATTAATATCTCAAACAAATTTCAACTAGATGTTGTTGTTAGCACATTAAAATCACAATAATAGCAAGTTAATTTCACACATTATATAGGTGTTTCCATCCTTTTATGGTCATTCTCAAACCCCTAAGTAACTCTTTGCACTCATTTTCAACTTTGCAAGAAAAATTTGCAAAATTGCAATTTTGCAACTTTTGCAATTTTCAGCAATTTTGCTATAACTTAAAATTCTTAATTAGATGAGTTCACCAAACTTGGTAAGAGGTCCTATTATTTTTATTTAGATATTCCAAGATGGTTTTTGACCCTTGGTCAACTTTTCTACCACTTTGGTCAACCTAACCCCTATTGAGCAACTTATAGGCATAACAGCAACCTAGGAGCAAAAACCCACTTAGCAACTAATTTAACCTTACCTAAGGACCTAATAGGTCTTATTAAACCACTAGTGATGTGGCTAGCATAACTGCAAGCCAAAATGACAAGAAAGAAGCACTAGGTACAAACTAGACTATCTAGGTGCTCCTGCACTAGGGTGGTTGCGGACAATGGAGGCTCTCTACAGCCAAAACAAGGGTGTCAGTAGGGTTTACCTATCCATCCAAAGCTAATGGCACTGATGATTCAATGTCAAGATTAGTAGTTTCAAATTTACGGTGTGATGCACCTATGAACTGAGGCACACTATGAGTTTTGGCATCGAGCGAGATCGTTGTGTCAAATCCAAACGGAATGTGATCTCTCAAAAATGAGATAGGTTATTTTAGGCTTTGGCATGACCGTCATATAGGATTTGACATTTCATCAATAGCCCTCATGAGCTTCGAGTTATGACCCTTGGAAGATCGACCATGATACACACTTAGAGCACCTTGGATACTCTTCAGTATGGGGTGGCCACAGACAATGAAGGCTCTTTGTGGCCAGAACAAGGGTGTCACTAAAGTTCACCCACCCATCTAGAGCTAATGGCACTAATGATTCGATGCCAAGATTAGCAGTTTCAAAGTTAGGTTGTGATGCACCTATGAACTGAGGCACATTGCAAGTTTTGGCATCGAGCGAGATCACTGTGCCGAATCCAAATGAAATGTGATCTCTTGAAAATGAGATAGGCTATTTTAAGCCTTGGCATTACTTTCATGTAGCATTAAATGTTTCATCAATAGCCCTCATGATCTCCAAGTTACGACCCTCAGAAGATTGGCCTTGACACGTACTTAGAGCACTTTGGAGACTCTTCGATACAGGATAGCCACAGATGATGGAGGCTCTCTACAGCTAGAACAAGGGTGTCACTAGGGTTCACTTTCTCATTCAAAGCTAATGGCATTGATGATTTGATGCCAAGATTAGTGGTTTCAAAGTTATGTTGTGATGCACCTATGAACTGAGGCACATTGCGAGTTTCAGCATTGAGCGAGATTGATGTGTCGAATCCAAACGAAACGTGATCTCTCAAAAATGAGATAGGTTATTTTAGGCCTTAGCATGACCATCATGTAGAATTCAATATTTCATTGATAGTCCTCACGAGCTCTGAGTTACAACCCTCAGAAGATTGACCTTGATACGCACTTAGAGCATCTTGGAGACTCTTCAGTATGGGGTGGCCGCGAACGATGGAGGCTCTCCATAGCTAGAACAAGGATGTCACTAGGGTTCACCCACCCATCTAGAACTGATGGGGCTGACAATTTGATGTCAAGATTAACAATTTCAAAGTTACGTTGTGATGCACCTATGAACTAAGGCACACTATGAGTTTTGGCATTGAGCAAGATTGTTATGTTGAATCCAAACGGAATATGATCTCTCAAAAATGAGATAGGTTATTTTAGGCCTTATCATGACCATCATGTAGCATTTGACATTTCATTGGTAGCTCTCACGAGATCCAAGTTACGACCCTCGAAAGATTGACCTCGACGCATACTTAGAGCACCTTGGAGATTTTAGTATGGTAGCCACAGAAGATGGAGGTTCTTCATGGCTAGAAAAAGGGTTTCATTCAGGTTCATCGCCCATCCAAAGCTAATGACACTGACAATTTGATGCCAAGATTAGCAGTTTCAAAGTTACACTATGATGCACCTATGAACTGAGGCACACTACAAGTTTTGGCATCGAGCGAGATTGTTGTGCCAAATCCAAAATGAATGTGATATCTCAAAAATGAGATAGGTTATTTTAAGCCTTGCATGACTGTCATGTAGCATTCAACTTTTCATCAATAGCCCTCATGAGCTTCGAATTATGACCCTTGGAAGATTGGCCTCGACACGCACTTAGAGCACCATGGAGACTCTTTGGTATGGGGTAGCCGCAAATGATGGAGGCTCTCCAAGGCCAGAACAAGGGTTCCACTAGGGTTCACCTACCCATCTAAAGCTAATGGAACTAATGATTTGATGCCAAGATCAGTGGTTTCAAAGTTACACTATGATGCACCTATGAACTGAGGCACACTGCGAGTTTTGGCATTGAGCGAGATCGCTGTACCGATTCCAAATGGAATGTGATCTCTCAAATATGAGATATTTTATTTTAGGCCTCACCATAACCATCTCGTATCATTTGACATTTCATCAATAGCCTCCATGAGCTCTGAGTTGAGACCATTGGAAGACGACCTCGACACGCACTTAGAGAACCTTGGAGTCTGTTCAATACAGGGTGGCTACAAATGATGGAGGCTCTCTATGGCCAAAAAAAGGGTGTCACTAGGGTTAGTATTAAGCAAAAACATTATTTTTTACCTCTATCAAGTTTTTGGCATTGGGCATAGTGCAAGTTTGGTGTTAGTATGTATTGAAATCATCATTTTTTAGGTCCCTCCACATAAATTGCAGTAAGTAAAATCATCTTTGTTTCTTACATAAATCAGCAAGTTCACCTTTACAATATCTCAAATTTTTCATCATTATTACATCAATATACAACTAAAAAAAATCATAGTGTCAAAAATCGTAGTGTCAATAAAAGTATTGTCAAAAATTGTAGTGTCAAAAATAGAATAGATTTTTCTTCATTCTGCTCCTTATTTAGTTTTTTGTCTTCATGCATGGATATTCTTCATGATGTACCTACATTCCAATATCATAAAAAATATTAGTAACTTATTGTATTAAACAAGATAATCATCGGCTTATCGAATCATTATGAACGAAATAACATAAGAAGTAAATATACCTAGTCAAGTGTTCCAGTAGGGTCCTCTCTCTATTTTAGGGTCTTCAATAGGGCTTCATGATCAAAATTAGTAATAATAAAAAATTATTTTACTTTTGGTCTTCCTTGATGCTTCAACAACTTTACATTTGTTGCTATAATAAGATGCGAATAAATGAGAATTGTTTTGTGCTTCTGATAGTCTTTGAATGTAGGAATTTCATTTCTTCTAAGCATGTATGTCCACAACCATGTTCCATCAACAACCATTGAACTAGTAGGATATGTGAGTCCATCATCATTTGTGATTGGTTGTGCAAGCTTTTGTTTACCTATTACACAATGTGCTAACTAATAATCTGATTTCTCATCAATCCCATTGGTGCAACCAATGCAAAGACATGTCATGGCTGGAGAAGATCTGATAGATGGTTATGCTCAAGTGAACTTTCCATGTCATCATTTCTGATAGAGGGTATGATAGACAATGGAGTAATATAATGTGGACCCCATGTGTCCACCCACTCACTAGACTAACAGTGATCCCTATCACACTGTAAACAACTAGGACAAATGCAAGCTAGTTGTTGAGTCCAAATGGTCCATGTACTAGAATCGGAGCTCCAAAATGAATGCATTTTTTATGAGTCTCTCATTGTAGCATAATCTGATCTATCACCTATGGACCCTTCCTCAACCAACCAAAAGAACCTACGTACTATTGAATCAAGAGTTCCCCCCTGTGATAATGTTGTACTACACCAATCAACAATACTATGAGCATTAAGAAGCTCTACTCCTGAAATCTTCAATTGCTCCCTAACTAGAGCTCTCTTCACACATGCCCCTACTCCATCATGTTCCCCTTTCCCATGGCCAAACTCAAAAAAATTCCAAATATAAGGCACATCCCTCTCTACGTGCATCCTACACAACCAATAAAACGTGTGAGAATTCTTGAATTGACCTGTACAATTATCTGACCAAATGATATGTCTATCCATAACAATTGCATGCTACTGTAAGAAATCAAAATAATTCTCAAAAAAATGTTGCACAAACTCATGAGAGTGAGATCTATCATCACTCATATAAAAATGGTACTCTAATAATCTTTCGATTATCTTCCGCACTATCTTGGGCATGTCTATATGTTATGTGGACGAAAAGAGCAATCTGAATGGAGTTGTAATACTAAGATTGTGTCTCATTTTGAGGTTTCAATGTGTAGTTCTTAGCAAAGTCAACAACTTATATAATAGTGCCAATGGGAAAAGTCTCCTTACACATTCTAAATTGTTAATCCAACCACTGAGACTTGTGACTATGTCTTGCATACTTGTAGAAAATATTTGTCTTGAAATCTGAAATAAAACTAGCCACACTAATTTCTTTTACAACCAATTCACATGTAGAGCCTTCACCCCCACTCTTCAATGTATATTTCACCATTTCATATACCATTTTTTTACTATTGCCTTCCCAAGATCTTGTTCGCACCCCTCATGGAAACATGCATCAAACTTGGATAACCCACCACATTCTAAACACTTCTCATTTAAGCAAGAATTTCTATAAAAGAAACAACCATCAACTCTACAACATAAAAATTGATCTAAAAATTCTCTTCATGATTTTGGAAGACCACTAGCACCACAATTCTCCAACATTTCTTTACTGTGCAAAGTAGAATGGATGGAGTGTAACAGTTCTTGGTGCATAGAAAATTTGACATGATATTTGCAACAACATGTATTTTGAATTTTAAGTCGCATACAATAAATGGCTTCAAAGATTCAAAATCCGTTTGTGATATATGAATTCTTGGATGACTCTCTCTAAATTGTTTGAACAACATAGTTTGACTTACCTCCAAATAATGTTTAGGATGTGGCATGTAGTCTCTGATGACAATTCTCAACTTTAACAGATCTTTAGCATTGGGTGATACTCTTGAGCTAGAGTGCCAAAATTGTGTAATTTCTTTCTTCACATCATCAAATAGCTTCGTATCAAAACATCAAAGTCTCCCACTAAAAGCCCATGTTTCATTTTGAAGAGGATCATCAATTCTCTCTCATCTAGTAAGTGCTCTTCTCAAAGTAGTACGATTTAGGTTCAAGTCAATACAAGTTTGTCTCATATATCTACCCTTTCTCAAATGATGACTTACCAAAGAGGTTGTAATAACCCTTTGAGCAACACCCTTATCCTTCTCCCTACTATTTTTTCCAAGGCTATTAAGAGCACTGGAAAGATTCTTCACAATAATGACATTTCTTTCCAATTTTTTATTGACATGAATCTTCAATTTGGAAAGCATAGGTCTGACCTTTTGCATCTTTAACAAGTGCATAAAAAAGTTGGCATTGCTCCACCACTATCTTGTTGTCAAAAAACATCTTATATTGTCTTGAAGCCCATAACCGAACGGTTCTTTCTAATTTTTTCCCTTCCAAATTGGTAATAATCATTTCATCAATTTCAATTATCCATTTTGGTGTTCTAGAACCTTCATGTTGATTATAATTAGGAGATATGTAAGGTTCTTGTGCATTGTCATTTTTGACATGGTCAATCATGCAATTTACATTATGACCTGGTAGCATTTCATTCTTCAAATTTTCATTCTCTAAATTTTCAATCCTGGCATTATCTTTATCAATTGGTACATTTTTATTCCCCAACTACACATATTCATTATCTGACTCTATGATTTCACCTTTGATCAATGCATCGTCAACTTGACTCACATTTAACATACCTTGTCTCTTCCTTCAGCGATTTAGCTTGTCCCTTTCCATATATGATGCAATGTCTTCATTTTACCTTCCTTTTGCATTTAGCCTTTCGACAACTACTACTCCCCATTCAGAAAATAATATCGGACACCTAATCCTATATTATCAAACCTTTTTTGATCATATGGGCCCCAAAAAGTTAGTTTTCTCCAAATATATGAAAATGGCCCACAAAAAGCATGATTGTCAGGTTGCAGTGACAAGGAATATATTGGGAAGATCATGCCAGTATATCGGGTACCTAATCTCATCAAATTAGATACCTGATATGAGATCGGGTACCCGAAATTGATAACCAAATTTTGGAGGGAAGTGAACAAATTTTATGGGCAATGTAAACAAATTTGATTATTATATATGATTAATATATATATATATATATAATTATTATATTATATGATTATTATATTATATTATTATTAAATATAATATAGTAATATATATTATTATTATTATGACCTATAAATATTTTATATATATATATATATATTAATTTTGGAAATACAAGTGGGAAATACATACTTCTGAGAGGGGGGGGTGAATTAGAAGTACTAGTCTTTAACCAATAAAACTTTTAACTTAAAACAATGCATGCATTAACATATTGAAATAACATGTAAAGTAAATGCATCCACATAAACACTTGACACCTTATATGATTACCAAGAAACCCTCCAATGAGAAGGTAAAACTGGGGTGGGGATGACACCTACAATTCTTCACTACTGCAGCAATAGAGTGTCATGTGTTAAAGGCTTACAAAGGATTGTTAGATCCTACCCTATTAAAGGATTTTAACACCCTGTTAGAAGTGTGCCTAGTTAAAGGACTTTAAAACACTCACTTGGAATGTCACCCTGTTAAAGGATTTTACAATAACTATTAAATCAACTTTAGTCCAAAAGATTTCACCCTACTGATACAGTTATTAGAAAGTAATCGTAGAATGTTTGATGTAATAACTTACAACTTTTCCTTGCTGATTTCAGTTCTATCCATCTTGATCCTTTTGATCTGTTATAACAATGTTGTGTAGCTTCTCCTCTATTCTGCAAAATTGATTCTGCAATTCTTTTACACACCTAGATCAATTCACCCCTTTCACTTCCTTCAATTCTTCGCTTGCATCACTTCCTCGCATACACATACACATTGAATTATGGGGCTTCATCTCCCTTAAAAAGACTTTGGTGGCTTAGGGTTAGGTATGAATCTATGACTGAGATTCATTCATTTTCCCTCTTAATTCCTTCCATTTTTCTGATTGGTCACATGTTGATCGCATAGGAAAACCAAATATATTTGATCTTATCTTCAAACCTTCGAGATCTATCCATAAGTTGACATAAAAATGGTTTACATAGTTTTTTGTGCCATCACAAATAACTAGGCCCATTCTGTGTTACTTGGCACTTGATAATACTGATGCTTGACACTTACTATAATTTTGTCTTGCTCGGCATCAACTCTTCACTCGGCACTTGAATTACTTGGCATATGAGTGACTCGGGACTCATTACAATTCGGCATCTATACATATTATACTCAGTATGTGTTACTAGCTTGGCATGAACTTAGTAAATATCTTAAGTGTGTTGACACTCAATTGTCAAAACTAATCTAAGATCAAAAATCTCTCCCTTTGACATGAGTGTCAAAACACTTAACTGTACATAACAAATCTAATTTCCTCATGTATAATATATACATAGTTTGGCATATATATACAGGATTTCAAAATTTTCAAAATTCTGTAATAAACTCATATACCTCAAAATTTGCTCAAAATTTTTGTAACTCCCCCTGAGTTAATGTGCCCATTTTGTGTCCAAAATTCCTGCTCTTATTTGCTTCATGTTGATACTCTTTTTCTTCAAAAGTACTGACACTCTATTTTTTTCTAATATACTCTATTTCTATTCTTTTGTTGGTTGCTCCCCCTTTGCTTACTCTCCCCCTTTTTGGGTTATCTCCCTCTTTATTATCTCCTCCTTTCATATTTGTCTCCCCCTTTTTGACACTGATGTCAAAGGGTCTACACACTGATTGTGTATTTGTCCAAAAGTTTCTTGTGGACTTCCATTATAATCTTCAAAGTAGCATCTCAGTTGTCTAATACAACATCTAAAGATTTTATCTAGATGGTTGTCTCTGCTGCAAGATGAACTAGTCCATCTAATGTTGAAAGATTGGGATCTTTCTTTAATACTCTTTCTATATATGATAATTCCTTTTGGAGTATTTCCATATGAGGGGTAAGGGAGGCTTTATATTAATCAACTTGGCTCTTATGTTAGCCTCTTCTGATGTTAACATAGCTAGTTGATTTTGTGTATGAAGCACTAAATTAAAGTGCTTCTCACTTTGAGTTGGATTTTGGGGCAGTTGCATACCTAAGATCTTCAAGTTTCTTTCCAAACTTAGAATTGTGTGGCTCATTTCTTCTATGAAGATTGTGGGATCACACAATTTTGTGTACAATGAGAATATGTTCTCAAGTACTTTCTTCACTTTCTCAATTTTGTTAACCAATTCAACTTGTGATAGTGTTATTTCACCAGATATTTTCTCATTGACTTTCCTTTGAAATTTCTTTTCAGACCATTCCATAAGTTTAACATTAGTATCTTGATCTTCATTAGTCACCTATTCAACAATTTCTAATAGTTGTTCTAATACAGGTTTAGATTCATCAGGTGTTTGCAAGCTAAAAGAATCTAATAATATGTCTTTGATCTCCTAAAGTGCTTGCCTTTGTTTGTACTCTTTTATGAGTATCTCTTGATTCTTCTTTCTCTCCAATGCTTCTTGCATTATATTGATCTATTCTAATGTAATTGTTGCATAATCATATTTGGGTATCACTATTTCTTCAACTAAAAGTGCATCGCCATAGTGAAATACTTTAGCAACCTTTGTTGAACTAGAGCCTGGTGCTAAAATCTGCAATGGCATTGCATCAGTGTTCAGCCTCTAAAGGACTTTAGTAGGAGTGCCAGAGGTTGGTAAGTTTACCAATGTTTGTATGGCTTCTTGCTCCTTCTCCTTGGGTGTGTCCTTTTCTTCATCAAATATGCCTTGATCAATTACAATCAATTAAGGTGCACCTTGTGTTTGTGCATTAGGTACAAAAACATATGTCTGTCCTGCTTGTTCTTTTGTAGGCTCTTTTACTTCTACAGTCTGAGTTGTATCAACTACATCAATTTTTGTAGTAGTGTCAACTTTTATAGATTTATCCTCTGGTTGTATTATTTGTTGAGCACTAGTAGCTATAGGGATGGCAGAAGGTGGTTCTTATGTGTTCACCTTTTCCCTTGTTATATCAACTATTTCTTTTTGAAGTTCATCCACACTAACCAATATAGGATTTTCACATTATCTTGCTTGTAATGTGGATTGGTCAAGTATATTTTTCAAATCCTTTGTATTTAATGGATTAATGTTCTGAGGTGAGCTATCAAGAACATCTTTCACTATTATGGTCTCTACAAGTGTGTTTGTGTCATGTGGAGGGCTCATGGCTAGCAATTGTGAGTCTTCCACACTCTGTTTTGCTTATTGCTCATCAGTTGTTGCCATCTCATCTTTCTTCTGTTGTGTCTCCTCCATAGTGATGTCTTCTTTTCTTCTTCCTTATCCTCACCTTTTTCCTCATTGTTTCTTCCCTCAAAGGGATTTACTTCTCCTTCTTTGATAGTTGTCAATCCATATATTAACCTCCACATTTGTGTGGATTTCTTCACAACATCCTCAATTCTATTTTGCAAAATGTTGAATGCCCTATACTTTGGTGCAAATATGCTACCATATTTCTTATTGGCCCTAGTTATTTGTCCTTTTGACAACTTTGGCATCGCCTATGCTAATGTTGATTCTCTTATTTATTTTTCCATGTTTAGGTAATAGTGCCACTTATTCTCAACAATTATATACAATTCTTTAGGCATTGTATTATCAAATTCAAGAGGAGTATTCTTGAATTTTGCCATCATGGCATATACTGACTTTTCTATCATGTTCTGGTCTTCTCTACCAATTTTGCCAAATTCAATATTTTTCAAACCTGTCAAATCTAGATTATCCCTAACATTATCATAAATGTTTTCAAGATCAGATTTGGGAGTATGACTTACCATTTTAAATTGACTTGCGTCCTCAGACTCTATCTTCTCATCATCTATCTCTAGTTGTGCTACGTATTTTCTTCTTGGTTTCTTATGCACATGACCAGTCTGCTTAGTAGCCTTAGTTTTCTCTTTTTCTTACTCCTTGGCTTTTTGAGCAGTTGTGCTTGTAGTGGCTCTTATTGCTGGAGTTGTAGGCTTTGTTGCACTAGATTTTGCAGTCTTCTTTGCCTTTGGTTGTGCAATAGGTTGTTTCTTGGCTTTTCTTTTCTTTGGTTGTGGCATTGCTAGTGCTTCCTTGGGTCATAGCAAGAGGTTCTTGACCTTGTACCTCTTCTTCCTCTTCATCTTCTTCATCATCTTCTCCATTTTGATCACCTGCACCTTCCCCAAACTTAGCTTTTAGTTTTCTCACCATTTTATCTTTCTTTTTCAAAGTTCAGGTTGTCTTCAATTCCATCTCAACCTTTGACTTTAGAACATCATAATTACCAAAAAATTTGGCAGTCTTATCAACTTCTTCATCAAGTAGTGCAGTGATAGCAGTTGAAGCTTCATCAATATTAATTTCATATCCTAGAGGCCTTAACCATCTAACTCTAGGTAGAATAGCCTAGATGAAAGTGTAGTCAATGTCTGCAAGAAAGAAAATATCATTGTAATGTTTCTCTACTATTGAAATGAACCTCTATTTCATGGACTTCTTGAAGTCTTCAAAATAGCTAGTCATTACTAACTCAAAATTATCTCCCATTTGCTCAATATACTCATTGATTTGCACAACAACTGACCTATTGGTCTTCCATCCTACTCTACCAAAAGATGGGAAATCATTTTGCACATAGAAAAATATGCATATTAGTATTGAACCAAACTTACATTGAGCATTCTTTGACTTCCTTATTGCTTCTAGGTTTTCCAGTCTCTATTGCAACTAGAGTTTTGCAAGATCATAGGTATGATCTTTCTTGACAATCTTATAGCCTACATCAACTGCTATATAGGGAACACTATTTAGTCTACTTGGTTGATAGAATTTATGTGATATGACTCTAATGGAAAAGTCCAGAAGTGGATCTGTGATAGTGTCAATAGTCATTCCATGCTTGTTCCACTTAGCTCTTGTATTTCGCTCAATTACCTCTTTAGAATCGCTCCTCAATGTTTTGGGCCGATCTAGGGTTGGGTATCCAGTAACCCTATGTATAATTCTCTTTGAAATTTTGATGGGTCCACCTTCTAACCATAGACATCCATCATGTATTCTTCTTAGAATAATTTTGATCAACTCAATTTTGAAAACTATTGGGAAATCTAGGGCATGGGTTAAGCCCTTCCTCTCTACAATTTTATATTCCTCCTTCAACACACTTTTTTCACATAATTTGTCATATGCTTGTTTGATTTCCATGTCTCCAATGCCTTCTACCTTGCAATTATAACATTTCCTCACATCTTGGACCATTACAACCTTAGGCGGAATGATAGATAACGCGCCCGTTGGGTCATTTTTATAAGCAACTTCTAGTATGGCCTTGAACTATTGTTGTTTGACCTCGTTGCTAACTAATTGAACTTTATATGTTTCTTTCTCCTTTATATTCTTTGAACTTAAGGCCATTATGCAAGCTAGGGTTTTAACAAATATGAAATTGCGTAGCTCAGCAAATGAAGAATACCTTCAAAATTGATGAACTGACGCTCGATCTTCACTATGATCCATGCAAATTCTTTGATCTCACTTGTAAATCACTTCTTTTCTCTGCTTTCTCTTGCTTTGTGTTCGTAATGATGAAAAATATGTGAAATTTGACCTTGTACTCTTTCAAAACATAGCATTTATTACATGGTACATGTATAGCTGTAAACTCAGCTTCTATACAATTTATGTTTCACTCGCATTCATTGATTTTACCATCATTCAACAGCTATTAGAATTACCTTTACTCAGCACTTATAGAAATTTCCCTCACTTAGTAGCTACTACTAACTCGGCTTCAACTGACTTTGGTTGACATCTTAGCACATACTAGTACTTTACTCGGCAATTGAAGAGGACTTTTCACACTCAGCAATAATGTGAAAACTTAAAGATTTGACCTTGGAATTTACTTATTATCTTGCATCTTTCTTCATGCTAATATATATTTTTCAGTACTAACTTCTTTTGGAATGGATGTATGATAAAAACATTTTAAATATTAGTCCCAAATACCTCCTTTTGCTTAATTTGATGAGATGTGACCACTTGACCTATTAGGTGAAGTGATCCCTTCATTTGATGTGTTGCATCCATCTTTCTTCCTCCATTTTTTTTCATTTATTCCTTGGTATGCTCAATATCTACCTTGCCTTTTCCTTTGTTGAACTCTAAGTTAGGTGCCTTTGTCCTTGTTGGGTAGTGCTTGCTGATATGACAAGTCCTCAAACAACTAAAGCATGTAGTTTGACTCAACCATATGTTGTAGTTACTACTAAAATGTGTTCTTATTCAATTCTCAGGGATGTGTCCATACTCTTGACAATAATGATAGCTATGTCTTGTATTGTAATCCCAGTTATAGAAGTTTTCATAGTTTCTTACCTTTGTTGGCTTGTTTGATGACCATGTGGATTTGGATCTACATTCAAAGGCTCTGTGTCCAAAGTTTTGACAATTGTAGCAGTGTCCTTCAAATTTTGGTGCATGCGTGGTTCTGGTTTTGCATTCATGTGCCTAATGACCTTATTTGTTGCACTTGTGACAATGAGTCATGTTCTTAGGCTTAGCATTCTAACTAGTATTCTTGCTCCTACAAAAATTGGTTGTATGTCCTTTCTTACCACAATGATGACAAGTAGGTTTAGAATTCTTACCTTTATTGTTTCTTTCCTCAGTAGCTTTGGATGATTCTCCTTCTTCAATACTTATGTAGCCCAATCCTAATGTGTCTTTACTAGATCTAGGGGATTTTAGTAGTTGCTCAAAGTACTTGATGGCTTCATTTGACTTGTTGAAACTTTTAGCAAACTCCTTTTTTTTTTCAGCTCATTCTGCGGTTTTTCATTATTCAACTTCAATGTAGTTATTTCAATGTCCTTGACATTCAACTCATGATGAGCATTCATCATTTGGCTTAGGGTGTCCAATTGCATGTTTGAGATACTAGATAGCTCTGCTAACTTTTCTTCCAATCTGTTTGCCAAAATTCTTTTGTCTTCTTCAATTATGGCATTGTCTTCTATAGCTTTCTTCTTTCATTCAATAACCTCACATAGTAGTATGGCTTGTGATTCTTGTTCCAACTTGGGATTTCTAATTTCTTCAGCTTGTGCTCTATTATTTTCCATGAGATCTATAATTGCTACATCAAATTCATAGGACTTACCATCTACAAATAACTTTATGGTGTCAATCTCTTTGTATTGTGTGCCATTTTCTACCATAGCAATCTCTTTCCTTCTCTTCAGCGAACTTCTCAAGGCATCTCTAACTTCATTCAGTTGTTGTAGTATGAGATGTATCTCAATCTCCTAATTTTTAGTGGTCTTTACCAACTTGTAAACTTTAATTTTAAGATTTTTTCTCCAAGCTGTAAGGCTTCTCCTGATGAGAACTTAGTTCTGATACCAATTTTTGGAAATACAAGTGGGAAAAATATACTTCTAAGAGGGAGGGGAGGGTGAATCAGAAGTACTAGTCTTTAACCAATAAAACTTTTAACTTAAAACAATGCATGCATTAACATATTGAAATAACATGTAAAGTAAATGCATCCACATAAACACTTGGTACTAGATATGATTACCCAAAAACCCTCCAATGAGAAGGTAAAAATGGGGTGGGGATGACACCAACAATTCTTCACTACTGTAGCAATAAAGTGTAACCTATTAAGGTTACATATTTTGACCATTTTCATGATCTGCCTTGTGAAAGGCCTGCCCTATTAAAGGCTTACAAAGGATTGTTAGATCCTACCCTGTTAAAGGATTATAACACTCTATTTGAAGTGTGTCTGGTTAAAGGACTTTAAAACACTCACTTGGAATGTCACCCTGTTAAAGGATTTTACAGTGACTGTCAAAAAAACCTTAGTCCAAAGGATTTAACCCTACTGATACAATTGTTAGAAAGTAACATTAGAATGTTTGATCTGATAACTTACAACTTTGCCTTGCTAATTTCAAATCATAGTTCTGTCCATCTTGCTCCTCTTGATCTGTTATAACAATGTTGTATAACTTCTCCTCTATTCTACAAAATTGATTCTACAATTCTTTCACACTTCTAGATTAATTCACCCCTTTCACTTCCTTCAATTCTTCACTCGCATCACTTCCTCACATACACATACACATTGAATTATGGGGCTTTGTCTCCCTTAAAAAGACTTTGGTGGCTTAGGGTTAGGTATGAATCTAGATTGAGATTCATTCATTTTTCTACTTAATTCCTTCCATTTTTCTGATTGGTTACATGTTGATCGAATAGGAAAATCAAATAGATTTGATCTTATCTTCAAACCTTCAAGATCTATCCATACGTCAGCATAAAAATGGTTTACATAGTTGTTTGTGCCATCACAAACAACTAGGTCCATTCTGTGTTACTCGGCACTTGATAATACTAATGCTTAGCAGTTACTGTAATTCTTTCTTGCTTGGCACTTGAACTTGCTCAGCATCAACTGTTCACTCGGTACTTGAATTACTCAGCATATGAGTGATTCAACACTCATTGCAACTCGACATCTATACATATTATACTCGACATGTATTACTAGCTTGGCATGAACTTAGTAAATCTCTTAAGTGCATTGACACTCAATTGTCAAAACTAATATGAGATCAACAATGTGTGTGTGTGTGTGTGTGTGTGTGTGTGTGTGTGTGTGTGTGTGTGTGTGTGTGTGCGCGCGCGTGCGTGTGCGTGTGCGTGTGCGTGTGCGTGTGCGTGTGTGTGTGTTATGATTTTTTCTATTATTATTAAATATAATAACGTAATATATGTTATTATTGTTATTATTATTATAACCTATAAATATTATACATTAATATATATATATATATGATTATTATATTATATTATTATGATTTTTACTATAATTATTAAATATAGTATAGTAATATATCTTATTATTATTATGACCTGTGATCCATTTGGTTGGTTTGAATGCATCAAGAGGGGTCATAGGTTATTTCATGACAATGTACATTTGGTTGGTTTGTATGCGTCGAGAGTACATTTGGTTGGTTTGTATGTGTCGAGAGGGGTCATAGGTCCTCCGAACATATTTCATGACAACGTATGTCCCTAGGGGTCATAGGACCCCTAGAGACACATTTGGTTGGTTTTGTTGTCATGAAATGTGTTGAGAGGGGTCATAGGTTAACCTATGAACCCTCTCGACCAATTTGGTTGGTTCGAATGCATTGAGAGGGGTCATAGGTTATCCTATGACCCCTCTCGATCGATTTGGTTGGTTCGAGTGTGTCAAGAGGGGTCATAAGTTAACCTATGACCCCTCTTGATGCATTTCATGACTATGTATGTCCCTAGGGGCTTTAGGACCCCTAATGACACATTTGGTTGGTTTGAATGTCTCAAGAGGGGTCATTGGTTAACCTATGACCACTCTCGACACATTTCATGACAACATATGTCCCTAGGGGCCATAGAACCCCTAGGGACGCATTTGGTTGGTAGGATACATTCAAATCAACCAAATCGGTCCTTAGGGACCAATTTGGTTGGTTTGAATGCATCGAGAGGGGTCATAGGTTAACCTATGACAACTCTCGACACATTCGAACCAACCAAATGGGTCCATAGGGACATACGTTGTCATGAAATGTTTTGAGAGGGTCGACACATTTCATGACACCATATGTCCCTAAGGTCCTTAGGGCCCCTAGGGATGCATTTGGTTGGTTCCAATGTGTTGATAGGGATCATAGGTTGACTTATGACCCCTCTCAATGTATTTCATGACGACATATGTCTCTAGGGGTGTTAGGGCCCATAGGGACCCATATGGTTGGTTCAAGTGCATCAAGAGGGGTCATAGGCCTCTCGATGCATTTCATGACAACATATGTCCCTCAGGGCCCTAGGGCCCCCAGGGACACATTTGGTTGGTTCCAATGCATCGAAAGAGGTCATAGGTTAACATATGTCCCCCTAGGGCCCATAGGGACCCATTTGGTTGGTTTGAATGCATTGAGAGGGGTCATAGGTTAACCTATGACCTCTCTGAATGCATTTCATGACAACATATGTCTCTAGGGGCCCTAGGGCCCCTAGGGATGCATTTGGTTGGTTCTGATGCATCGAGAGGGGTTATAGGTTAACCTATGACCCCTCTCGATGCATTTCATGACAATGTATGTCCCTAAGGGCCCTAGTGCCCCTAGGGACCCATTTGGTTGGTTCAAATGCGTCAAGAGGGGTCATAGGTTAATTTATGACCCCTCTCGATGCATTTCATGACAAAATATGTCCCTAGGGGCCCTAGGGCCACTAGGGACGCATTTGGTTGGTTCCAATGCATTGAGACATATGTTGTCATAAAATGCGTCAAGAGGGGTCATTTCATGACAACATATGTCTCTAAGGGCCCTAGGGCCCCTAGGGATGTATTTGGTTGGTTTGAATGCATCAAGAGGGGTCATAGGTTAACGTATTTGGTTGGTTTGAATGCATTGAGAGGGGTCATAGGTTAACCTATGACCCCTCTTGACACATTTCATGACAACGTATGTCTCTAGGGGCCCTAGGGCCCCTAGGGACCCAATGCATCGAGATAGGTCATAGATTAACCTATGACCCCTCTCAACGTATTTCATGACAACATATGTCCCTAGGGGCCCCAGGGAACCATTTGGTGGGTTCCAATGCATTGAAATTGGTCATAGGTTAACTTATGACCCTCTTGAAGCATTTTATGACAACTTATGTCCCTAGGGACCCATTTGGTTAGTTCGAATGGTTGAGAGGGTTAACCTATGACCCCTCTCGATGAATTTCATGACAACATATGTCCCTAGGGGCCCTAAGGACCCATTTGGTTGGTTTGAATTCGTCGAGAGGGGTCACAACATATGTCCCGACATATGTCCCTAGGGGCCCCCTAGGGACACATTTGGTTGGTTCCAATGCATCAAAAGGGGTCATTGGTTAACCTATGAGCCCTCTCGATGCATTTCATGACAATGTATGTATCTAGAGGCCCTAGGGCCCCTAGGGACCCATTTGGTTGATTCAAATGCATCAAGAGGGGTCATAGGTATTTCATGACAACATATGTCCTTTGAATATGTCGAGAGGGGTCATAGGTTAACCTATGACCCCTCTCGATGCATTTCATGACAACATATGTCCCTAGGGCCCCTAGGAATGCATTTGGTTGGTTCCAATGCATTGAGAGGGGTCATAGGTTCGATGCGTTTCATGACAACGTATGTCTCTAGGGGCCATAGGGACCCATTTGGTTGGTTCGAATGCATTAAGAGGGGTCACAGGTTAACCTATGACCCTTCTCGATGCATTTCATGACAACATAAGTCCCTAGGGGCCCTAGGGCTCCTAGGGACCCATTTGGTTGCGAGGCATTTCATGACAACATATGTTCCTAAGGGCCCTAGGGATGCATTTAGTTGGTTCCAATGTGTCAAACTCTTGACATATTTCATGACAATGTATGTCGTTAGGGGCCCTAGGGCCCCTAGGGACCCATTTGGTTGGTTTGAATGTGTTGAGAGGGGTCATAGGTTAATTGATGACCCCTCTCCATGCATTTCGTGACAACACATATCCCTAGGGACCCTAGGGATGCATTTGGTTGGTTCAAATGTGTTGAAAGGGGTCATCAATTAACCTATGACCCCTCTCGATGCATTTCATGACAATGTATGTCCTTAGGGGCCCTAGGGCTCCTAGGGACCAATTTGGTTAGTTCCAATGCATCAAGAGGGGTGATAGGTTAACCTATGACCTGTCTTGACGCATTTCATGACAATGTATGTTCGATCGATTTGGTTGGTTCCAATGCATCAAAATGGGTCATAGGTTAACCTATGACCCCTCCTAACGCATTTCATGATGACCCATTTGGTTGGTTCGAATGCATTGACAGGGGTCATAGGTTAATTTATGACCCCTCTCGATGCATTTCATGACAACGTATGTCCCTAGAGGCCCTAGGACCCCTAGGGAAGCATATGGTTGGTTTGAATGTGGCAAGAGGTGTTATAGGTTAACCTATGACCCCTCTCAATGCATTTCATGACAACATATGTCCCTAGGGGCCCTAGGGCCCATAGGGACAGATTTGGTTGGTTCCAATGTGTCGAGAGGGGTCATAGGTTAACCTATTAACCTATGACACCTCTTGACACATGTCATGACAACATATGTCGAGAGGGGTCATAGGTTAACTTATGACCCCTCTCAACACATTTCATGATAACATATGTCCCTAGGGGCCCTATAGGGATGCATTTGGTTGGTTCGAATGAATCAAAAGGGGTCATAGGTTAACCTATGACCCCTCTCGAGGCATTTCATGACAACATATGTAGGGCCCTCAGGGACCCATTGGGAATGCGTTGAAGGAGGCCACTATGGGCCTTAGGGACATATGTTGTTATGAAATGCATTGAGAACCTATGACCCCTTTCGATGCATTTCATGACAATACTATATTTAATAATAATATAATACTGTATATTTTAATATAATAATAATATATTACTAGATCATATAACAATAATAATCATAGAAGTTACTAGATATTATATTTAATAATAATAACCATATATATTGCTATATATAATAATAATCATAAAATATTACTATATATTTAATAATAATATTTATCATATATATTACTATATTATATTTAGTTATAATAATAGTTATATATATAACTATATTATATTTAATAATAATCATACATATTACTATATATAATAATAATATAATATTATTATATATAATAATTATTATAATCATATATAATAATAATAGTTAATAATAATGAAGTTGAAATCAAAGGATTCTCTAATTTTTGGTTTTTGAGGATGGTTCTCGGGTGATCGAATTGCATCCCAAGCTAGGGCACCCGTGCCCTAGCTTTATCTGGTTTTCTTAGCATTGTGGAGGTGGGAGCTTGGTGGTTGCAGGGTTAGGATTGGGGTGGCTCTTCTTGCCGGGACTTGGAATGGGTCGTGTATCTGGAGGACAAGTTTTGAGCCATGTGAGGGTTACTTCTTGTGCTTTCTATATTATTTGTGTAGTGAGTGGGAAGACGTTGTTGCTGGTAGATTTGCTTGCCCGCAGCCTTGGTCTATTCTCTTCTACGAGGGACTAGAGGATCGAAGGTATGGGTTTGGTGTTGGGACGGGATTAGATTTAGGGTGAGGGGAGGATTCCCTTTCCTATTGTTTGGTATTTGCATTTTCCTTGGCATAATAGACGATGCTAAGGGTGAGATGGCAATGAGGAGCCCTCACTTGGATTTTCGGGTAACATTAGGCCCTAAGTTTCCAAATCAAGGGATGAAGACCTTTGATAATAATCTATTTGCTCCAAACTCTAGGACTATTGATTTGGGGTTATCTAATGGCTCAAGGATTATGAAGACTAACTGATGTCTTGAGAGGTGCAAGGAGAGGCCAAAACTGGTTATTCCAGTTGAGATGATTTCTGATGATGTTGAGTATTATTCACATCACTCCTTATATTGTAAGTTTTTGGGGATGAGGGTTTCCTTGCAATTTTTGGAGGTTTGGGCTTGGAGGACTTGTGAGCTAGAGGGGAAAATGGAGATAATGTTGCTAGCAAATAGTTATTTCATGGTTACTTTTAATTGCACTACTGATCGCAATCAAGCCCTTATTTCCATAATAAGGTTGGGTTGTTTATTAATCCATGGCATGCTGGCTTCAACCCTACAGAGGGACTTCTAAATCATCTCCTAGTGTGGGTTCACTTACCGAGGTTCCCAGTGGAATGCGGTTGAGAGGATGTGCTTCACCTTTTAGCCTCTGTGCTTGGTAACCCTGTAGGGACTTCATTGCAAACTTTGGGTAAAAAGGTAATGAATTTTGCATGCATTTGTGTTGAAATTGATCTAAGTAGGCCTTTACCTTATGCAATATAGATGTGTATGGGTTCTTATTCTTGGGTGCAACATTTGGATTATGAAATTCTTCCTTTTCGATGTTGGCTTTGTCAAGAATATGGCCATTAATGCCCAAGGTACAAGTCTAGGGAGACCCGATCTTCACATCCCGTGAGTAATCTTCCTAAAATAGATAAGGAGAAGAGTATTTCTTTGGATGAGGTAGGGGCTTCTGATGGTTTTGTCCTGGTCAAGGCTAAAAATCGAAATAGGGGTCAAAAGAGGCCTTTTTAAAAAAGGCATGATAATGGTACCTTCAACAGATTTGAGGTTTTGGATGAGCTCAGCCAATAGGAGGTGAACCCAGGTTTGATCAACTTGGATCAAGGGCTTGTGGGCATAGCTTAGGAGGATCTTATTCTTGATGCTTCTATGAACCCACAAGGGGATGATTATCGGCACTTGGAAGCGGATTAGCAAAGGGAAATTTCTAAGATGTAGGAACCCTTACTATAGCAGGAGTAGATTCTTCATCTATTGGGTGGAACATTGGTTCAGACTTGATAGCGAAGACTAAGATTCCTCCCAAATTGGACATTTTGAAGAAAGATATTAAGAAGGGTGGGGTAGAGAAATTTGTTAAACCTAGCAGAAAAAAGGATATGGAAAAGATTAAACTAGCTGGTGAGAATTTGGTGGAGTCAAGGGCAATTAAGCCTTTGGATTTTATTTTTTCATGCCCCTTGAAATGATTGTTCTATCATGGTATGTAAGGGACAATGACCCTAGACAAAAAGTGGTTCATGAGTTAGTCAGAAGGCAAGGTCCTAATGTCGTCTTTTTGTAGGAAAATAAGTTATTTGTTGAGAGTATGCAAGGTTTAATGCCTAAGTTGTGGAGAAATGGGGAGTGCCAATGAATTGGAGCTCATGGAGCTTCTGGGGGTCTGGCATGCTTATGGAATCCTCGAAGACTCTAGCCTCTTTGGTGGATTTCCTCTAAATCCTCTATGTCTATAATTACTACTAGCCTTGAGACAAGGGACGTCATATTATTTTCCAATATTTATGCTCCTACTAATTTCCAGGGTAAACAAGGTTTGTGGTCCCACATCAGATTGGTTCGTAGCATGATGCCTTTCCATCCTTGGATTTTGGCTAGGGATTTCAATGCTATTTGTGAGTTGGTTGAGAAGCGTGGTGGTACTGGAAGGTTAGAGCCCTTTGTACTGCTACTTTGAGACAATATCAATACCTTGAATCTTGTTGATATCAAACCTAACAATGGCCAGTTCACCTGGAACAATCATCGGGTTGGTGAGTTTTGTATTGTAGAAAGGTTAGATCGGTTCCTAGTTTCTTGTTACTAAGTTGGAGGGATGTGATCATCTTGCTCTGAGATCTTGGATTGGTGTGGATCGGACCATTGGCCTATCAAGCTAGCTATAGAGTCAACTCGGGTGCTTCATAAGCCTTCTTTTAGGTTCCAACTCATGTGGTTATGGAACCCATCTTTGAATGATTTGGTTTCTAATTAGTGGAGGAAGGGGAGACTAGCCTACAATACATCAATGTATGTCTTTCCTAATCTTCTTCAATATGTTAAATTTGAGCTAAAATGGTGGAATTGTCTGTATTTTGGGAATGTCTTCCATGCAAAGGCGTTGGCCCAGGTAGATCTAGATGACATTACAAGGATGATAAGGGAGGATGGGATCACATCTAAATTGCTTCAGGATGAGGCTCAGGCTATGAAAATGTTGGAAGAATGGGAACTAAGGGAGGAAATGTATTGGAAACAAAAGACTCAGATTGAGTGGCTTAGGAAGGGGACAAAAATACTATTTTTTTCTTCAACTCTATGAAAGCCAGAAACCATGGCAATTCTATCTCTAAATTGGTGAATGACAGGGGAGACCATCTTTCTTCCTTCCCAAAAATCTTTAGTGAGGTAGTGTAGAACTTTGAGTCTCTCTTTCGAGAGGAATCACAAGGGGGTTCTCCTAAGGAAGTGCAAATTCTATCTTGTATCCCTTCTCTTGTATATGGAGATATGAATCAGCAGCTCATGAGAGATATCTTGCTCAAAGAGCTTGAAGGGATTGTGTTTAATATGAAGAAGGAGAAGGCACCGGGTCTAGATGGTTTCCCAATTGAGTTTTTTCAATAATTCTAGGATATCATCAAATTTGATCTCCTGGTTGTGGTTCATGAGTCTCAACACAATAAGCAAATGTCAAGGGCTCTAAATGCTACTTTTCTTGCTCTTATCCCCAAGAATGAGGGGGCTGATAGGTTAAGCCAATTTTGGCCCATCTCTTTATGTAATGTTATCTATAAAATTATTTCTAAACTTATTGTTGATAGGTTGAAGAAAGGGCTTGTAGATTTGATCTTTGAAGAGAAAAGTAGTTTTGTAGCGGGTAGGCAATTTCTAGATGGGATTGTCATTGCAACTGAGGTCATCCATTCTATGGCCAGATCAAAATAAAAAGCAATGTTTATCAAACTGGACATGGCTAAGGCTTATGAAAGAGTTAGGTGGTCCTTCCTTCGATGAGTTCTTAATGCTTTTGGATTTGTGGAAGAATGGATTCAATGGGTTTGGATTTGTGTTACTTTAGTTTCTTTCTCGATGCTTATTAACGAGAGTCATTATGAAATTTTTGGGCTTCAAGAGGCCTTCGTCAGGGAGACCCTCACTCCCCTTATTTGTTTATTCTTTTGGCTGAAGGCTTAGGGAGATGGATTGAATGGAATGTGGAATCTAGTCTTATTCAAGGTTGGAGGTTGGGTGGAGCCTTACCTCTGCAAACTCACTTGCAATTTGTGGATGATACTACTTTGATGGGGATGGCTATAATAAGGGAGGCCTCTAATCTATGAAGGGTTTTGGATGCATACTTGGTTACATCTGATCAGCAGATTAATGAGGGAAAATCTTCCATCTTCTTCTTCAATACTCCAGGCCCTATTCAGCAAATAATTGCTCACACTTTGAGATTTCAGATTGGGAATCTTCCATTGACATATCTTGGCATTCCCATCTCGATGAGTAGACTACCCAAGGAGTCTTGGAAAATTATTTTGGACAAATTTTAGGTGAAATTTAATCACTGGACTCATCATTGGTTATTCTTTTTTGGTCATGTCCAGTTGATTAAGTCAGTTGTGCAAGCTCTACCCATTTATAGATGCATGCTCCAGGTTGCTCCTATGGGCTTTCTTAAGGATCTTGATTCTATGGTGTGCCAATTTTTATGGGCTGGTTACTTGGAGTCCTCCAAATGGAGTTTGGTTAGATGGGAAGTGGTGTTCAATCTGAAACAATATGGTGGATTAGGCTTGAGGTAGTCGGCTTTGACTAGGGAGGCTTTGGCTGCTAAACTTTACTAGTGATGGTGTAATGAGCAAGATAAGAGCTAGGCCAAGGTTCTTTCTCAGAAGTATCTCTCAAGGATTCCTCATTTCAATATCTCTAGGCACTCCCTTGTGGGGAAGGGATCTATGATTTTGGACACCCTTAAGAAAGGGGCTATGCTTATTAAGGATGGATTATTTTGGATCTACAAGAGAGGGGTAGAGGCCCAATTCTGGTCAGATTCTTGGGATGGTTATCCTTCCATCACTTCTCTATTTCCCAACCTGGTGATTCTTTGTTAGTAGTTTCTAGAGGTTGGTTGGTCACAGGTGAGTGACTTGAAGTCCTTTTTCCCCTTTGGTCAGATGGAGATGGCTAAATGGAAGTCCCCAGATGAATGGTTGATTGTTGGTTTACAGGAGGAACATGTTGTGCTACAAAATATCCTCTCCAGTAGAAGATGTTGCTCTCTCTAGGAAGATGGTGTGCTTGCTTGGTCTCCCAATCCTATGGGGTACTATACTATAGCCTCTGGTTATAGCAGGTTGTTGTCTCATAAGTTGGTTGGGGCTTAAATGTAGTGGTGGAAAAAGGTCTGGAACAAGCTTTCTTGGCCAAAATGTAACTGTTTTGTTTGGATGTTGGCTTGGAATAAGTGTTTGACTTGGGATAATATTCAAAAGAGAGGATTCCTCAGTCCTTCTATGTGTGTTATGTGTGGGGCTAATGAGGAGGACTCTACCCACTTGTTCTTTCGTTGCTCATTTTGCCCTACAGCTTTGGCATTTTTGGTGGGGTGTTTGGACAACTCCTTGTGTTCATGCTTCCTCCTTGATTGAGTTTTGGCAGGGGATGAGTTGGTCCCCTTCTGTGGCTTCCTTTCTGTAGGAGGTCTAGTTTTTGGGGCCTATCTTCTTATTGTGGCAAATTTGGCTAGAGCACAATCCAAGGATTTTTCATGGAGAACAAAGACTAGTACAACAATTTTGGAAAAGGTTATTGGGCATGGTTCAAGAGACAGTGGAGGCTAAGTGTGAAGTGGAACTCCCTTTGGGGAAACAAGATATAGAATTGGTGGAGAGATTGGGGATTCTGGGGTCTTCTTTGGCCTTGACTAGGGCTAAGAGATGGCGTCGTGAGAAGAAAAAAAATTATAGGTTTAGCAAATGGAAACTTCCCCCCTATGGCATCTTGAAGATCAATACTAATGGATCTTCAAGGGGCAATCCGATTTTGGCTGGTATTGGCAGGATTGGTAGAGATTCTCTAGGCTTAGTGATCTTTATCTTTTCAATCTATTATGGGATAAAGACCATTAACTTGGTGGAAGGGCTGGCTATTCTTGCCGCTCTTAAGAAAGCTCACACTTTAGGGTGGAGAAGGATAGTTTGTGAATCTGATTCCCAGGTTTTGATCAATCTGCTTATTAAATAGAAAGTGGCTAATGTTAACTGGTAGTTGGCTAGGATTGTGCAACAAATTTTGCAGATTAGTCCTTTGATGGAAATGGTGACTTTTGTCCATATTCCAAGGGAGTGGAATAGGACAGTTGATTGTTTAGCGAAATGGGCTTCTAAGCATGTTGAGGGATGGAGAATTGAGGAGTGGGAGTTAGTCCCTTAGGAGCTCTGTCTTGATTTAATGAATATTCTTGATGAGGACAGGGTTGAGAATGGTGACAAATGATGGTGTTGGTTGTTTTATCTCTATTTGGGGCTATGCTTTTGTTTTTCCTTAGGACCTTAGGTCCTTGCTTTCTTTGTAATGGTGTTTTCTAATCTCCAATAAAGTTTTTATCCCTTTATTTCAATAGTTAACAATCATAATCATAATCATATGTAATAATAATAATAATGCCCACAATTCCCAAATTTTTATCTCCCTCTAATATCGATCCTTTCCCTCCAAAATTTCCAATGTGGGTGGTTTCCCTCCAAATTTTTGGGAATTGGAAAATTGGGAATTTTGAGTACCCGATTTCATATCAGTTATCTGACCTGTAATCGGACACCCAATTTGAAATTGGGTACCCAATTAGGCTTGGTATTTACCAAACCTATTTGGTCAACTCAAAAGACGTGTTTGAGAAGGTTTAACTGACATTTAGACTTCGAGTAGCCATTTGACAATATTATTTTCATTGAAATTCAATGAAACGAAAAAGGTTTTTTTATAACACTCTCAAGATTTCATTGATATAATTGTTATCAAATTCTGAGTTCGATAAGTATTTATTAGTTAATTTTCAATGAAGATGATTGTAAAGTGTTGATTGACATACTGATTGAGAAATAGCTATAACTTTCAAACGGTATAACATTTTTGAAATCCAAAAGTTGTGTCACATTCTATGCTTTTCCTAGTGTAAGAAAACTAAATAAATAATAATTTGGTAAAGTTTTCAATTAGTTAAGGTGGTCAGACATGGGAGATTTTTTATTTTGAAAAAGTTATAGTAGAAAATTCATATTTAATTATTTATTTGGAATAAAAATATCCAAAAAAATGTGTCACGTCTGGGCATGAGTCTAATTTTATATCTATAATTATATTTTAAAATATTATCATTTGATTTTGATTAAGGTGGTTAGACATACACCTACTTTTATTTTTTCCCTAAAATTTTTGTAGTACTGCATTAAAATCCAAACTTTTGACCAATCAAATATTTTTTTCTCCAGATAAGGCCTAGCAATTTAGAAACTACATTCAATTTCCTATAGATTATTTTCTTACAAGTTTTTGATATAAAGTACATAACCACTTTAAAATTATGTGTCAAGTTGATATAACCCTAATTTATTGGTTTTTCACTTCCACTTAAGGCCATAGTTTGGTTGATCATGATCTTGCACATACCTTTTACATCATCTTCAAATTCCCATCATAAATATCATTTTTATGTCATTGAAGTTGAACAATTTTGATGTAGTTAACCTTTTTCTTTATAGAATTGTGACAGTTAATTGTGCTTCTACTGAGTATCTAGAGTCTCTTTCTATCTTGTCAATCCTTTCTCCTCCAATGTTAATTTTGCTCTAGATTGATAATTATTTAGGAATCTATTTGACTCCAACACAAATAGTAATAGGTTAAAGTTTACTCTATTATAACACATAATAATAATAATAAATCTAAGCTTCGGTCATCGCCTAGTAAACCAATTAAGTTTTCTATGGATATTCTATGGTTTATGATTTGACCATGAACATTCAAATTTAATTAACTAACAACTAAATCTTATTTAGAAGGATGGGATTTATAGGAAAACTAGGTATCTTGAGCAAAGGAACCCAAGCCCTGAAGATCTACAAATAAAAGAAAGACAATTAATGACCTACATTACAAAAAATTTAGATAACATTTATAATTAGAAATAAGTACATATTAAATAACATTGTAAGTAATTTGTGGACATGTAAAAAAGGGAAATTAAACCCTTATCAAGTTGTATCGCCACCAGTCCAAGGTGGTTTGAGAATGTATTCCAAAATCCTGATTGAATAAATCCTAAAGTTTTATTTACTCTAATCTTTCCTACTGGTGCACGAACAAAGAAGACATCAAACTTAAGTGTACTATTCTTTTAATACTCAATAAAATTCTCTCTTCTTTAGATTTTTACTTATCAAAAATAAATAAATCATACATGGATTTGAATTAATTAATCCTAAATTATCTCACCTACCAATACATGATGAAACCAATTTGACCAATCAGAGACAAGAACCAAGTGCACATGGATCAAAAATAGAATTCTATTGTTAGAAATGCTTTAGAATAACTGGGGTGGTGAATCAGTTATTCCAGGTCCAAATGTCCTAATAAAACTTTTTCACTAAGTATAGTGAGCCCATTTAAACTAACCATGCATCCAAGCTAAACATTCTTCTTAGCAAGTTATTGAAAAATCAACATGCAGGAATAAGACATGAAAAATCAACACAAAACATAGTGATTTACGTGGAAACCCAATTTAGGAAAAACCACAAGTAACATGCTACTCCATTCTCACTCTTCTGAAGTGATGACCTATGAAAGGCCTACCTTGTTAAAGGCTACAAAACACATTGTTAAATTTGACTCGGTTAAGGGATTTCAACCACCCCATTAGAAGTGAGCCTGCCTGGTTAAAGGACTTTAAAACATTCACTTGGAATGTCACCCTGTTAAAGGATTTACAAAATGGTTGTTAAACCAACCTAAGTCCATAGGATTTTTCCCTAATTGATATAATTTCAAGAGAGTAACAATAAGGGCTATTAATCTAATATAAATCACAACACAACTTGTAGATTTTAGATCTCACTTTCAGTTCACAAATTTTCCTAGCTTTTAGTCTCTACAGTTCTGACAGATTTTTCTCCTTTCAAGCTTTGTCTCCTTGAGTCTCCATGCTCATTGTGCCAATGTAATCACCTATGTGGTCACCTATCAAAGCAGAGTCTCTGTACTTTGTTCATCCCTCTCGATGTCTTCTCCTTGACACCACACACTCTCTCCAAAACCCTTTGCTTCTTGACCTATAAATCCTTAAATAGAAGTATGGAATACTTTTACTGCTCTTTATTTGGTTCAAATAGATTAGGTAAGATACGATGTATCTACTCCTTATCTTGTTTCTTCTAGAAACATCATGTAGAATCCTCCTGTATTCACCTAAAAATAGTTAACCTAGAATTCTATGCCACTAGCTCAACATTCTTATCTTCCATCTGGTTCACAAAATTCAAGGTAACAAACTTGTCAACTTAGATCTGGTGAATCTTTGACTTTTCAAATAATGTAGCAGCTCAACACTATTGACTTTTTTATGCTTGGCACATACTATGTTACTTGGCACGTACTATAGATTCACTCAGCATCAACTAAGTTTTATTGATGCTCGACACCTATTACATTTTGTCCTACTTGGCACTTGAATTTGCTCGACACCTTCTATCTCACTTAGCACGCACTAGATTTTACATTTTCTCGGCACTTACTAATAATTTACTCGGCATGAACTAACTTGCTTGACACCCACTAATGAATTTAGTCAAGCTTTGCAGACAATTTTATTACAACTTATTCTTCTAAAGTTTTTAAGGTGTAGCCAACCTCTGTATCTTCAAGTGTATTATCAATACATCATTCTACCATTCTCTTAATCGATCCTTGTACTTCATTACAAAACCATAACTCAACCTTTCCCTTAGGTGCTTTTGTTACATCTTATTGATTAAATCCTCTTCATCAATCAACTAAGTGATAGTACTTGGATCTTATAAGCAATTGTCATTCCAACAAATATCAAGTTTAACATTAGTGGCAAAACAATGATTGAAAAAATTCTTTATTAACAATCTCCCTTCTTCAATAATGATCTTTTTAATCAAATTTCAAAATCTACCTCTTTTGCATTGATAGCAAACCAAACTGATCAACCAAGTTATCAAAATGCTAACTAGGTTAAAACAGTAAGTCAAATGCCAAAAAGAAAACTTTGCATCCAAAATTGTTCATTCTATCAGCAACTTAGAATTTCTTATGACTCCCTCTAAATTTTGTAAGACTCCCTCTTTCAAAGTATTAGGGATATCTCTTTTGTTAATACATTGTCTTCTCCTTTTTGGTCTACTCCCTCTCTGATCTTTTCATCCTAATTGATTCTTGTCTGTGTTGTTTTCTCCCTCTTAGTTTCTATTTCCCTTCTCTTTCCTTTCTATTATTTCTCCCTTTACACATTTGATCTTGTAGATTTGATCAGTTTTTGCTATTTCTCCCTCTTTGACAACAATGCCAAAAACATATTAGTTCAACATCTTATCATGCAAGTATAGAATTTGTAGGAACTCCAATTTCTCCCTCTGACACCTTATCTATGACTTATTTGAAATTTTAGTATTTTAATTACTTCAGGAAAAACCTAAAGTAAGTATCCTCTACATCAACTTATATCATTTCAGTAATCAACTTATTTGATGCAGGGCAATCTTGTTGTTACTTAAACAGCCTTGGATAGGGGTATCACCCCTAACTTACCTCTAAGATACTCAAATGCATCTTTAGGTAATGGTTTTGTGAAGATGTCAGCAATTTGTTCTTTTGAGTTGGCATATTCCATCTTCACTTGTTTGTCTTCCACTAGTTCTCTTACATAGTGATACTTAATTGTGATGTGCTTTGTTTTAGCATGCATCATAGGATTCTTTGAAATGTTGATGGCACGTGTGTTATCACAATAGAGTATCATAGGTTCAATTATCTCTTCCTTCATACCTTTCAACAGGTGCTTGATCCATACAATATTGGTGCAGTTGATGGCAGCAACAACATATTCGGCTTTAGCTGTGGATTGTGAGGTACAACTTTGCCTTTTGCTAGTCCAAGTGACTAACCTTTTACCTAAGAAGATTGCTCCTCCACTGGTACTTTTTCTGTCATCTATATTACCTCCCCAATTTGCATCAGTGTAGGCATTCAATTCAAAAAAAATAGTCCTCTTGTAGTATAAGCCAAAGTCATATGTTCCTTTTAGGTACCTCATTATTCTTTTTACTACTATAAGATTATTTTCTCTTGGGTTTACAAAAAATCTTGTCACTATTCCAATAGATAATGTAATGTCTGGTCTACTATGTACAACATACTGTAACTTTCCAATCATTGATCTGTACATTGTCTAATTTACTTCAGTTGACCCATCATTCTTGGATAACTTATGTCCTATTACTATTGGTGTACTGACTAGTTTTGAATCCTCTGATCCAAATGTTTTGAGTATCTCCTTGATATATTTTGATTGAGTCACAAATATGCCATGTTTCAGTTGATGTACTTGCAATCCAATAAAGAATTTGATTTCCCCAAACATTGACATCCCAAACTCATGTTTCATCTGATCAGCAAAATCTTTGCATAGTGCATCTTTTCCTCCAAATATTATATCATCAACAAAGATTTCAAATATCAGAATGTCTTTACCTTTTTCTGTCTTGACATACAGGTTCCTATTGTCATCTATTCTCTTAAACCCTATCTTCACAATATATTTGTGAAGTCTCTCATACCAAGCTCTAGGCACTTGTTTCAAACCATAGAGTGTGTTGGTGTAAATAAGTATTTACTTATTACACTTACTTAAGTTTACTTAGGTTAATGCATTATTTATTTATTTTGCATTATTTTATTTATTAGTCACGTAGGAATTTGTGCACTCTTGTGAGTTATCATGATGACATCATAGGGATCCACACCTCTTTTAAGCACATGTTGTCTACAACATAGGAATCTTCTACACACATAAGACACTTTGTCATTCTTATCCATTCATCTAGAATGTTGGATAAGGTGCTTAGTTGTCTTATCTCCTAGTTGTTTCTAGAGATATTATAGGTGCTTCTTGAGAGGCCTTTATATACAGGAACTCCTAGTGTGTTTGAACATCACATCAAATCACATTTTGAACAGAGTAATGTATTCAAACATACTCTAATTAATTTATCATATCTATTTTTGGTCTACTGTGTGCTTGTGTTTGAGTTCTTAGTTCATGGGTGAACTTTGCCCTTAGGCAAATTCTTACATGGTATCAGAGCAACTTGGAGATTTTCTCATCACATAGCCATTCAAGACCACGCTTGCTTCATCACCTCAGCTTGAATCTGGAGTACTACAAAAATTAGGAGCATCTTGAGCCAGATCTAACCTCGCCATTGCATCTGAAACGTTGAACCGGTGAAAATTGACTATAAACTCGGCTACCTTGGCCCAAAGTTGACCGTGAGGCAAATTTTTTTTGTGAATTGGAACCCGGAGGCCCAATTTGCACAATGGGTATGGTCATTTCAATATTTTAATTCTCTTCTAATTTCATCATTATTATTCAAAAAAAATTGCCAATAGGGCAGCCGGCAGAGAAATTTTTTTGCAGGTACTGGGCTATCAGATCCCGGCCCTGCAGGTTTGCACTGGTAATTTTTTGGCAGACCTTATATATTTTTGGCACTACACTACAACCTAGTGAGTGCCCACTTACACAATTTCAAAATCCAACCCATGGCATTGGAATCCATCGACCAAAGTCCACACATTATTTCGAGCAGTCTCATCATACCGGCGCACCATAAATAGAAATCGGTGCATCACTATTTGCCTTTGCATTTGTGTCGTTGGTTATTTAAAAACTACATTCAATCCTCATGCGAAGCATGTGGGACTAACCCATAAACACCAACACTGCATAAAACTATTTTACGACAACCTTGATATAGTCTTCGGCTCCCCACAAATAGTCTGACATGCAAAAGGTGAAACTTGGCAATAGAATCCTTTCCTTCATTCTTGGCAGTCGATTTCTCAACACTGTTTGTGAATCCGGTGAGGGCAAAGTATATTCTAAAAAGCATATTCTACTTACGGTCCGTGGACAGTCTAATTTTGGCAGGCATTCAAAATTCTGGCGAGGGTTTTTGGTGTTACATTTTTTATCCCCCTGGTGAAGTTTTTTTAACAAAACTGTATTTTTTGGCAATGAACCAACTTTTACCACCCATGTAGATTGTTTCCCTCCCTTTGCCACATCCTCATAAAGGACATGAAAGTAGTATGAAATCCACGTCAATGTATGGATTTGACACGTGTAAGTCTATATAGTACGGACGGCCAACTCAGCGTGCTACGTCAGCCCAAGGCAGTATTTTTTGCTGACATTAGCAGAACACTGTCTTAAAATTGACGGTCATTTAACTATCATTTCCAAGTTTTTTATAACTATAGTGATGGCTATTTGACCGTCAAATTTAGACTCACATTTTTCCTTCCAGACCCCTCTTCAGATTGCTTTTTAGTTTGATGATCTGACTTCGCGAGCTCATATCTCGAACATCCAGACTTTGATTCAGGTGCCATTTTTTTAAAAATTGGGTAGAATTTCTTGAATTTTTTAGTGGTGGTATTTTTTATGGTTTTGGTGCACATATTTTGCAAAAATTGTGTTTTTGGGTGACTATACCTGCATAATCCTGCATTTTGGAACTTCAGAAGCTCCGTACGGGCACATCTGTTCACGTTTTTAGGTTCTATTTTTTTTGAAAGTGCATATTTTTTCATCTAATTTCTAGATTTGAAGTCAAATTCTAAGGTTGTGTGGACAAATTTCTCACTTTCAGAACTAGGGCCATTTCTGCATTATATTGCTTAGTTCCAGTCTTAGGCCTCAAGCGGCAGGTATAACCATGAAAATTAGAAGTCTACTTTTTTCATTTTGCATAGTAGACACACCAAATTTCAAGTGCCAACAATATTTTTATTGGGGGGGCTCTTTTTTTTTTAGGAGGTTTCTTTGATTGGTCCATCATGGAAGAGGCATATTTGATCTACTTGACCCCAAATAACTATAAGGAATGGAGTCAACTTATGGTTAGATATCTCTCACAGCATAATATACTACCATATGTGCCAAATCTTGAGTATACTATTGATCAAATCAACACCCTTATTCCTACTATTTTTTCCCATATGGAGTATAAAGTTCTGAAAAGACGTTCAAAATTAAGTCATCTGATCCATATGTTTTTTGGATGTATCTCTAGGAAACTTATGGAGATCCAAACATTCCTCCATTCCTAAAACATTTCATTCCTCTAGTTGTAGCTGACTCCTCTTCAGATGAGATCACACCTCCAGCTCTTGTTGCTCCTATTGATCCTATTTTAGCCACAGATGCTTTTGAATCAGTGCAGCAGGATACTTTATGTCTTCCTACTCTACCTTCATGCAAAGACTTCCTTTCAGACATTGCACAGTTGTTCGTGGAGTTTCACATTGAAGATGTGGGAGATATTCTTAATGGAATTCGTCTTCTATTTGAGGTAGATACTTCATCCTTTGCTGTAGTGACAGATTCATGTACTTCAGCACTGCAGGGTCCTCATGGTCTTCCAGGTGATGATTTCTTGCCAGACATTTCAGTTATGTTCTTGGAGTCACACACAGTAGACATGGGAGACTTTTATGATGATTTCTTGCTTCTCTTTGATGAGGAGTCTTCTACAGTTGTTGCGAGGGCCCACTCTAACCCTCAACTCCATGCTCTACATGATCAATCCTTCCAGATTGGCATGATTGTGGATTCTTCTTTACAGCATCTGCAGGAGGTCTCTCTCACATTTGGGAAGACTGTTGGTTTCCTAAAGAAGGTTCTACATCATTCCTTGTTCAATATGCTCTTCTCTTTAGCAGTTTTGGAGGAAGCCATCAACAGTATCGACACAGGGACTTTTGAACAGGTTTTAGAGATACCAGTCATCATAGAGATTCCTTCCCCATCCAAGGGATGCATCTCACAAGTACCCTTGCCTTTGTTTCTTCCAAAGGGGAGGAACATTGTCCAAAGGTCGTGGATCAGCTTCTACATAGGAGTATTTCTCATTGATTAACACACTACTTTTAGCGGGGGGGGGACTATCTCATCTCCTTCTTCTCCTTTTTGGGGGGGACTTTTTCCTCTTAAGAGGTTTTGTCCTTCTCCTTCTCTTTTGTATATACTATATGTATGTCGTAATGGAGGGGTCTTCATTACTCCATCCATCGATGCATCCTTATTTATCTCTCTTTTTGGGGGAGGGTTTTTCCCATGAGGTTTTCCCTCTTTTTCCACTTTACGAGAGATTGCATTTTCATTATGTACATGGGTACCTAATATGGCCTAGTAGCTGGGACCCATTATGCATCTTCATCCTAGTTTCGTAAGCTTAAGGGAATTCCCCTAAGTTACACTTAAGGGGGGGTTTTGGTGTAAATAAGTATTTACTTATTACATTTACTTAAGTTTACTTAGGTTAATGCATTATTTATTTATTTTGCATTATTTTATTTATTAGTCACCTAGGTGTTTGTGCACTCTTGTGAATTATCATGATGACATCACAGGGGTTCACACCTCTTTTAAGCACATGATGTCTACAACACAAGAATCTTCTACACACATAAGACATTTTGTCATTCTTACCTATTCATCTAGAATGTTGGATAAGGTGCTTAGTTGTCTTATCTCCTAGTTGTTTCTAGAGACATTCTAGGTGCTTCCTGAGAGGCCTTTATATACAGGCACTCCTAGTGTGTTTGAACATCACATCAAATCACATTTTGAATAGAGCAATGTATTTGGACATACTCTAATTAATTGATCATATCCATTTTTGGTCTATTGTGTGCTTGTGTTTGAGTTCTTAGTTCCTGGGTGAATTTTGCCCTTAGGCAAATTCTTACAAAGTGCTTTATGTAGTTTGCAAACCATATCTTTGTTGTTGTCATCAACAAATCCATATGGTTGTTCTATGTAGACTTCCTCTTCCAGTATACCATTTAGAAAACCAAACTTTACATCCATTTGTTAGACTTTAAAACCTTTGTAATAAGCATATGCAAGTAGAGTTTTTACTCCTTCCATCCTTGCAATAGGGGCAAATGTTTTTCCATAGTCCAGTCCTTCTTCTTGTGCATAACCTTTGTAGACTAGTCTGGCCTTATTTCTTGTGATCTCACCATTCTCATCTAGCTTTTTCTTGAATACCCACTTGGCACCAATCACATTCTTATCAACTGATCTTGGAACTAAAGTCCAAGTTTTGTTCTTCTCTATCTCATAAATCTCCTCTTGCATAGCTTTACACCAATCATCATCTTGTAGTGCATCTTTCATAGTTTTGGGTTCAATCTTTCTTAGTAGACATGATTCACTTCTTAGTCTGTTCCTTGTCATTGCTCTCGCTTCATTGTCACCAATGATTTGTTCAGCAGGGTGATGTCTTCTCACATACTTCGATAGCTTTGATTCTGTCATTATTTCCATGTTTGGTCTTTCAGTTTTAGAGTTACTGTGCACATCCCTTTCAGATAGCTCAACATCTCTTTCATGTGTACTAATTTTAGAATTAGAATGTGCATTATCTTCACTTTGCAACTCAGCATCTCAATGTAACTTGACATTCACTAGTTGTGACACAACTGATACCGAAACTTGTTGTTGATTCCCAACTTGATTGGCAGCTTCTTCTTCAGCAGGCTTTCCTTCATAGAAGTATACAAAGGATCTGTACTCTTTTGGTTTCTTGGATTCATCGCCTTGAACTTTTGCATGCTCATCAAAATTTATATTTGTACTCTCCACAATTTTGTTAGTGTTAGTATTTAAACACTTATATGCTTTACTTCTAGTGGAGTATCCAAGGAATATGCCTTCATCACTCTTTGCATCAAACTTTCCATTTCTAAAATCTTTAAGAATATAACACTTAGAACCAAACACTTTGAAATGTTTTACATTGGGTGAATGACCATACCATAATTCAAAAGGTGTTGCATTGTACCTTTCTTAATTTGTACTTGATTTAAAGTGTAGACAATTGTACTTATAGCTTCTCTCGAGTACTTTAGAGCAACATTCTTCTCCATCATTAATGTTCTAGCACAATCCATCATTGATATATTCTCCTCTCTACAATTCCATTCTATGGGGGAGTTCTAGGTGCTTATGTTTGTTCCTTAATTCCTTTATCATTGCAAAATGTCTCAAATTCTTTCGATGTGAACTCTCCTCCTCTGTTTGATCTTAGGCACTTCAGAGTCTTCCCTATTTCTTTCTCAACCCTGGCAAAATACCACTTAAAATTTTGAAATGCATCGGATTTTTGCTTTAAAAACATGATAGTCATCATCCTAAAGTAGTCATCAACAAGCAACATTATATATCTATCTCCTTAGTAACTTTGCACTTCTATTGGGCCACATAAATCAGTATGGACTAACTCTAGTACTTCTTTGGAAGTGTAGGTTTTGCTTTTCAAACTTGACTTGGTCATCTTTCCTAGCTGATACTATTTGCACATTGTATTGTCAAGCTTCTTCAGTTTAGGCAAACCTCTAACTTTCTTTATTTTGTTAATCTTAATTAGATTATTGAAGTTGACATGACATAGCCTTTTATGCCATAGTCACACATCATCAAATCTTGCAATGAGACAGGCAACATCCTCCATATCTGGATAAAAGAGATTACTCCTAGTTTGGTCTCCTTTTCCTATCAGATTTCCATTAGTGTCATAGATTTTGGCAATTTTGTTTCCAAATTCTACTTTGCATCCTACATTGCCTAACTGTGACACACTCAACACATTGTAGTTCAATCCTTCAACATAATATGCATTATTGCATGAAATTTTCTCTATAAGCTTAATGGAACATTTTCCTTTGATTAGACATGGAGCATCATTCCCAAATCTAACACTATTTCCATCGTACTGAGTTAAGGTAATAAACTTACTTTTGTCTCCTGTCATCTGATGTGAGCACCCACTATCTATGATCCACCTGTCATTCTTGTTTACACAAGTTACTAGTGTTGTTGCCTTGTCTTCATCTGACTCATCCTTCGTGGATACATAGATTACCTCATCATCATTTTCATTGGAATTTTCTTCTTCAACAATGTAGCACTTTTTGCTTTTATCCTTGTAATCTCTACCATCATCTTCTCTTATATTATTATGTTTGTTGCTTTCTTTGTAGTTTTTTTTTGTGTGCACCTTGCAGCAATATGTCCTACTTCATTGCAATTAAAATAAATGATAAGTAGCTTACCTTTGAATTTACCTCTGCCTCTGTGAAGGTAGCTTACTCTAATAGCATAGATGGGAAGTAAGGTTCTTAAGACTTTGCTAATAATAGTTTCATCATCTAAATGACCACCTCAACTTCTTATTGCACTTTCTACTTCCTTTATTCTAGAGACATATTGAGCAATGTTCTCACCTTCCTCCATTCTCATGTCATCAAACTTTCCTTTGAGGCTTTCTCTTTTTTCTCTTTGAACATTATGATCTCCTCCATAAATATTTGACAAGGTTTTCCACATCTTGAATGAAGAGGTACATCCCTTGATGTCATCTAATTCAACATAGTTGAGAGCAGAGGTAATCTCCAGCATTGCCTAATTGCGCTCCTTCTTTTTCTTCATATCTTTTGTAGTAGGGACACCTATTGGATCAACATGTTCCACTTCAATTGAGGTTTTTGCATGATCACCTATTGATCTAAGGTGCAGTTTCATTAAACTTTGCCATGCAAAGAAGTTATCTCTATTGAGCTTGGGAACTTCTCTCTTAGACATCTTGATCTTTTTTCTTCTAGTACCTTTAAACCAAATTAGAAGATGGCTCTGATACCAATTGTCAGCAATGCTTAGAATAACTAATGGGGGGCGGGGGGTGAATTAGTTATTCAAGATCCAAATGTTCTAATAAAACATTTTCACTAAGTATAGTGAGTCCATTTAAACTAACCATGCATCCAAGCTAAACATTCTTCTTAGCAAGTTACCGAAAAATCAACATGCAAGAATAGGACATGAAAAATCAACACATAACACAATGTTTTACGTGGAAACCCAATTTGGGAAAAACCACTAGTAACATGCTACTCCTTTCTCACTCTTCTGAAGTGATGCCCTATGAAAGGCCTGCCCTATTAAAGGCTACAAAATACACTGTTAAATGTGACTTGATTAAGGTATTTCAACCACCCTGTTAGAAGTGGGTCTAGTTAAAGGACTTTAGAACATTCACTTGAAATGTCACCCTGTTAAGGATTTACAAAATGGTTGTTAAAAAAACCCAAGTCCATAGGATTTTTCCCTAATTAATACAATTGCAAGAGAGTAACAATAAGGGCTTTTGATCTTATATAAATCATAACTTGCAGATTTCATATCTCAATTTTAGTTCACAAATTTACTTGGCTTTCAGTCTCTGCAATTCTGACAGCTTGTTCTCCTTTCAAGCTTTGTCTCCTTGAGTCTTCATGCTCATTGTGCCAATGCAATCACCTCTGTGATCACCTATCAAAGCAGAGTCTTTGTATTCTATTCATCCCTCTTGATGTCTTTTCCTTGACACCACACACTCTCTCCAACCCCCTTTGCTTCTTGACCTGTAACTCCTTAAATAGAAGTTTGGAATACTTTTCCTGCTCTAATCTTCCTGCTCTTATTTTTGGTTCGAATGGATTAGGTAATATACAATGTATCTACCCCTTATCTTGTTTCTTCTAGAAACATCATGTAGAATCCTCTTGTATTCGCCTAACAATAGTTAACCTAGAATTTTGTGCCACCAACTCAACATTCTTATCTTCCATCTAGTTCACAAAATTCAAGTAACAAACTTGTCAGCTCAGATCTAGTGAATCTTTGACTTTTCAAATAATCCAGCAGCTCAGCACTATTGACTTTCTGATGCTTAGCACATACTGTATTACTCGACACCTACTGTGGATTCACTCGACATCAACTAAGTTTTACTGATGCTTGGCACCTATTACATTATGTCTTGCTCTGTACCTGAATTTGCTCGGTACCTTCTATCTCACTTGGCACACACTAGATTCTTCATTTGCTCGACACTTATTGATAATCTACTTGACATGAACTAACTTTCTCGGAACCCACTAATGAATTTAGTCAATCTTTACAAACAGTGTTGTTACAACTTATTCTTATAGAGTTTCTAAGTGTAGCCAACCTCTGTATCTTCAAGTGTATTATCAATACATCATTTTACCATTGTCTTAACTGATCCTTGTACTTCATTACAAAACCATAACTCAACCTTTCCCTTAGGTGCTTTTGTTACATCTTATTGATTAAATCTTCTTCATCAATCAACTAAGTGATAGTACTTGGATCTTATAAGCAATTGTCATTCCAACAAATAGCAGGTTTGACATCAGTGGCAAAACAATGATTGAAAACATTCTTTATCAACAATCTCCCTTCTTCAATAATGATCTTTTCAATTAGATTTTAACATTTATATCTTGAAAAATAAATCTTGGTAGAGAATATCAACCATTCAAATCGAACACCTCAACAAGCACAAATTAATCTACATCTTCATCATAGTTAATCTAACTCATGCTTAAAACTTGAGAAGTCCTATAAATGTACTCTTAGATAAATTCATCTGTTAGTATTCAAGTGTCCTCATCATAGTCAATTCAAATCCATTATCATCATAGCATCCATAATATACTCATTTGAGATACATCATCATTTTTGAGCAAGTGAGTTATAGTCATTTTGAATCCATAATTTTTTGAGAGAGTTGTTATTCTATACAAATTAGATTCAAACCATTTTTAATCAATAGCATAATGGAGGAATTTCATTAGTATTTAGTCATCTTAATAATTTAAGATATGATTGCATTATTGTTTGTTGACCATTCATCATTTCATATTCTTGTTTTCTAGGTTGTCACTTGGGGATCTAATTGTAGCTAGAAATCCATAGAACTAGAAATAGGGGAACTGTTACCTAGGGTTTTGGAACCCTAAATATTTCCCTCCCATTCAACTATGCAAAAAAAAAATAGTATTAAAAAGAAAGCTTTTAAATTAATCATTTATTAATTATTTTGCTTAATATAATATTTAATTCTTAAAAGAGTTAAATATTAATATATTCAAATGCAAGATAATTAAATGTCAAATTAAATTTTTTTTAAACATTAATCTCTCACATAATTAATTATAGAATTGACAAGAGTGGTTAAAATTTGAAGAGGAATGTAAAATAATTAATTCTTAATAGAATTAATTATTATTATAGTGTGCATAAAGATTTGTGAAATTGAAGTGGGGGGATATAACAAAAGAATGTAAAATAATTAATTCTTTAATGGAATTAATTATTATAATAATGTACTTGAGGTTCGGAAAGAAGTTGGGGCGGTTGCCAAACTTCTTTGCAATTTTATTTAATGAGGGAAAATTGATTGTAGAGGTTCTGGTTCTTCTCGGGTGGAAAAATTCTTGTACATTTTTCAAGACAGGGAAGGCATTTTAAGTTGAAGGATTGGTAATAGAGAAGGGATGGAGAAATTGATTTTATTTTGCAAACTTGTTTATGATGCAGGGATAAAATGATCCTATGGTTGTTTTGTTTACATATATAGAATAAAGAGAAATTCAATTTTAGATCCTATGGTTTGAAACATTTCTCTGGTTGGAAATGATCTTGTTGTTACTCCAGCCATGTTCAGAATATGATCTTGTTCATTTATCAAGGTTTCTTGTGTGTCATGGGATCCTGAGGTTTTATGCACTGTACATGTAGTGAATATTAAATTTCCCTTTTGTTTCTTTGTAAGCAAGAAGATTGATTAGATAGCCTCTATGCTATGTATTTGATTTCCTTTCAAAATTATTTAAATTAAGGTTCACATTCATATCATGTTGATGAATGAATGATTAGTTTTCCTTCTTTTCCTTATGGTTAAAGGCATATCAGAAAATTATTTATTTTGAATCAAAAGGAGGGACTTGTACCTCTATTTCACAATTTAAAGAGCACTTGACAAGATAATTGCAAGTGACTCTATTATTAGTTTTAGTGTTTGTCTTTCTTTTTGGGCATTCAAGAGTCAATTGTGAAGGTGTTTTTGGAGAGGACAAACCTGTTTACTAATAGGAACTAATTGCATAATTCAAGTCCCTAGAACTAAAATCCATAGAACACTCTTGATTTATTTCACTTCAAATCCTTAACTCAATTTTTTAATCTTAATTTGAAATTATGTTAAATTAATGTTCTATGAAGGTTTTCATTATTCAAAATATACACACACATACAATATGGACCTGAATCGATGAAATAGATAAAGGGGAAGGTATACGGTTGGGTTTGGAGTTGGAAGGGATATCAATGTCTTTATAATGAGATTTTTTTTGGAGGTCATGACCATTATAATTTTCTTTGAGATGAAACTATTTTAATATAAGTTGTTCATTAAGACTCTAATTCTTTTTACCATTGATATACTTTCTACAAAAAACAAGTTTATTTTGAGGAAATATTTTTGGGAGGAATAATAAGATCTTCAAGTGGACTATATTGAATGGAAGTGGAGGAACATGTTTAACATGTATGGGCTGTGAAAAACTTGCACAAATGAATTTAAAGCATTGGGGGATTGAGAGGAATAGTGAGATCCTATGATAGAATATGAGCATTAACAAGATCATCTAGTAGGATAGGATCTTGTGAGGGATAAGAAGGATCAAGGAATGAATATGATGGCATGAAGGGATTTTTACCTGAGGTTTTGGAGGGATAAGGATATATTTTGGTGGAAATGAAGGTTAATTAATTATTTGATCTTAGCTTGGAATAGGATTATTGGACTCTATTTTAAAGGTTTTTTAGCTCTTGACTTTGGGTGGAATAATTAGAAAGGATGTAAGGGAGGTCATGGTCTTTCCTCGGAAGTGAAAGGTCAATGGGACCTGGAAGGAAAAAAATTTCTTGAAATAAAAAAGGGTCATCTTTTATATGAGGGATGCAGATAGAATAATCATGAGGCTTAATGGAAATGGAAATTTTGTGAATAGTTAGAGGGGATTGATCTCTGTTGGGATCTTGATACTCCTTTTTTATGACTCTTTTCCTCTTTCTTTGGATTATCTTTTTGTTGTGGGGTGTGAATTTGTTGGAATAATCCACAATGTTCCCCTTTGGAATTTGTGACATACCTTAAATGTCCCATGTGTTCTACAAGTCTGCTGGTTGTATCAGGCATTGATAGGTCAATATTTTGGTGTAATGACAACTCTATCTTGTTACAAGTGGTATTAGAGATTTGTCACATGAGGTTTAAATCTCCTCAATTAATGTTGTGAGGGGGATTATTGGACTAATCAACAACATTCCCCTTTGATATTAATTGCATGGCTTAATTATTTCATGTGTTCGATGAGTTTAGTGGTTGTATCGAGCATTCATAGGTCAATCTTTTGGTGCAACGAAAACTCTATCTTGTAATAGAATTAGAATATGCATAGAGGAGTTTTGAAAGGGATCATTAATTTCAATTGAAGGAGATGAACTTTGCATAGCACTTTCTTGAATGGGTTTGATTGGAAATGGAGCACATGGTAGGATTGGCTCTAATATTTCTCATTCATGTATGGAATTTTCATCAAGGAATGAAATAGATTGAAATTCTTCTATAGATAGTCCTTGGGGGAAAACATGGAAGGTTGTATCAGTGATCATTTTGTTTGATAGATATGGAGGAAGTTTCTTATTTGAAAGAGTAGTAGGAGACATGGATGTTTCTTAAAGTCTAATTTATTGATAGGATATAGGTCTTTCGTCCATGAGATTATTTTGGAATGGGCAATTTTCAGAGATGGGTGAATTTCTTTTTCATGATCCATAATTTTATACACATGATTCAGTTTTCAAGCTAAACTCCTCATAAATTTTAAGTTTTATTGCTTAGGTTATTTTGTTGGTGAAGCCACATTAATTTTTGCATTTTGTAAAGCATTTTTTGATTTAATATGTTTCTCATTTATTATTCTCAATTGATGTCCAAAAGATGGCATGTTTGAACTTGTGTTTATTTGAGAAAACTTTTGTTGATTTGAGGACATAAAAGGATATTCATTGACATGTGATATTTTTGAAGAAAAACTTGTTTACAGTGACCTTGATATTAATTGATTTTTTTGCAAGATAGGCCCAAGAGGTTGTGTGATTTCTTTAGGAACACCTAATTGCATTGGAAAAAAGATTAGTTCATAATTAGGGGGTGGCTGGTTGAAAGGCTTGAAATGAAACTTGGTTAATGATTTGGAATTGGATTGAATTGATCTTGATTTTGGATTTGATTGAACACATTTTTCTCTTGAACTTGACTGATTTGGACTTGGTTAAATTTTGTGTTTTTATCATTTGGTTGTGAAATAATTGGCCCAACATTCTTTTATTTTTAAATGAGAGATTTATTGTCAAATTCACCAAAGTTTTCTTTTTTGATATTATAGGATATTTTACATCTTTCTACTATTACTTTCAATATTTTTTTACTTCTTCTTCTAACATCTTCCCTTCTTTAGTTAATTTTGTTGTCAACTATTGGGTCAAATATGTGTAGTATTGATATGGTTTAGTGTTTGATTGTGAGAATGTCATTTGTCTTGTGTCAAAGAGTGTTGTGTTTTCGTCACTTGAAGGTTATGTCATGTTTAGGTCAAAACCTTATGTTTGAAAAGGTAAACCTAGTATAGGGTCAAAGGGTGATTGAGTGTTCTCACTTGAATATACATGGGTTGGTATGAACCTTCTTGTCTTTTGAATTCTTGGAACCTTTTTACAATTGACATGATTCCTAAATTCTCCTAAGTATGAGAGGTCCATGCAAAATGCATTTTATTTTTGGCTTCTCAAATATGTTTGAAATGATGTGTAACTTAGGATATGTGGATGAAATTTGGAGATGCAAGGAAATGACTATGTGTTGGAATTATGGTTATGCAAAGAATGCAATTTTTTTAAAATGTTGGGGGCATTTGAAAATCATTATGCAGTACAATTCTTATTTTATTTTTGGCTTCTCAAATATGTTTGAAATGATGTGTAACTTAGGATATGTGGATGCAATTTGGAGATGCAAGGAAATGACTATGTGTTGGAATTATGGTTATGCAAAGAATGCAATTCTTTTTTTATTTTAGGGGCATTTGAAAATCATTATGCAGTGCAATTTGGACCTTTGGAAAATGATAATATAAAACTTATGAAATGCAAGGATTTTTTGTTTTTTGATAAGTACAAGATCATGTATGACTATGCAAACTAAAGAGGGTGAAAATGCCATTGTATTTCTTTGGAATTTAGAATTTTTAAAAATGATACTATGATGGTGTAAACTAAGAGAGAGGGGTGGGGGATGATAATTTAACTATGTTTTTGAATTTAATTCAAAAAATATTTTGAAAATTCATACCTAAGAGTAGGATCTTCGCAAATTGAATTGGGACCTTGACTTTCAAAGAATCAAGATAGAAAAAAAAATTGAAGTATAAAGGAGTAAGTCAATCTATCATGACAAGATATGATAGTGACCAATTGATAGAAATTGAACAAGGACATAAGATTGAAACAAAGTAAAGATATGGTTTTCAATAACATAAGGTGAAACTCTTATATTATTGTTGTCCCTGTCTCTCATTCATTTGTGGATGTTGTATGCCTTTCCTCTCAGGGCACTCTGATTCCAATGCTAAAATTATTGGCTCTGTGGGATGTGGTTGCTAAGGTGGAAGAGGGTTGAATTGCGATAAAAGAAAAAAAAAATCCAAGATTTCTATGCCATCTTTTGACATAACTCTTTGTTCCCACATAGGCAAGGTCAAAAAAAGTCTTGATAGTTTCTAGTTGTGGCTGTTGGGGCTACAGTTTTCTTTGATCCTTTCTTTATTTTTCAACTACATTCTAGTTTTTTTTTGCATCGTTGGTTTGGTCTTGACCTATTTCTTGTTGTGGCATTTCATGTAATTTCTTTTGTGACCAATTTGTAAAGAATTTTGGATCTCTTGAAAACCTATTTTTGCTGTAGTAAAAAAGCATAAGGTGAAACTTTAAGGCTTGAATTTTTGGGGATTTTACAAATTTTTAAAGGGTTTTAAGTGCAAAATGACAATATGAAAATGTGATTATTATAGCAACCTAACATGGCTAAGAATGCAATCTTTTGAGGGTTCCATGTGAAAAATGAGGATAATGTAGTGTTGTGGTTCCACAACACACACCTCATTTTTTACTTCAAAAATGGGGACCTCCTTTTTTTGGCTCACAAAAACTTGTTCGTTAGAATAGGGTATCTTCCAAGGTGCCTCAAGGAGTGGAAATTTTGTAGTTTACATTCAAGAGTATGGTCAGTTAGCATCATTTTTAACCCCTAACACTAGTATACTGATGTTTATCTTTTGCGTAGTTCATCATGGCATCCTCATCATCCATAGCACAAAAAATTACCATGGTATTACATGTGCATTTTCAAAATAGGTGCCTTAGGATTTCAAATAGAAGAAGCAGAAGGAGTTCAAGACTATGAAAATGTTGCGCTATAAAGAGGGTATAGATCATCAAAAAGGAAAAATAAGTACACTAGAGTGCTCCTCGACCCCGTTTGAGGAAAGCCCATAAATCATTTTCAAAACTAAGAACTTTGATTTTTTGGTGAATTAAGCACCGTGCGCACTTCCCTAAAGGTGTGCAGGTGTGCAATTTGAAGATTTGGTGAGTGAATTATCTATAAAGGTATGCAGATGTGCATATCTAAAACATTTAAAGGGCCCCTAAGGTCCCAAATGTTACCATGGATTCCTTATCTTCTGCAACAGCTAAGATCACACTCAAACCCATGACTTTCAAGTTCCAGGGAATGCCCAAGAAGTCACACTTCATGATTTCCATAGGGAAATGAGGGGAAAGTATGAAGATTTAGACTTATTAACTCCTCAAGAAATCACCTCTGTCATCCAAAACTTCAAAGGGAAACATCTAGACATCATTTTGGTATGAAGGGGAAGAAAACCCAAATGCTGGAAATTTAGTTTTGACAATTATAAGAATTTTTGGATTTTTGGGTCCTATCACCAAGGTGCATAGTTGTGCTTTTCTTAAAGGTGCACCAACAGTTTTGAAAAGTAGTGCATTGATAGTTAACTATCAATTGCTACTTTAGAGCATTCCATGCATCAAAAACACATTTTGATGATATTTCAACTCCTAGAAACCCCTAAAGAAGGTCAAGCTTCCATTTTTAGAGCTTCTACAGATTTCCAGATCATCTCACAGCTTTTCTTTTCTTTTCTTCTCATTCTATTATTCTTTTATGTCACATAAAGGCTCATGCACCCATTAATTTATATAAACAAGGGTGGAGACCTACTTAGCACCATTTAGAGAGTCAATTTGTATGTAAATAACTTTATTTTATTAGCTTTTTAGCATAAGTTTGCATTGGAAGAGCTTTCACTCCTAACACAAAGGGAGGAGATGATTTCTTTTAAATACATGGATGTAATATGTACTCCAAGTTGTTATTTTGATGCACTAATATACATTATTGGTGCTCACATTCTGAGTGTAGTTATTCTTGCCAGAGTGTGTTATTTTTGTGAATGGATGTTCATGAATAATAATAGAGCAAACAATTTTTTTGTATTGTTATGATTGTACAATATTTTAGTTCCAGTGTTTGCCTTATGTTAACAAATTCTATTATTGTAATGAATTGGAGAAAGGATCATCTTTGTTCTCACATAGTGTTTTGTCTCTTGTGAGCACACTTTCTGTAGCTTCGTGGTTTGATGAAATGTGAAACATCTTTCAATTATTAACGAAGTTCCCATCAATAATTGCATTAGCGGAGTTGAGGAAGTGTTGCTCTTAATTTCATTGGTTTCCTACCAAGATCCTTTTGATAATTTGATTCACATACATGTTGTTACTTATGCTTATATCCATTAGGAATTTCCCTTTCAACAATTTACATTAATCTCTCATTACACTATCTCTATTTTATTTTTTTTCAAACGCTTGGTTAAAATAGGAATTCATATAGTTGCATTGATAAATTACATTCATCATAAAACATCAAATACAAAAAAATATCTTTTTGTGGTTACATTTTAGCAATAGGTTGTGCAAATTGGTTGGAACTAGCAAAGTTCTCCTCGTGAGCATACACATTTATCTTCAATTGAGTTATGCAACAGGTTGAAAAATAACCATCAAGAACCTTGGAGTTGGTCATTGATAAGCTTTTCAAGAGAGAGATTCGAAAATATCTATGTCATTCAACATTGTGCACAACAACAGCTCAACATGTAGCAATATTTAAGGATTTGATATAATAATTGGAAGTCAGTATACAATATGTATATGAAAGGGGTAATATAGGGATGAAATATGATATGAATTTCAAAAACTAAATGCAAGTAGCTATCCTAAGATTATAACAAAGCTCCAAGGCATGTGTTTTGAAATACATGTTTTGGAAGGTTTATGAAAAAGACTTGAGATAATTTCAAATATTTTAGAATTATTTTGACAAGGTTTTAAATGATTTGAAAAGGTTTTGAAATTATTTTGAATGTTTTGTGATTGTTTTGAAAGCTCTTGAAATGTTTTAAAAGGTATTGAGTGTTTTGAAATATGTTTTGGAAGTTTTGAAATGTTTTGCATGCAACAACACTCACATAAAACACTTCAGACATATTTAAATATGAAAAAATATAGCACAACCTAGGCTAGTTGAGACAATACTCACTAAATCTTCACTCGGACAAGCCGAGTCATACTTACTTAGAGTAGATAGCCTAGAAGCTTGAGGCACAAGCCCCCCCTTATAGTACACTCTCCTCTTAGATACACCAATATTTAAATTCCAAAGGGAAATGCTCCCCAAGGAACCATTATCTCTAATAAGAGTTGTGAAATTGTGGGATGTCTTGAGGGTTTCCCCTTGCATTAGTGAATACAAGGTTTTTAGCCATGGCAACAAGTTTTTTTAGTGAGTGCATCTATCCAGGTGGCTATGCTCAAATGATATTCCAATTTGAAGGGGTTCTCCTTATCCTTTCAAAATAAGGGGTTACCTTGTAGTGAAGGATTTTTACATATCACATGGATACTAAAGAAGATTTGATTCAACATAAATGAACTCACACCTCTTGATTCTAACACTAATCACAACCACATCTTTTATATAGAGGTTGAAAAAGGCTTGGCTTTAGCCTATTACTTCTTGGGTCATCCCTTGGGGAGAGTATGTCTTTTCCCACAAAATTTTACCCTCTAAAAGATAGCACAAATTTCTCTTTGCCCAAATTTTATGAAGGTGAGGGAGAGGATACATTTGTTTTATCTTTAAGATGAAAATAATGTGTGTAATGCACAAAACATAGTGGACACTTGGATTCTTTTTAGTGTATCAATGAAAGTGTTTCCTAAATGATTAAATCAAGTACAAAGAGTTTTAAAAACATAGACATCTTCATCATATGTCTTTCTTCACACATATTAGTAGTTTGCATGATAATCTTCATCTCATGAGTGGCAAGGTGCTACATGAAGCCATTAATAAGCCCAAAATCTCTATGCTCAGTATAAAATCAAGAATAAGAGTATAAAAATTGAAATTGAGCATAAAATGGTGTAAATTGACCAATTATGCAGGACCTAGCTCCAATTGTGTAACACTTGCCCCAATTACATAGCTCATAGGGCCAATGACATATATCAAAAGGCCAACTGCATAGAAGCAAAATAAGATAGTTATGAGACTCAAAGAGTTGTAAAAAATACTTAAATTGACAATTTTGGACTCACAAGCATGTATATTGAATATATTATAGCTTGTTAAGCCATGTAATTAGATTAATTTGAAATATTTTTCGATCCAATTTGACCCTTAATTAGTCTAAGTGCAAGTTTGAATTGATTTGAATGGTACTTGATTGATTGGATTTAAATTGAACCTTAAACTAAGTGAATGTTCACTTTTCACACCCAAATCAAATGTAAAATTTCATTTTAAAATTACAAAGTCCAAAATTAGTGTTCATTTTTTGTTGATTTTCTATATTAAGGTTATTTTAAGCACTTTATAGTATTGTATTGAAATCTAAAAGCATGCAAGAAAAAACTTAATTCCTCGACCTTAACACCAAAATCAACACCCCATTTACATAGTTCTCGTGACTAACTGTGCATTACTCATGCCCAAGTGCATAACTTTGGGCCCAACTACACAAAAAATGGGTCCAAGACATAAAACACAAATCAAAGTGTGCAACTCTTCTCTAGGACTTAAGAACACATAAAAAAACACACCCAATCAATTAAATATGCATGTTTCATGATAGATTGACTAAATGTAAGACAAGACAAATGGGATAACATTCATACTAATACAACCATCAAACCCTAAAATCATGCAATAACATCCTATCATAACATTAAAGTATTATAGAAAGCATGAAAAAAGATTAAAACTCAACCAAGAAAACTCCCTTCATTAAGCTTTGATGCCTTTCTTGCTTCTCCAAAACTTAATGTGTATCTCTCACCATAACTCCATGCACTCCATGAAAATAATTTGACATAAGGAGGAGAAAATTCATAATTAAATGGTTAGCCAAATCAATGGAATTTATTTCAATTTATAGAGATATGGAGCTAGATGGCAAAATTGGCAATAAAGTATGCAAATGGAAGAATAACATAATGTAGAACAAGAATTAGTATGCAAAGAACATTAACAAATAAATTAAACATTCACAAACCAAAAACTAAATTCACATATATGCTTAGACAAAGAAAGAAAACAAGAAGTGCAAACCTCACAAGAAAAAGTACTCCATGCTTTCTTGATTCTGTAGATGTGTCCTTTTGCTGTGGATGTATGCTCAAGATGCTCAAAAGCTGCTTCAATGGAGATGGGTAATGGCAAATTGGTAGCTTTGTGAGCTCTCAATTTGGCATTATAAGGGTATGGTTGATGGCTTTGGTTCTCAAAATAGCATGGTAACTTTAGCTCAAAGATTGTTGATGAAATGGCTTGGGATGGGATTCAATTTATAGGCTAAGGGGTAGAGAGATGGAGGGCTTAGATGCAAAGATGGATGAAGGCTTAAGGAGGGCTAAGATGCACTCAAAGGGGAGCACATGGATTGTGCTTGTTTAGCACCAATGGGAAGGTGACACTTGTCACAAGGAGGATGAGTGTGAGAGGGTAGGGTAAAGGGTTGGTTAAAGTCATGATGAGTGGGGTTGAGTATGTAAGAGGGATGTAAGAGGAATGAGTGTGGAAGAGGGAAGAGTGTGGAAGATGGGTGTAAGAGTCATGAGTGGGCTTGTAAGAGTCTTTTATGTTTTGTAAGAGCACTCATGACTTAGTGGTTGGGTTTTTTGAGGGGAGACTTTGGTTTGGATTAGGAAAGTCTTAAACTTGTTTAAGGAATGTGACAACATTAGGGGGTGGATTAGGCTTGGGTTTAGGATTAGCTTAGGGATGTTAGAGATGTGCAAGTGGATGGCATTAATGAGGGTGGGTGAGTTAGTGGCTAAGCTTGGTTAGTATGGGTGGATGGGGTGGATTAGGCTAAATGGAGGATTAGAGATAGGTTAGGGGTTTTTGAATTTGAGGATTTCATTTATCAAATAGATTTATTTAATAAATGGGGATTTTTGAATTAGATAGAAGAATAGGATTTAATTGATAAATAATAGATTATTTGATTTATCAATTAGGACTATAGATGATTAATTAAATTAATCAACTAGGGGATGACAAAGGATTAATTAAATAGAAATTTAATTAATAATGCCTTTTTAGATAACTAAATAGGATTACTAAAATAGTGTAATCAAATTTAAGTGTCTACATTTTGCCCCTCTTTGACATAGTGTTGAGACAACACTATTTCAAAGAAGTTTGAATGAAGATGACACGAGGAAGATGTTTTAGCAACAAGGTTGCCCCAGTCTCGGATAAGAAGAGGAGAGACTAGACTTAGATGATGCCCCCTCAAGAAGGCGACGGGGAGAGAAATGAGGCTCGACGACTTCTTGAAAAGTACAAGAAATTGAGATGAGCTAAGACATAGGTTGGCAAAGAGAAGGGGCTGAATTAGCTCAAACTCTCACTGTGGGAGAATGATAAAGGGAAATTAGAGGCACAAAAGTAAAGCAAGCTTAAGACTTTCCAAGATTGGGGGGGGGGGGGGGGGAGATGGAGGAGCGGAGTGCTATAAAAGGAATCCATGGTAGGGAGATGGATGATAGAATGATAAAGCTGATGCAACAAGATTTCAAAGAGTCAGATTGGCGGAAGATGGGTTTTCGGAGATCCCTAGGACTAGGATTGTGGATCTCAAAAGATGAGGCTTGGTGGATTGATTTGATTGGTGGATCCCTAAGACTAGGATTGTGGATCCCTAAAGCTAAGCGTGAGGAGTGATTCAAAGAGATATTGATGCATAAGCTGGGGTAGGAGCGACAGATGTAGGATATGGATGGGGGATAATGGAGATGAAGGGAATCCATTGAAGCTTTTTGAGCGGGGGGATACTTCAAAGAGAAGTACCACCATGTAGTTGAGCACTAGATTTGCTATAGGACTGTTGGTTAATTGCCAGGGTTACCAAGAACATCAAGGCCTTTTTACCAACTGTCTAGAGGACTGACGAACTGACTCGAAAAAAACATGCAAGGATTGCCCCAGTATCACACATGAATCCCAGAGAAAGCAGCGTGGAAATGACACTAGGTAACCCACAAGCAGAAAAAGAAAACAAGAAAAAGACCTAATCAAGACCTTACGCTCTAATTGCCCCATTCGCAGCATACCATGATATGGCAGATCATGGTAACCTTGAGGAGGGAACAAGGAGATTGCTTGGAAAAGATATTTCAAGACCCAAAAGGGAATATCCCAAATCAAAAGAAAGCAAAAATCCAAAAGAGAACTGTTTGCCAACGAGATGGGTAGGACAAGGTACCAACGGACCAAGATCAGACATGAGGAAAGCTATATCCTGCAAGGATCTATTAGAGAGCACCTAAGCTGATGAATCTGGATGAGTGATGCGTCCGGCAAGCTGAACTAAGAAGGATAACACTTTGGTGATAGGAGATCTAGCTAAAGGATGCATTGGAATATCTAACCAAGGTGTGCGATGTGTGCAAGATGTTGACCAAGGACAAGCTGACACGAACGCTGGATAGATACAATGGTACTAAGCTAAAGAGGATGTACAAGCTGACAGACCAAGATATGTTGCAAATGTACAAGTTTGTTCATGTTTTGGTTTTTTGTGAGATGGAAATGTTTGTGAAGGATGGGATGTCTATAATAGTTGATAGGTGGATAGGTAGATGGTTTGTGAAAAGCTTAAGGAAAATGGGATTCTGTGTGTGCATGTGATAGGATACAGGCTAGGATACAAGATTATTTACAAGCTGGAATATGGTACAAGCTTTGGACAAGATTCGAATATATACAAGGTATGGTACAAGATTTACAAGGTATAATACAAGCTTTGGTACAAGATTTACAAGCTGCACAGGAGGTATTGACAAGCTCCATCAGATTTTGGATATTTGATTGGAACACCAAGGGAACAAGCAGGTGTTTTATGGGATGGTGGGTGGATGGATGAGGGATATGATAGTGATAGATAATGGATTAGTCTTTAGCACACAAGGTGCCTGAATTACCAGGTTTTCACCAAGGTACCTATCCAAGGTGCTTGAATTGCCAAGTTTTCACCATTGGATGCTTATTTCTCTTTACTATTTTTTTTTTTTGTATTTTTTCAAAAGCTGGGTATACCAAGGATCTTCAAGCATAGAACTTCTTGAGATGAATGATGTTAGTGGGATCATTCAAGAGTTCTCCTTCTGGTGTAGATAATTGATAGGCTCCGGAGCCAAAGAAGGCAATAACCACATAGGGACCAAGCCATGTAGGTTCAAACTTGCCTTTCTTTTCTCGATCTGCTTGGACTTTCATATTTTCTTTGAGGACCATGTCACCTAGCTGAAAGTGTCGTGGGAGCACCTTCTTGTTGAAATTCCTTTTGAGACGAGTTTGATAGACTATGAGATGGTCATAGGCTTGTTGTCTCTTCTCGTCTAAGAGATCTAGCTGGGTGAGTCGAGCCACTTTGTATTCTTCATCTGAGATTTGCCCTCGCAAAGATATGCATAGTGAGGGAAGTTCAACTTCTATAGGTAATACCGCTTCGGCACCATAGACTAGGGAGTATGGAGTTGTGCCTGTGGATGTACGAAAGGAAGTTCGATAGGCCCATAGAGCCAGATTTATTTGAAGGTGCCAATCACAGCCGAAATCATTGACAACTTTCTTTAGGATTTTGAGGAGGGTTTTATTAGTTGCCTCTGCCTGGCCGTTACCTTGTGGGAAATATGGGCTAGAAAAGCGGTGATGGATGCGGAGGGAAGTGCATAATTCTTCCATGTTGAGATTTTCAAAGTTACCTCCGTGGTCAGTGAAGATGGTGGATGGGATGCCGAAGCGGCAAACAATGTGGTACAAGATGAACTTGGAGACTTGAACTCCTGTAGCTGAGACTAGGGGGACTGCTTCCACCCACTTAGTGAAATAGTCTGTAGCTGTTATTATCCATTTATGTCCATCAGATGAGAGAGGTGTGATAGTTCCAACTAGATCAAGGCCCCAACAAGCAAAAGGCCAAGGTGGTGCAATATGTTGTAGATCCTGTGCTGGAGCGTGCACAAGATTTGCATGCTGCTGACATGGGAGACACTTTTTGACAAAGTCACAAGAGTCTTCTTCAATGGTAGGCCAATAGTAGCCTGCTATAAGGATTTGTCGTGCTAGGACAATACCACTCGTGTGGGCACTGCAAAGTTCGGAATGTACTTCTTTTAATGCCATCGCGGCCTCATTTTCATCTAAACATCGAGAGAGGGTATCATGATAACCTCGACGATATAGGGTATTGGTTATGATAACATAGCGGGATGATTTTCGAATAAGGTTCTGGCATTGGGTGCGTGTGAGGTGAGGGGATATGATACCATCGTTAAGGTAAGCGTGAATTTCATGGTACCAAGGGGATTGGGGACCAACCAAGATACAAACACGGTTTGAATCCTCATTCGCATAAGCGGGTGTGAGGAGCTGCTCAACTAAAAATTCATATTGCGTAGCTTCTTGGGGAATTTCCAAGAGCGAGCCGATAGTGGCCATGACATCTGCTGCCTTGTTCTGCATTCGAGGCACTTGTGTAAACTGAAGCTTTGTAAAATGCTGGGTCAGCTAATCAACTAGCTCTTTGTAGGGTAATAGCTTTTCATCTTTGGTTTGATATTCATTTAAGACTTGTTTGATGATGAGTTGGGAATCACCAAAGACTTGTAACTCAGTGATATTCATTCTGCAGCTATCTTTAATCCTGCTACAAGAGCTTCATATTCTGCTATATTGTTGGTGCTAGGGAATTGTAGCTTGAAGGCTTTTGGAATGTAATCTCCTTGAGGTGTAACTAATAATATTCCTGCCCTGGATCCATGAGAGGTGTATGAGCCATCAAAATAAAGCTTCCATGGGGGTTGTTCTTCAATTAGGCAGATATGCTCATCTGGAAATTCTGTGAGCAAAGGATATGCATCTACTAGAGGTGCATCAGCTAGGTGATCTGTTATAGCTTGCCCTTTGATTACCTTTCTGTCCACATACTGGATGTCAAACTCACTTAGTAGCATAACCCATTTCACTAGTCGGCCTGTGAGTGTTGTTCTAGAGAGCATATACTTGAGAGGATCAATCTTAGAGACTAGTTGGATGGTATGACTTAGCATGTAGTGGCGAAGCTTTTGCGTTGAGAAAACAACTGCCAAACAAGCTTTTTCCATAGGAGTGTAATTGAGTTCATAACCAACTAGGGTTCTACTAATATAGTAGATGGCTCTCTCTCTGCTATAATCATCATGTTGTGCTAGAAGTGCCCCTAGAGCAGTAGGTGTTGCTGATATATACAAGATCAAGGGATGACCAGGAACTGGTGGAACCAAGATAGGGGGATTGGTGAGATACTGCTTGAGCTGATCGAAGCTGCGCTGACATAAAAGATCCCACTTGAAGTTCTCATTCTTCTTTAGCAAGTGTGAAAATGGTGTACACTTATCTGCAAGTTGGGAGATGAAGTGCCGGACAGATTGAAGTTTTCCCTGAAGAGAGCGAAGCTGTCGCAGTGTCTGGGGAGGAGGCATGTCTAAGATAGCCTTGACCTTTTTGGGGTCGATCTCTATACCTCGTTTAGAAACTATGAAGCCTAGAAGCTTGCCAGATGTGACCCCAAAGACACACTTCTTGGGATTTAGCATGAGATGATATTGGGCCAACCTATCAAAGACTTTTTCTAGGTCAGCAAGATGATCCATGAAGGTGTGAGATTTGACCAGGATATCGTCCACATAATCTTCCAAAATGCTATGGATAAGATCATGGAAAATGGCTGTCATAGCTCTTTGATAGGTAGCCCCAGCATTCTTTAGGCCAAAAGGCATCATGGTGTAGCAAAAGGTTCCCCAAGGGGTAGTGAATGTTGTCTTATGCTGGTCCTCTTCTGCAATCTTGATCTGATTATACCCGAAAAATCCATCCATAAGGGACAGAATTTCATGTCCAGTTGTAAGATCTACAATCATATCTATGTTGGGCAAGGGAAAATCATCCTTTGGACAAGCTTTGTTAAGATCTCTAAAATCAGTGCAGATTCTGATGTCACCGGAAGGCTTAGTGACAGGAACCATGTTGGAGATCCATTCTGAGTAGTCGATAGGTCGGATAACCTTAGCAGCTAACATTCTTTCTAGTTCAACTTTGACTAGTAATGCCACCTTGGGGTGCATTTTTCTAAGCTTTTGTCTGACGAGCTTGATCTTTGGATCGACTGCAAGATGATGAACTAAAAGCTTTGGATCAAGTCCTGGCATGTCCTAATATGACCATGCAAATCGGCCAATGTTCTCTCGTAAAACCTCAAAGAGGAGGTCAGCTTGGTCTTGTGATAGGGATGCAGCAATGTGAACAATTCTAGGGATCTCTGAAGAACCAATGTTGACTTCTCTAGTATCCTCTATTAGAATAGAAGACACCTCTAGTCGATTATCTTGAGGAGGCAATAGTAAATCCTCATGTTCTGCTTGTGGCTCTGGATTTTCTTGCTGAGGGGTTCTCTTCGCTGCCTTAGCTAGTCCCAGATTTACCTTAGTTCCAGTTTTGGGTGTATCGAAACTAGGTTGGGGATTTTCCCCAAAATACCCCTTGGGATCTAGCTTGTAGATGTAGGCAGAATCTGGCTTTGTCTTCTTATGAGGAGTTTCAGCTCCCATGAATCTTAGAAGCACTTCCTCTGATGCGAACTCATCAATATGTATGACACTTGGTTTGTCCCAATCTATGAGTTGTGGATGAGCAAGTGGTAGGTCAATGAGATGGATGGATAGTTCTCGGAGAACAAAGTCTCCTAGGAAGATTTGGTCTGGGATATCGTCGTAGGCTCTCTTTTCAACTTCCTCAGGAATGTCTTCGATTTTGACAAGGTCGCGGTGGATGTTCGAAAAAGCGTGACCGTTCTCATTGGTGCCCCCAGTTGTGGGTATGCCAAAGCCAAGACCTGACTTTATTTCCCAATTATGTGCTTCGATGGGACATTGCATGCCCCTTTCTTCTGGTCCTAGTCCACCTCCTTGATAGTTCCATTTTTCAGTGATGAGCTTATGTTGTTGGGGATACTTCTGGCTGAAGTGATCAAGGCGTGCTTGATTTCTTGGAGGTGCATCCTTATGTAACCAATTGTTGATATCTGGAGTGAGCTCCTCATGAAGAGGGGTTTTTGAGGACACAAAGGTAATTGGGCCAAACTGTTTGTATCAAGGAGGTGGAATCTCCTTAGCTTTGTGATATGTTGGCCGTCCATGGGTATGTGGATCAAGTGGGATTGCTCCAACAGCAAATGCATCTGATAGACTATATTCTCCACAACCTTTGTTGTTGATCTTTATAGTAGATAGGGTGGAGGCGAGGATGGTTTCTACGTCATTACAAGTGTGGGATGAGCTGGCGATGGCTGTGCCGATGTCTATTCCAGGGCAATGGTTTGTATATGAAGCTTCAACCGCATTGCAGTAAGCAAAGGGTTCTAGATCGGCATGGATGGTTACCTCAGTACCCTGATGCGAAAATTTGATGCACTGATGGTAGGTGGATGGAACGGCCTTCATAGCATGAATCCATGGGCGACCGAGGAGGATGTTAAATGGTAGGTTTAGATCAACAACATGGCAAATTGTCTCTTGAATGACTGGCCCAACCTTGATTGGTAGCAAAATAGTCCCTTCTGTGGTCCTTTCCAAGTTGTCATAAGCTTTGATGGTGATAACCTCACTGATCATATCTGCCTCAGTATACCCAGCTTGTTTTATGAATTTTAGGGTGCAAATGTTCAAGGCTGATCCATTATCTATCATTACTCTTTTCACGGCAAAATTGGATACCATGATGGCTATGCGAAGTGGAAGGGTGTGATCTGGCTCAACCGCGGGTATGTCGGTGGGTTTGAAAGATAGGGCACATGAGGATGAAAGGTGTCCAACAAGATTACAAAAATCAGTAGCATTGATATCAAAAGGGACACGGGATTCTATGAGAGCACTGTCAAGGATGTCTTTGTACACAGGACTAGTGCGGAGAAGGTCTAAAATGGAGATTTGGGCTGGCATGTTCCCAAGGTGTTCCAAGATATTGTACTGGCTTTTTGATGGAGCTGATGGTGCTGACGAAACTGGTGGGCCTGCGATGTTAAATCGCGCTCTTCGAGTGGTGATCGCACACTCATTGTCTGTTCTTAGGATATTGATAACATTGATAGAAGGCTCTTTCTCAGATATACAACCTATAAGGCTACCATAGTCTATATAGGATGAAGTGTGGTCATTGTTCTTCCCATGCTATTGGTTTAGCTGGCGGTTGTTGGTGTTGTTTTAGATAGGTGCTTTTCTAGGATTTTGGTTGTTGTGTGGAGGAAAAGCATTTTGATAAATCTGTAAGCCTGCATTGGGAGAGGTTTGGGCACCAACAGTGATTTCCTTCCGATCAATGAGGTCTTGCACATAGTCTTTCAGTTTCATGCATCTGAGGGTGGTGTGACCGTTTACCCTATGGAACTTGCAATACTCATTGTCCTTGTACCATGTAGCTTTGGATTGGCTTGGATCAATTTGCTGGGTAGGAGGAAATTTGATGAGGTTTTCCTTAGCTAATTTCTCAAAAATAACATCCAATGGCTCACCAAGGGGTGTACAGTTTCTAGGTGCAGGTTGGAATCTGGGCTTTTGCCCTGCAGCTACATTGATGGCATTAGCTTGATTGTTAGACCCTTGAAAGTTGGGTCTTGTATTGTGGTTTTGATAGCTTTGGTTATTTCGTTGTTGGTAATTGGTAGCTTGTTGGTTGTTTGTTTGATATGGTGGGTTAGACTGGTTTTGAGAAGGACCAACGATATTCACATGTCTGGTGTCAGTAACCCCATCTGTTGCAACATGCTTGTTTTTGTTCCAATACCTAGGCTTGTCATTGGAATGTGATTGATTTTGGTTGGCCTCTTTGTAAATCTTTACCACACCATCTTTGATGAGTCCTTGCTCAAGGATCATTCCTTTCTCTTTGATATCCTTATAGGTCTACAAACAGTTCATGGTCATGTGGTGAGGCAAGCTGGGATGTGCATTATCAATAAACATTTTCACCACATGGCGTTCTAGCAAGGTGCAGGATATGCGGGTGGTAAGGGTTTGCCATCTTTGCAGGTATTCAGCAAGGCTTTCTCCACCTTTTTGCTTGGTGTGGACAAGATCAACTATTGATAGCTCTGTTTCAACAAGATGGGCATATTGGGCTACAAATGCCTCAGATAATTCAGCAAAGTTTTTAATTGTGCCATAGGGGATTCTATAAAACCATTCAAGAGCTGGTCCAGCCAAGCTTTTGGGAAAAAGGCGCAAGAGGAAGACATCATTGTATGCCACGTCCTAGCAATGCATGTAAAATTCTTTGATATGTGTGACAGGGTCTCCTTTTCCTCTGAATTTGTCAAATTTAGGTACCTCAAAGTGTTTGGGAAATGGTGTCGTGGTAATGGCTCTGTCAAATGGATAAGGACACACATTCTCAAACTTGAATGTCTTTGGATCATTCCCTTCTTGGATGGCTTTCAGAGCTGTCTTCATTTGCTCCCACTCTAAATTGATAGGTGATGGTTGGGGTGCCCCCAATGTAGGAGTGCCTTGAGGTAGGTATGTGCTGGATGGGGCCACTGAATATGGATGGCTGTGAGGGATTTGCTGATAGGGATTGTACATTGTTTGGGCAGCTGCATGGTGGATGACGAGTTGTTGAGGGGGAGGTGGCGCATATTGCTGCATGTGTTGCGAGGCTTGCTGTTGATATGGGATTTGAGGTTTGGATTGAGGAACATAAGCTGGTTGTGGGATAAATGGATTGCTTTGTGGAGGTAAGGTATAAGATGGTTGTGAGGCTTGGGGAAAGGATCAGAGGGCTTGTGGGGTTTGACCAATATATGTGGGTTGTGCCCCCATTTGGGATGGTATCTGCAAATAATTGGTGGTTGGCTGGGGTGGTGGATTACCTCCTAGAAGTGGCATTGAAAAGTAGTTGGTAATTGGAGGTAATGGATTAGTTGGTGGTGGAGGTGGTGGGAATTGAAAGCTTGGGAATGGAACTGATGGGGTTTGATAGCTTTGTGGCTGGATTTGGAAGCTTGGTAGAGTGGTGGTGGGAGCTGGGGTCACTTGGGAGCTTGGTAGAAGATTGGCAGTAGCTTGTGGGATTTGATAGCTTTGTGGAGTGAAGGTAGTAGCTTGTGGATTTGTGGCTGGTGGTATTGAGCTCCCAAGACCTAATGGAAATGATGGGATTGTGCTTTGGGCTGTGGTGAACAAGCTGGGGGCGATGAAAGGTTGATTACTTGGCCCCATGGGTGGCATCCTTGTTGTATATTGTTGAGGTTGGCCAAAGATGCTAGCACTGATTTGGGAGATGGGTGGATTTGGAAGGCTGGGTTGGGGAGCAACAACAATAGTGAAGGGGGTGAACGGTGAGGTGTTTTGGGTAAAGGGGGTTTGGAGCGAAGAGGTATGAACCAATGATGGAGTGGTGGTGGCTGGGTTGGCTTGCGTCATGGAGATTTCAACTTGGGTGGATGATGGTATGTTTGGGTCTGTTGGGTCATATGGATTGGCTGGAGGCTCTTCTTTTGGAATATATTGAGGATAATTTGGATCATAAGAGCCTATGGGTGGTGGCAGTTGCCCAAACAACGGGTGAGATGGATCTGATAATGGAGGGGGTCTTCCAAAGTCAAAGGTTCCTACATTGTCCCTTCGAAAATTAGCCATGATTGTCTCTTTGTTTTTGTCTATAATGGCGTTTACCAATACTGCATTTCCTAGTTGGTTCATGAAAGCTTCAATGTCAGTAGGTGATGGCATAGCTTGCTCTGGGCTGAAGGATGGCTGAGTGCTCAAGGGGGGTGAGGCTATTCGATCCAAATGATAGGGCTCCATTGTTTCTTTCTTCTTGGCTAAGCGAGTGACAGGTGGCATGAAAAATGCTCCTAGGGATGAGATGCAATAATGCTGATGGATGCAAAAGGGGGAAGGCCTTTCTCTGCAAATGATTTCCTAGGTTGAGGCAAAGCTATATGACAAAACCTAAGGAGGATTGGGTTGGGGATTCTAACTTCAAAGATATGTTGCCAAAGTGCAAAAGGTCTGCTTTCCTATGTGCAAGCTTGGTGGTGATTGCGTCAACTTAAGGATAGACTGATGATCCTTTAGGAAGAACACGAGATTGACCACTTGTGGATCCCAACCTTTAGCTCAAGGTGATGAGGGATAACAAGTGACAAAGCTAGATTACCCTAGACAAAGCTCTGTCAAAGGGATAACCTTGGTGAGATTGGTGGATTTGGAAGATTTTAGGAATGGCAAACTTTTAGCAAGGTGACAACAATTTTGAAAGCTTAGATGTGCAGATTTTCGATTACTAGCTAGATGGTATGATTCTAAATGAGATGGATGAGCTAATAATGCTTAAGGGGATAACCTAAGATGGCTGGCTTTTCTACAAAGATGACTCTAAAGTGAAGCTTATCCAAGAAGATGTGGAGAAACAAGGGTGTCTAATCATAGAAATCATGCCTAGTTGGTAAGGCATAAGCAGGATTAACTCCTAGATGTTGGCTAAATTTGATGGTGCGCTCTAACCAGGCCTCTTGAAGTGCTTCGTCGGTAGCTTTGTCCTCTGCTTTGTGGAGTTTGGCAATTCGTGGGCTTGGTGTTATTTCTTTTCTCTTGGCTGAAAGTTCTTGGTATGCTAGAGATGGCTTGAGTTTGACCTTGTGAAACTTCTGTTTGGGTTTGGGTTGTTCCGACATAAATTCCTAAATTTGCTTGGCTTTGGGAGATTCTGGTTGTTTTGCTTTGACTTGTTCAACTTCTAAAATAGGCAGTGACTACGCTAAGTGTGCCCTAAGCTAGGATTGACCAAGTTTGGCAAACATTCATTCAACAAGTAAAATAAAAACAAGCAATAGATAGGAACACCCAGATAGAAGTTTGTGGTTCTCAGAATGTGATACTTGCGCCGAGGAGTGTGTATGTTCTACAAATGTTTTGATCAGTCACTCCAAACACATTAACATCCTAGATGGTTTTCTACAAGGCTGACAGTTGGTTTAGCTAGGGAGTCCTCGATATACGCAAGGTACATGAGGCCCAAATCCGTAGATGAGACCAAAAGGATGTCACACAGCTGAGAGGAGCAGTAACCCACTTCTCCTCTTTCACTTCTCAAGGGTATAAAGTTCCTTGAGGCTTAGCCCGAATGACAAAATCTTGATCCCAAGAGAGGTGTCTTTCGATTCACCTCCCGATTCTTATACTCCGCCGGAACGCTGGAGTTGAGGTCGTCCAAGGGGTGATGAAATCCTCAAGCAGGCCTCCTAAAAAGAAACAAGGTTTTGGATCCTAATCTTATGCACCCAAGATGGCCTCGAAAGACGACAAGGGGAGAGAAGACTTGGATGACCTTGGGCTAAAAATCATGCTTGTTCTTTTACCAACTGACTCTTATGTGTGCTAATCTAGACTTTGCAAGCACTCATGTTTAAGAGACAATGTTCAATCCCAACTTGAAGCACCAACAAAAGTAAATCGATCGAAGAATGCAAACAATAAGAAGAGTTAGGGTCAACAAAAGCAAACTTGCGCACCCGGAGGCCCTCCACGTCAAGTATCGATTAATTTTCTTTAAGGCATTCAAGATTGAGTGTGAGTTTGTTTTAAGCCCAAAACAAAAGTGTGTGAGATTCGATTTCAAGCGCGCGCCCAGAGGCTCTCCACGTCAGTTGTTGTTCAATTTTGGTGCCCAAACTTGAAGTGTGATCGATTTAATCTAGAGTTTTGGCCATTTAAGAATTTTGATAAAGTTAAAGCAAACGTTCAAAGACCAAGTGAGTGAGTTAGATTGTGGAACATTTAACACCTTTTTCAAGTAGACCCATCCCCATAAATGGCGCTGAGATTGCAACCAATGGTTAATATTTGATGGGTGATTAGAAAAGAGGTGAGTCCAAGGAACTACTCAAATTGATTTTGTAAATTTGTATTTTAACTTAACAAAGTTTCTGACTTCTAATCAGGCGATTGTGGGTTCGAGTCCCACTGGGCGTGCCAAAATGTAGAACAAGAATTAGTATGCAAAGAACATTAACAAATAAAGTAAACATTCACAAACCAAAAACTAAATTCACATATATGCTTAGACAAAGAAAGAAAACAAGAAGTGCAAACCTCACAAGAAAAAGTACTCCATGCTTTCTTGATTCTGTAGATGTGTCCTTTTGCTGTGGATGTATGCTCAAGATGCTCAAAAGCTGCTTCAATTGAGATGGGTAATGGCAAATTGGTAGCTTTGTGAGCTCTCAATTTGGCATTATAAGGGTATGGTTGATGGCTTTGGTTCTCAAAATAGCATGGTAACTTTAGCTCAAAGATTGTTGATGAAATGGCTTGGGATGAGATTCAATTTATAGGCTAAGGGGTAGAGAGATGGAGGGCTTAGATGCAAAGATGGATGAAGGCTTAAGGAGGGCTAAGATGCACTCAAAGGGGAGCACATGGATTGTGCTTGTTTAGCACCAATGGGAAGGTGACACTTGTCACAAGGAGGATGAGTGTGAGAGGGTAGGGTAAAGGGTTGGTTAAAGTCATGATGAGTGGGGTTGAGTATGTAAGAGGGATGTAAGAGGAATGAGTGTGGAAGAGGGAGGAGTGTGGAAGATGGGTGTAAGAGTCATGAGTGGGCTTGTAAGAGTCTTTTATGTTTTGTAAGAGCACTCATGACTTAGTGGTTGGGTTTTTTGAGGGGAGACTTTGGTTTGGATTAGGAAAGTCTTAAACTTGTTTAAGGAATGTGACAATATTAGGGGGTGGATTAGGCTTGGGTTTAGGATTAGCTTAGGGATGTTAGAGATGTGCAAGTGGATGGCATTAATGAGGGTGGGTGAGTTAGTGGCTAAGCTTGGTTAGTATGGGTGGATGGGGTGGATTAGGCTAAATGGAGGATTAGAGATAGGTTAGGGGTTTTTGAATTTGAGGATTTCATTTATCAAATAGATTTATTTAATAAATGAGGATTTTTGAAATTAGATAGAAGAATAGGATTTAATTGATAAATAATAGATTATTTGATTTATCAATTAGGACTATAGATGATTAATTAAATTAATCAACTAGGGGATGACAAAGGATTAATTAAATAGAAATTTAATTAATAATGCCTTTTTAGATAACTAAATAGGATTACTAAAATAGTGTAATCAAATTTAGGTGTCTACACATAATTATGACATGATGAATTAAAAATGCACATTTGGAATGCATAAATCAAGGGCAGTAATTGGGGGAATAGGATAGGGTAAGTAAGTGGGAAAATCGATAGGGAAGGTGGTAGAAAATTAATAGGAATCTAGTGGAAAATAATTAGTAGGGATGCAATTCCATGTGGAAAGGAGATATACTTTTCAATTTTAAAAAATCATTTAACCCCTAGATTAGCAAATTAGGAACTAAGAATTGTGAATTTCCCTAAAATTTGAATTAGTCAATTAATTAATAGAAATTAATTAAATTGTGAAGATCTAGAGAGAATGGAGTAAATAAAACTTATTTATTTATCAACTTTGGGACTTGGGGATAAATCATGGTTAATTTACCTATAAAAAGGAAATTAGTTGTCTTTGGCCAAATTTATGACATCTATATGAAATTCAATTGATATTGGTGATTTTGTAGCAACACCAATAGCTTTGACAGTGCCTTGAATTGATTTTGAAAGTTATTGATAAGGTTGAAATGATTTTGAAATATTTTGAAATGAATTGAATTGATTTCATAAAGTTAGTAATGATATGTACTAATTTTTAAAAGATTTTAATGACTTTGAAACATTTTGAAAGTGACCATGTAGGTCAAATCAAATAGAAACATTAGTAATTAATTAAACAATTTTCAATTTTTAATTAATGAAGAGCGACTTGATGTAAACATATGATAAAGACCATGTGGGCAATATAGGAGAATAATTATAATATGTAAGATAAAACTTCAATTGCAATGCAAGAATGTTAACACGTAGTATTGTGGTCATGAACCATTTTTTTAGTGTCTATAACTAGTACACCCACAAGTGCATACTTAACCCAAGTTGTTTCCATAAGTGTGCAGTTGAACCTTTAAATTTTGAAATTGAAATTGAAAATTTCTTCCTACTAAAATTATGAATTGATGTAATATATTTTTGTGTCAATTTTGTTTATATTATAGCATTTAATAACATTCATCCACTCATTCATTTTTAAATAATCATAAAAGTATCAAATAGTGCCCAAATTATTGACATAATTATCATAGAACATTTATAAAAGCATCATATAGAAATATTTCTAGAGAAATATATAAAAAATGGGATATCATCATAGGTTTATTGTATTGTTTATCATAGTCTATAAGAAGTATTTTAAAGTGTTAAGATTGACCATCTTAGTGGTTTTATTGAGATGAACATAACCCTCGTCATCAATGGATTCATAGAGGTGTTTGTGACCAAGAGCAATCCTTACTGGGATTCATATATTAGAAAATCGAGGTAACTAAACTCCAACAATCAATTTTATAGTGGCTCGTTATATGCATATAGGTTTAGGCTTGTAATTGCATTAATGTGGATCAATTATACAAAACCAAGATTTCAATACAATTGATTGTTCAAATCCAACACTTTGACAAATCTATTCTTAATGTTTTGAGTATTGATTTTTCACCCCAAAATCTAACTAGATATCACATTTAAATTCATTTAATTTTTTTAATCTTAAATATAAAATACCACATAGTTATTTTAAGACAACATACATAATATTAAACATCACATTTAAACTCATTTAATTTATTTATTTTTACTTTCTAATACCAATTTGTTTATCTATGATTGTACATAACTATGTTGAAGGCATATTATAATCACATATTGTTGCAAACATCACTGTCAATAAAATATAGAAGCAATTACTTTACCATTTTTGTGACAGTGCTAACGAGTAATTTTTTATATATTATAGAAAATACACATTTTCACTAAAAAGGACATAAAGCATTTTTTTCTCAAAGATGCAAATAAAAATTAACATAAAATATTATATAAGATATAATGACATAACAATAATTAATGTGTGACAAAGGTTCAAACCCACAAAGGACAAAGAGAGGAGGCAGAAGAAGAAGAAGACTAGGACGATGCAAAATAGATGAATAAGGATGTGTAAGCGTGTTGCAGGTTTGAGCATAATGAGAAGTTAGATGAGATATTTATGTTTTCATTGATCTCAACAAGATTTTATTGTCATTTTTGTCTAGTTGTTGTAGATGTTCTTGAGTTTTCTATGATGTGATACTAAGAGATAAGCTCTACATTTATCCTATATTGAAAATATATTAATCTAGTTCAAATATGTTATTAAACAATGTTTAGAGATATTATATTCAATATTTGTGCTTTAGATTATAGTCAAGATGAATTGGTGTTCATCAATGTGTAACAATTTTTGAAAAAGATTCTTATTATGAATATATGTTATAAATTGCTTTGCTTGTTGGTTTATGTTGTTGAAAATTTGGAATTGTGCTTATGATGTTTTTAACTTTGTTTAGTTATGTTGGTGTGAGTTTTTTGTGTTTTGGAGGTGTGTTCTCAAAGTGTAAATGGTGTTTACTTTAGGTTTGGAAACCTTGGGTTTTTATACTCTTACATTAAAGATATGATGAATGTGAATTGTAGAGTAACACGTATAGTGTATATTTTAGTCATATTTTAAGATGTGATTTAGTCTTCTTTTCATTACTTTCCACTATAAGAATGGTTGAGTTCCATCCTAATTTGAATTTTGCTTGATTACAATGGTTAACAAACCTTGAAATATTTTACAAGTATGAGGATGATATAAATAAAGTGTGAATTATTTATGGAATGTATGGTGTTGTGTGAATATGATGAGGCTTATGAAATAAAATCTATCTCCATGTATGCATGAATATGAGTTGGTGTGAAGTATTGTATTATAAGGTTTGGACTTTCATGCATTACCTATTAGGAGTGTGCATAAGGTATCTATAGATATTTTGGTAAAAGTTGCAAAGATTTATCAATGGTGGATCTTTTTCTTTTTTATTCTTTTTCATTTGTGTACTAAGCTCTCTACTAGTGATTCTTTATTCCATATAAATTCAATGTTACATTGTGTATGCTTCTTGTTTTTCACATGCTCTTTTCATGTTTACATTATTTTGTGATTATTCTATTAAAAAATGACTCACCCTCTCCCTCGTAGTTGTCTTTTTCATTTTAAAAATTGGTATTCAATATTTGGTTCCTTGGAGAAGAGCTCAATCACTTGAGGAAATCTTGATGACACACATATTGGCTATTCTTGTGTTTGATGGACAGGGCAATTATTATTAGAAGATAAAGATATAAGGATACTTGATTTCTCTTGGTCATAAAATTTGGAAGGTTGTTCAAAAATAATATGTTAAACCATAGATAAGTTTTAATTTTATTAATGAGATCAAGGCTTTTAAGACAATGTCAAGGCGATGTATGTTATTTCTAGTGTGCTCTCTAAGATTGAATTATCAAAAATTATATTGATAGAAATTAATCATGGCATTTGGTATGACCTAGAAAATATTTATGAAGGTGATGAAATGGTCAAGTAGGATATGTTATAGAGTTCAATCCAAGCTTGAATGCTTGTGTATATAAGAAGATGACAATATAACAAGCTATCTACAAAAAGGTGGAAGATGTTGCAAATGAGATCAAAGGTGTTGGCTTTAAATTAAAAGAGGATTATGTTGTGGAAAAGGAACTTGTGAATCTTACTAAACCTTATAGTTATAAGGTCTTTATAGAAGAATTGCAAAATTTGGATAAGTGTATTAGAGAATAGATGTATGTCTCTTTACTTTCTTCTAAGATGAGGGAATTTCATACTACTAATGTAAATATATAGACAACATTTAATGTTGATAATATTGAGAATGTTAGTGTAGTTTTTTATTTTTCCTATTTTGCTAGGTTTTTCCTACACTTTTAATAATCTCGCTTAGGTTAATAAAGCATGTCTTATTAGGTGAATGGTTGTGAGGTGTCACCTTCCTACATGTGAGCATCCATTAGCTATCTTGGAAAGATACTTTGCTATCTTTAGTCTGATAGATGGTTGCTCCTCATTGGTTGGTGTTGCCACCTCCTCCCTCTTCCTAGCCTATATAAGCATGCTACCTAGCTTGTATTTGCATCTCTTGTTTTTGCATCCTCTTAATGTTATTTTGCTTCTAGCATTTGCATTACTCTCTTGGAGACTAACTCTATGATGCTATTTTGATTTTGTATAATTTGCATTCATAGTTTAGATATTTATTCTTTGCACTAGTTTTCTGGGTTATTAATCTTTTCAGATTCTAACAGAGAATTGTGTCTCAAACTTGCAAGCTTTTTTTGAAAAACTTTAGAAATTTTTTAGAAAATCCTAGAATTTTTTTGTGGTAGTTTTCCACATGTTTATGAGGTGGAAAAAGGTGTATAAGTTGTTAAAAATGTGTCTAGTCTCTAGAACAATGTAGAAGGGCTATTTTTAGAGTATAAACAACTCATTATGTAACTTTATGGGGATCTAAACTAGAGGACAAAATTATGGACGAAAATGGTATTCTTGGAGTTACAAATTACAAGTGGGTAACATGTGGCATGGTTATTTTGCCCATGGTTTTGTAAAACCACAAATAGTTTCCAAGTGGCAAATCACTATAAAAGGAGAGCTTGGGGAGATGTTTGAATCATTGAGTTCAGTTTACAAGACTAGTACTAGAAGGAGTCTCTCTGAGTCTGAGCCTGAGTTCGAGTTGTGGGGATGCACTCTTGTAAGAACTTGCATTGCAAGTGTATTGTAATCATCTTGATTTGATAATACATTTTACAGGTTTGGAGGGTGGGGTTTTTTCTCTTGCAAGGGTTTCCCCATGGTAATCATTGTGTTATATGTTCATTTTTATTTTCATTATATTATTATGCATTTCTTGATATCTCTGCAATAGTTAGTTGAATTTTCATAATTGTCCTCTCAAAGATTAGTGTAGGAAGTGATTTTGTGCACCTTTGCTTCCTTACAAGTGGTATCAAAGCCTGGCCAATTTTGGTTCTATTTGTTGGGTATAGGGTTGTTTGAGCTAATCAAGGTTTGAGTGGGAGCTTGTACAAAGGTTTTTATTTCTGTGTTGCAAGATTGCAAAGATGTCAAGCACATCAGAGAGGATTGATGTAGAAGAAGTTTTTTGGCACAAACTTTGAGATGTAGAAGTTGAAGATGGAAGATCTATTAATTAATCAGGATCTATGGGATGCAGTCGATGAAAAGAAGCTAAGGCCTACAAATCCAACTTCAGTTCCAGAGTATGATGTAAGAGACAAAAAACCTAAAAGTCTCATTAGATTGTGTCTTGCATACTCTATACTTATTAATGTCTGTGAAGAACCTACCGCAAAGAAGCTTTGGAAGAAGCTAAGTGAGATCTATCAAACGAAATCACTTCTAAACAAGATTTTCTTGAGGAAGAAGTTGTATTCCTTGAGAATGGAAGAAGGTGGATAGATTTTTGAGCATCTTGAAAGTTTTAATATGTTGGTGACTCAGTTGACCTCAGTTGAGGTGTGGATGGATAAAGAAGAAAGGTGCCAAATATTGCTGTATTTGTTGCCAAACTCATGGGACAACCTTGTCATGGCCATAGGGAGCACTTTAGTCATCTTGAAGATGGAGGACATTGTTGGTTCTCTACCTTCTGAAGAGATGAGAAGGAAGGTCTCTCTAAATTCCAAAGAGGCTTTGAGTGTTTGAGGAAGACCAAAGGAAAGAGGCAAGAATGAGAAGCAACATGGCCATTCTAATTCCAAAAATAAGGGGGAGATCAAAATCTCATGGTAAGTCTAAGGTGATTTTTTGGAATTATGGCAAACCTGGACACTTCTAAAAGGATTGCAAAGAGGAGAAGAAAAAGAAGAAGAAGCCAGATTCTAATTCTGAGTTCGAGAAGGAAGATGGAGATGCTTTCATCGCAACCTTGGCCACTCATGTAGGTGACAATGCATGGTTGATAGACTCAACTGCATCTTTTCACATGACTCATAATAGAAATTGGTTTAATAAATATGAAAAGTTTGATGGTGATAAGGTGTATTTGGGTGATAACTCAGTTCTTGATATTGTTGGTCATGGAAGTATTCATGTGAAATTTTCTGATGGAAGAATTAGAAGATTTGATGGTGTCTTGCATATCCTAGGACTAGCGAGGAATTTGTTATATGTTAGTAAACTAATAGATAAAAGTGTGCATGTACAGTTTTCTGAAGCAGGTGTGAAAATGGTGAGATGTGCTATGGTAATAGTAAGAGGAAGAAAATTGGGTACATTGTACTAGCTTGATGCATGCACGGTTGAGTGTAATACCACTTTTGATAAGATTTTGAAGAGGACTACTTTGTTGGAGAAGAAGAGGGTTTCAATAGATGGTCGTGGTTTTTGGGTACCCAAGGGTGCTCTATCTATTGAATCAAAGTTACCTGTAGAGAAGACAATGTTATGGCATCGAAGACTCAACCACATAGGTGAGAAAGGTCTATGAACCTTGAAGAAGAAAAACCTTGTTGATGGATTGAATCACTGCAATCTTGATTTTGATTTTTGTGAGCATTGTATCAATGGTAAACAAAACCGCATTCAGTTTTACTCAAGTTCTCATAAGTCCTCATGTATTTTAGATCTAATCCATTCAGATGTATTTGGTCCAGTTGATGTTCCTTCTATTGATAGATCAATTTATTATGTTTCTTTCATTAATTATTTTAATAGAAGAGCATGGGTTTATTTTCTTAGAAGTAAAGCTGATTTTTTCAATCGTTTCAAAGAATTTAAAGCAATGGTTGAGTTGCAAACTGGAAAGAAGATAAAGTGTTTGAGAACTGATAATGGCGGTGAATATTACTCCAATGATTTTGACACATTTTGTAAATATTTTGGTATTAAAAGAGAGAAGACAACTCCATATTCTCCACGACAGAATGGAGTTGTAGAAAGAATGAACAGAATCTTTAAGGAGAAGGCTATGAGTATGTTCAGTGGAGCTGGACTGGAACAATTTTTTTGGGCCAAAGCTATAGCCACTACCTGCTGCCTAATAAATAGGTCACCTACATTAACTCTTGTTGATAAGACACCAACGGAAGCATGGTTGGGCCACAAGCCTTCACTTAGACATCTGAGAGTTTTTGGTCGTGAGGCATATGTTCATGTGCTAAAGGAGAAGTGAACAAAATTGAAAAAAAAAGTTGTCAAATGTATCTTCATCGGATATAGTTATGGTGTGAAAGGATACAAGCTTTGGGATCCTATTGCACAAAAGGTTTTTTACTCCAAAAGTGTTATTTTGAGAGAAATTGAGCCTTCTTCTGTTATAGTGCAGGCAGAACAGATACAAGAAAAGAAAGATGTGATTCAACTTCCTGATACACTTGAGAAAGTTGAATCGAGGCCCTTAGAAAGACAACTTGTTAAAGAGAGCTCTACGAGTCCTAAATCATCAAAGGAAGAGGGAGAACCTGATCATGAACCTAAACTTGAACCAGATCTTGTTCAAAGATCTAGTAGATAGAGGAAAGCACCAGAAAGGTATGGATATTCTCCTGATGATTAGAGGTGTATATTTGCTTTGAATGCTAATATTGATGAACCAAAATCTGTAGAAGGGACTCTTGGTATGAATGATTTAGAGTCTTGGAAAATTGTCATGGAAGAAGAGATCACAACTCTTAAGAGGAATGACACATGGGACTTTGTACCCTTGCTTGAAGGACGTAAGCCTATTGGTTGTAAATGGGTGTTCAAAAGGAAGATGGGTTTAGATGGAAGCATTGAGAAGTATAAAGCATGTTTGGTTGCAAAAGGTTACTCCCAAGTTGCAGGAATTGATTATGGTGAAATTTTTTCTCCTATTGCAAAAATGACATCCATTCAAATTTTACTTTCTATTGCAGTAGCTTATGATCTAGAAGTTAAGCAAATAGATGTGAAGACAACTTTCCTTCATGGAGATTTGGAGGAAGAAATTTATATGACACAACCAGAGCACTTTGTATTGAAAGGTAAAAGTCATTTGGTCTGTAAATTGAAGAAATCCTTGTATGGTTTAAAACAAAGTCCTAGGATGTGGTACCAGAAGTTTGATACATATGTATTGAGTTTGGGATTTGTGTGATCCAAATCTAATCATTGTATATACTACAAGTCTAATGGTGATTACTTCTTGGTTATTGCCTTATATGTTGATGATATGTTGTTTATTGGCAAAGGAAAAGGTTTGATTGCAGAATTAAAATTTCAGCTCTCAACAAAGTTTGAAATGAAAGATCTTGGTGCAACAAGGTACATTATGGGAATGGAGATTATAAGAGATAGACAAAGTAGAAAGATTTGGCTAGGCCAAAGTAATTATGTTGGTAATATTCTAAGAAGATTCAATATGCATGATTCCAAACCATTGAGTGTTTCTGTTACTATGGGAACAAAGCTTTCTAGCTCATAGTGTTCTTCATCCCCATTAGAGATGGAAGAGATGAGTTGAGTACTGTATTAGAGTGTTGTTGGAAGTTTGATTTATGCTATGGTCTATAAAAGACTAGACATTGCCCAAGTAGTTGGAGTACTTTCCCGTTATATGTTTAACCCAAGAAGAGCACATTGGGATGCAATAAAAAGAGTTTTTAGATACTTGTGGGGTACCTCAGAGTACTGTATATGTTTCCATGGAATAGGATATGAGCATTCCATGGATATTCAAGGCTATGTGGATTTAGACTGGGCTAGCAATGTTGATAGAAGAAGATCCACCAATGCATATGTGTTTACATTATTTGGTGGTGCAATCAGTTGGATGAGCAAGCAGGAAGTTGTGGTCACTTTGTCCATTATAGAGGTAGAGTATATGGCAGCTACTCATGCCTATAAGGAAGCTATCTGGCTTAAGAGATTTTGTTCATATATAGAGTTCAAACAGGGTGCAGTGACAATTTATAGTGATAGTCAAAGTGCAATCTACCTAGCAAAAAACCCAACATTTCATGCCAGAACCAAACACATTGATGTAGAATATCATTTTGTGAGAGATATGGTCGAGGATGGTAAAGTGAAGCTGGAAAAGGTGGAGACTTTGATGAATGTTGCTGATGCATTAACTAAGCCCATGAGCACAGAGAAGTTCAGATGGTGTTTAGAGTCTATGGGCCTCTCAGCCCCTAGCCATTAAGTCCATGACACTATATATCCCCTAACTCTTGCAAGGTGTTCGACAAGTGGGAGAATGTTAAGAATTGTGTCTCAACCTTGCAACCTTTTTCTGGAAAACTCTAGAAACTTTTTAGAAAATCCTAGCATTTGTTTTTAGTAGTTTTCCACATGTTTATGAGTTGGAAAAAGGTGTATGAGTTGTTAAAAAGTGTCTAGTCTCTAGAACAATGTAGAAGGGCTATTTTTAGAGTGTAAGCAACTCATTATATGACTTTTATGGGGGTCTAAACTAGAGGTCAAAATTATGGACGAAAATGGTATTCTTGGAGTTACAAATTACAAGTGGGTAACATGTGGCATGGTTGTTTTGCCCATGTTTTTGGCCCATGGTTTTGTAAAACCACAAATGGTTTCCAAGTGGCAAATCACTATAAAAGGAGGGCTTGAGAAGGTGTTTGAATCATCGAGTTTAGTTTGCAAGACTGGTGCTAGAAGGAGTCTCTCTGAGTCCGAGTCCAAGTTCAAGTTGTGGTGATGCGCTCCTGTAAGAACTTGCATTGCAAGTGTATTATAATCTTCCTGATTTGATAATACATTGTGTGGGTTTCAAAGGGTGGGGTTTTTTCTCTTGGAAGGGTTTCCTCACAGTAATCATTGTGTTATGTATTCATTTTTATTTTTATTATGTTATTATGCATTTCTTGAGATCTCTGTAATAGTTAGTTGAATTTGCATAATTGTCCTCTCAAAGATTAGTGTAGGAAGCAATTTCACGCACCTTATAGATAAGTCAGTTAAAGATGAGGAATCTAATTAAGGACACTTTGATTAGATTGAGGCAAAATTTATGAAGGAGATGAAAAAGAAAAGCAAAAAGTACAAAGGTAAGCTTTCCTATAAATGTTCCAATTATGGTAAGATAGGTCTATTGTGCTTCCAGATGTATTAACAAAATTATGAATAATAAGAATAAGGAAATCGAGAGAAATATAAATAAGAAGACCCATTTCGTTAGAGAAAATGTTGATATTTTTTAAAGATAAATCTAATCATGAAGAAGAGTATGCATGCTTATTCATGGTTGTAAAGGAAGAACTGTTGGAATTATAGATGAAGTAACTGAGCGGGGGTTGAACAATTACCACAAAAACAAATCTTGATCCCTTAGATGTCTTAAATAACTAGTTATTGTTGTCACTAGGTAAACACTTCGCAAAAGTGTTGTAACTCGGTAGATTAACTTGTTACTGATATTTAAGTATTCATAATTATTAGCATGCATGCAAAAGTGACCAGATTTAGCGTGGAAACCCAATATGGGAAAAACCACCAAGTAACTATCTACCAACTTTCACTCTTCTAAAGTGAGCCCTATTAGGAGCCAATCTTGTTAAAGGTTACAATACACACTGTTAAGTGTGACCCTATTAGAGGATTTAATCACCCTATTAAGAGTGGTCTTGCTAGAAGTCTTTAGAACAATTCAACTGAACTGTCACCTTGTTAGAGGATTTACAAAATGGCTATTAAACCAACTCTGTTAAGAGATTTTGAAATCACTGCTACAATGGTTAGAAAGTAACAATTAATTGACCTGAATATGTTGCAACTGAATTTGCTGATTATAGATCTCTATTCTGCACCATTAGATCCTCCTTGATCAAATATAGCTTTGTTGCTCCTCAATGATCTCTGATCATCCTTCAAAATTTGCTTTCACAATAGTTGGTCCTCTTTCATATTCATATCGCATCAAATCCATCAAACACTTAGAATTCGCAACTTGACCTCTTATATATACCATTCAGATTATCAAGTTGGCTCATTCATAAGTTTCATTTACCAATAAACCATGCATCAGTCAGCTATAAATATTACATTAAACAAATAAACTTTATTTCATAAAATAATGAAATCCTTTGTTGGCCGACCTTGCTCGATAAATACTACTCAAAAAAATAATTTCTTGAGTTAACCATCTCAATTCAATTAACATTGCAAAATCTACAAAATCCTTTGGTTACCAAGTGAACTCGATAAGAACTAAATTTCCTTCGTTGTCCATGAGAGCTCGATAAGAACTGTCTCTACCATATTTCCCTTTGATGATCGAGTGAGCTCGATAACAACTAAATTTACTTGCTTAACCTTGAAAGCTCAATAACAATTGTTTGCACAAGGTAAAGCTTGAGAACGCTTGGTAGACACTATAAACCTTCTTTTCTAACCTTCTGAGCTTGATAGACTCCTTCTTTTGCCTTGCTGACGAACAGAGCTCGATAGACTCTATCTGATAACTAATATGACATTTGTGTAACATCAAAGACAACACACAATTGAACAATTGTATCCAATAATCTCCCTCTTTGGCATTGATGGCAACGCAACATGTCATAGCAGAATGAAATTTGAGAATAGGTCTCCTCTGACAGAATGCTTCTCCCTCTTATATTTCATTCCACAAAACTCCTCAAATACAGTAATCTCCCTCTTTCATAGTAATCTCTCCCTCTTGCATAAACTCTCTTTTTCTTGCAAATTTTAGAAAGATATGATAGTAAACTCTCCCTCTTTGACAACACATGCCAAAGACAACATGACTCAAAATGAATTTCACTATACCTTAAGTATTGATTCATATGCAATGTCTTCATTACTTTTTTGCATCAACTGATAGATTTTTAATTCTGTTCCTGTTGATGCATCACTAAAACTATATTTTAGTGAGCTTTAGATAGGGGAATGACCCCTAACTTACCTCTTAGATACAAGAATGCATCCTTAGGTAAAGGCTTTGTGAATATGTCAGCAATTTGTTCCTTTGTATGGACATATTCCAGTCAAATCTCCTTATCCTGCACCAATTCTCTAACAAAGTGATACTTTATAGCAATATGCTTGGTTTTTGAATGCATCACTGGATTCTTGGATATGTTAATTGCACTTGTATTGTCACAAAACATAACAACAATTTCTTTGATTTCTTGCTTCATACCTTTCAATAACTTTTTAAACCAGACAATGTTTGAATAGTTTATTGCTACTCCAACATATTCAGCCTCTGTTGTGGACTAGGATGTACAATTTTGCTTTTTACTTGTTCAAGAAACCAACCTCTTTTCAAGAAAGAAAGCTCCTCCACTTGTACTCTTTCTATCATCAACGTTCCCTGCCCAATCTGCATCAGTAAACACTTTTAAATCTTGATTTCCTCCAAGTTTATACCATAATCCATAATCTTCAGTTCCTTTCAAGTATCTCATGATCCTTTTGATTGCCATCATATGATTTTATTTTGGTTTTGTTGAGAATCTTGCTATAATTCCTACTGCAAGAGCAATGTCTGGTCTTGTGTGCATTACATACTGTAACTTTCCAATCATAGATCTATACAATGTCTGATCCACTTCTTTTGATTCATCATCCTTGATAAGTTTCAATCCAGTACACATAGGAGTCCCAACTAGTTTGCAATCTTCCATACCAAACTTTTTTAGTATCTCCTTGATGTATTTTGATTGAGTGATGTAGATGTCATTCTTATTCTATTGAATTTGAAGACCAACAAAAAATTTGATCTTACCAAACACTGACATTTCAAATTTCTTGTTCATTTGTTCTGAAAATTCTTTGCAGAGATCATCATTTCCTAGGAACAAAGTATCATCTACAAATATTTTTGCCAAAATAATCTGGTTATCTAGTCCTTCCTTGATGTACAAGCTATTATTATCATTAGTTCTTTGAAAACCAATTTGAATAAGATAGTTATGCAGTCTTTCATACCATGCTCTAAGGGCTTGTTTCAAACCATACAATGCTTTATGTAATTTGCAGACCATGTCCTTCTTCTCTAGATCAACAAAACCTTCAGGTTGTTCAATGTAAAACTCTTCATCCAGTATACCATTGAGAAATGTTAACTTGACATCCATCTGATAAAATTTGAATCCTTTATATGCAACATATGCAAGTAAGATTCTGACACCTTCTAATCTTGCAACAGGAGCAAAAGTCTCTCCATAGTCTACATCTTCTTCTTGAGAGTATCCTTTGCATACCAGTCTAGCTTTATTCCTTGACACCTTACCATCTTCATTTAACTTGTTTCTGAATACCCACTTAGTTCCAATCACATTTTTATCTTTAGGCCTAGGTACAAGAGTCCATGTTTTGTTTTTCTCTATCTGCTCTATTTCTTCATTCATAGCTTCAATCCAACTTTCATTTTCTAATACATATTTTACATTTCTAGGTTCAAAATCAGCAAGTAAACACGTGCCTTTCAACTTACTTCTTGTCATTGTTCCTTCATATTTATCTCCAATGATCTGATCTGGTGCATGATGCTTCTTGACATACTTGGCTAATACAGGTTCCTTGCTTTTTTAATGCTTTGCATTTTCATCCTCTTGCACTTCAGCTTCAGGTTCTGGTTGCTCAGGCTCGGTAGCTTTTGATTTAGTAGCTTTTGTTTGCAACTCAGGTCCTTGTAGTTTGGTAGGTATTGACTTAGTTTGAACTTCCTGCAACTCAATTACAGAGACTCTGGAGTAGAAGATTTCTAATTGATAGG